>CM059804.1:3496727-3724227 GCA_030435695.1 Brachymystax lenok tsinlingensis | reverse complement strand
AGGATAATCATTGAGAATAGAGGAGTATCCAGACAGGAATATCATTGAGAATAGAGGAGTATCCAGACAGGATAATCATTGAGAATAGAGGAGTATCCAGACAGGATAATCACTAAGAATAGAGGAGTATCCAGACATGATAATCATTGAGAATAGAGGAGTATCCAGACAGGAATATCATTGAGAATAGAGGAGTATCCAGACAGGATAATCACTAAGAATATTGGAGTATCCAGACATGATAATCATTGAGAATAGAGGAGTATCCAGACAGGATAATAATTGAGAATATAGGAGTATCCAGACAGGATAATCATTGAGAATAGAGGAGTATCCAGACAGGATAATCATTGAGAATAGAGGAGTATCCAGACAGCATAATCACTAAGAATAGAGGAGAATCCAGACAGGATAATCAATAAGAATAGAGGAGAATCCAGACAGGATAATTCCCAGCTACATCCAGGAATAAAGTGATGGGGAAACATCTCCTGACAGCGTAATGCACCCGTGCACGCACACACACACACACACACACACACACACACACAGTATTCCCTCTAAGGGGCAGTGTTACCTCCAGTGTAGACCTGCAAAGGTATGTTAAGAACAGCGATTAGCTGCAAGGGGTTACATGGGATTAGAACTTGGCTTTCCCTGATCTCATTACAACAAAACACACACACCACAACACCCCAATACTGACTTGGATACTTCCCTGGTGTTCCATATAACATACGTGATACATCACACCTTCCGTCATACGAATATCAATCCCAGATGTGACAAAGCACATAACTAGGCCTGTTTCTCAAACAGATGTTTACATCTGTTAGGGGGGGGAAATATAGAGTTCTTTTTTTAGGATGTATAGACAGATGTGGAATGCTAGTTTAGCCAGAGAGGTAAGGTCAGTCCCATTCCAAGAAATGTGGCAAAGCACAATTTTTTTTAAAATAAAGGTCTGTTTATGTATGTAGCCTACACTGGTCAAATGCAGGTTGAGTGAGGTAAGGATTTAGAAAGGAGATTTAGGATTACACAGTTACAAAAGTTAAGGCCTCACATCAACTCTGTGGCGGATGTTTGTTTCAGAAATAACACATCTCCTCAATGAACTAGATGTTTTAAGCTCACATCTTAATATGCCTCTTAAGATGTAAATGAAGCATCTCAGAGAGAGAGAGAGAGAGAGAGAGAGAGAGAGAGAGAGAGAGAGAGAGAGAGAGAGAGAGAGAGAGAGAGAGAGAGAGAGAAAGGTAGAGCCACTGTCTGTGTGTTTGTTCATCAATAATGCATGTGTCATTCAGAATCAATTAGACTACAACACACATTTGGCATGATTAACAGTCTGGTAACACTGTTGGTTCAGCTGATGCAGCCCTACATCAAACAGAACGAGGCTAATTAATTAATTAATTAAGATACAGTTGAGTCATTACAACTCGTTTTTCAACCACTCCACAATTAACAAACTATAGTTTTGACAAGTCGGTTGGGACATCTACTTCGTGCATGACACAAGTAATTTTTCCAACAATTGTTTACAGACTTCACTTATAATTCACTGTATCACAATTCCAGTGGGTCAGAAGTTTACATACGCTAAGTTGACTGTGCCTTTAAAACGCTTGGAAAATGTCATGGCTTTAGAAGCTTCTGATAGGCTAATTGACATCATTTGAGTCAATTGGAGGTGAACCTGTGGATGTATTTCAAGGCCTACCTCCAAACTCAGTGCCTCTTTGCTTGACTTCATGGGAAAATCTAAAAAATTGTAGACCTCAAAAGTCTGGTTCATCCCTGAGAGCAATTTCCAAATGCCTGAAGGTACCACGTTCATCTGTACAAACAATCTGTACAAACAATAGTAAGTATAAACACCATGGGACCATGCAGCCGTAATACCGCTCAGGAAGGAAACGCGTTCTGTCTCCTAGAGATGAACGTACTTTGGTGCGAAAAGTGCAAATCAATCCCAGAACAACAGCAAAGGACCTTGTGAAGATGCTGGAGGAAACAGATACAAAAGTATCTATATCCACAGTAAAACGAGTCCTATGTCGACATAACCTGAAAGGCCGCTCAGCAAGGAAGAAGCCACTGCTCCAAAACCGGCATAAAAAAGCCAGACTACGGTTTGTAACTGCACATGGGGACAAAGTCCGTACTTTTTGGAGAAATGTCCTCTGGTCTGATGAAACAAAAATAGAACTGGTTGGCCATAATGACCATTGTTATGTTTGGAGGAAAATGGGGAGGCTTACAAGCCGAAGAACACCATCCCAACCGTGAAGCACGGGGGTGGCAGCATCATGTTGTGGGGGTGCTTTGCTGCAGGAAGGACTGGTGCACTTCACAAAATAGATGGCATCATGAGGAAGGAAAATTATGTGGCTATATTGAAGCAACATCTCAAGACATCAGTCAGGAAGTTAAAGCTTGGTCGCAAATGGGTCTTCCAAATGGACAATGACCCCAAGCATACTTCCAAAGTTGTGGCAAAATGGCTTAAGGACAACAAAGTCAAGGTATTGGAGTGGCCACCACAAAGTCCTGACGTCAATCCTATAGAAAATCTGTGGGCAGAACTGAAAAAGCGGGTGCGAGCAAGGATGCCTACAAACCTGACTCAGTTACACCAGCTCTGTCAGGAGGAATGGGACAAAATTCACCCAACTTATTGTGGGAAGCTTGTGGAAGGCCACCCGAAACATTTGACCCAAGTTAAGCAATTTAAAGGCAATGCTACCAAATACTAATTGAGTGTATGTAAACTTCTGACCCACTGGGAACGTGATGAAAGAATTA
This sequence comes from Brachymystax lenok tsinlingensis, assembly GCA_030435695.1. Lineage (NCBI taxonomy): Eukaryota > Metazoa > Chordata > Actinopteri > Salmoniformes > Salmonidae > Brachymystax > Brachymystax lenok. The sequence goes on along the minus strand of CM059804.1, from coordinate 3,721,416 downwards.
AAAGCTGAAGTAAATAAATCTCTCTACTATTATTCTGACATTTCACATTCTTAAAATAAAGTGGTGATCCTAACTGACCTAAGACAGGGGATTTTTACTAGGATTAAATATCAGGAATTGTTAAAAACAGAGTTTAAATGTATTTGGCTAAGGTGTATGTAAACTTCCGACTTCAACTGTCTATCCAAATTAAATCCAACTTTATTTAAAATGTGTTTAAGAATCCTACTTCAACTGTACACGTAGACCCACTCTCTGTAACCAGGGCCTGTAATCTGGTTCAAATGATTAATCAACCTACCAGGGTGTTTACAAACAGTACAGGAACTGTATCATCCAAGTGTATTGATCACATCTTTACTATTGCTGCAGAACTCTGTATCCTCACCCAATGGATGTAGTGACCATCATATAGTGGCCAAGCCAAGGTTCCAAAGGCTGGGCCTAAGTGTATAAGGTTTTCTAGGGATTCCTATGTTGATTAATGAGGAGCATCCAGGCGCTGCACTTGATGCATTTATGAAATTTCTTCTTCCAATTATTGATAAACACGCATCTATTACAAAACTGACCGTTAGAACTGTTACGGCTCCATGGATTGATGGGGAATTGATTGAAAAGCTGTTCGGTTGAGAGAAATTAAGCAATAGGAGTGGATAATAATTCTGGCTGCACATCTGATTGGCTTACGTATTGTAAATTGAGAAATTATGTGACTAAACCGATGAAAAAGAATAAGAAATTATAATATGAAACCAAGATAATGTAGATAACGTATGATGGACAATCACAGAAACACTTTTTGATGTTGCTAATTACTTCAATTACTATTTCATTTGCAAAGTGGGCAAACTCAGGCATGAAATGCCAACAACAAACTGCGAGCCATCATAAACTCAGTAACTGTTTTAAAGTCCCCATTGGCCTCATGGTGAAATCCCTGAGCGGTTTCTTTCCTCTCCGGCAGTTAAGAAGAACGCCTGTATCTTTGTAGTGACCGGGTGTATAGATTTATTTTTACCCATCTACCAATAGGTGACCTTTGCGAGATATTGGAAAACCTCCCTGGTCTTTGTGGTTGAATCTTTGTTTGAAATTCACTGCTCAACTGAGGGACCCTACAGGTAATTGTATTTATGGGGTACAGAGACGAGGTGGTCATTAAAAAATCATGTTAAACACTATTATTGCACACTGAGTGAGTCCATGCAACTTATTATGTGACTTGTGAAGCAAATTGAACTGATTTAGGCTTGCCATAACCTAAGAGGTTGAATACTTATTGACTCAAGACATTTCAGCTTTTCATTTTGAATTAATTTGTAAATATTTCTAAAAACATAATTCCACTTTGACATTATGGGGTATTGTGTGCAGGCCAGTGACACAAAATCTCAATATAATCCATTTTAAATGCAGGCTGTAACACGACAACATGTGGAGAAAGTCAAGGAGTGTGAATACTTTCTGAAGGCCCCCGATTAGACTTTCAAGCACTTCTTTGGGTGTTGGAAGTTAAAACTAAGGCCGCGTTTACACAGGCAGCCCAATTCTGATATTCTGCCCAATTATTGGCAAAAGAGCTGATCTGACTGGTCAAAAAGATAAATTTGTGGAATAAGATCAGAATTGGGCTGCCTGTGTAAACGCAGCATAAAGGCTAGCACACATCGCACCGAATGTGGATCTAGCGTTCGTGCAATTGTACACTCAGTTCACAAATTACTTTTAGAGGTGCTAAGTACTCTCGGCCACCAAACGCTACTGGTATGTCTGAGCCCTAAACGCAGTAGATCTTAAGAACATCGATGCCACTCTTGACCTTGTTTAAACCTCCACCGACTATGTGTTGATATGCCAAGCAGTTTGACCAGCTCCAGTCCATCAGCATTAGCTGTATATACATATAGGCCACAATCAGTTGATTAATGTGTGACTGGTGGTCCCCCAGAATATGAAAATATACTCGACATCCTCAATGCCATCCTCAATGTAGATCCTTTATAAAGTCTAACTTAATGTAAAGTGTAACCTTGTACAACAGACCTATTAGGGAGATGATGATGCACACGCTATATCAGGGTTTTGTCATGATGTGTCAAACTAATTAGAGCTTTCAGGAGGAATTCTAAGCCACGAGGTGGCGATGATGATGATGATGTAATGTTTCGAAAGGCTTATTGATTCAAGTAACCTAGTAGTAACTAAGCAACCGATTTTTTCTGTCATATCTTTGCCATTTGCTTTCTTTCGGGCATTATTTTGGCTCAATTTGACCTCTCTTTTTTAAGTTTACACAGGCAGCCCAATTTTGATCTTTTGACACTAATTTGTCTTCTGACCAATCAGATCTTTTGACCATAATTGGGCAAAAGATCCGAATTGGGCTGCCTGTGTAAACTCAGTCATAGAGGTTTCAGTCTTGACTATTAGGAGAAGCCCTACATGAGATCAAAAAGTAATGTTTTGATGGTCCTGTGTGGCTGAGTTGGTAATGTTTTGGTGGTCCTGTGTGGCTGAGTTGGTAATGTTTTGGTGGTCCTGTGTGGCTGAGTTGGTAATATGTTGGTCATCCTGTGTGGCTGAGTTGGTCATGTTTTGGTCAGCCTCTGTGGCTGAGTTGGTAATGTTTTGGTGGTCCTGTGTGGCTGAGTTGGTAATGTTTTGGTCATCCTGTGTGGCTGAGTTGGTAATGTTTTGGTGGTCCTGTGTGGCTGAGTTGGTAATGTTTTGGTGGTCCTGTGTGGCTGAGTTGGTAATGTTTTGGTCATCCTGTGTGGCTGAGTTGGTAATATTTTGGTGGTCCTGTGTGACTGAGTTGGTAATGTTTTGGTGGTCCTGTGTGGCTGAGTTGGTAATGTTTTGGTCATCCTGTGTGGCTGAGTTGGTAATGTTTTGGTGGTCCTGTGTGGCTGAATTGGTAATGTTTTGGTGGTCCTGTGTGGCTGAGTTGGTAATGTTTTGATGGTCCTGTGTGGCTGAGTTGGTAATGTTTTGATGGTCCTGTGTGGCTGAGTTGGTAACATGTTGGTGGTTCTGTGTAGCTGAATTGGTAATGTTTTGGTGGTTCTGTGTAGCTGAATTGGTAATGTTTTGATGGTCCTGTGTGGCTGAGTTGGTAATGTTTTGGTGGTCCTGTGTGGCTGAGTTGGTCATGTTTTGGTGGTCCTGTGTGGCTGAGTTGGTAAACTGGCAATACCAGGGTCGTGTGTTAGAATTCCGCTGAGGTGGCCATACTAAAATGTAGGCATGGACTACTGTATTTCACGTTGGATAGAAGTGTCTGCTAAATGGCATCATTGTTACTTCACATGAGGGGAAGAGAGCTAGAGTAACAGTCTGTGTGGACGGATTACGTGCTAATCTGAAAATATTAATAAAAATATCATCAGGCTAAATACTCTCACTAGCTAATCCTCTCAAGCATGTGTGTTTAGGGCAGGGGTGTCAAACCATGCTCCTGAAGGAAGGCTGACTTTCATCCTTCCATCTGATGTGGTACTCTGTAGCTCATTTGGTAGATTGTGGTGCTTGCAATGCCAGGATAGTGTGTTTGATTCCCAGGACCAGCAGTAAGTAACATTTTACGCACGCATTGACCGTAAGTCGCTTTGGATAAAAACGTTTGCTAAATGACATATATTATATTGCTGATTCTGTCTGAGAGTTGTGGGTGCATGTGGACAGACCTCGTAGGGTCTGGGTGGGTGGTTTTGTTTTATAAAGAACAATCTGCCTGAGTGTAAATCCACAGTCTGAGGCACAGAGATGAGAAGGCCTGATGAGGCACTGTGACTGTAAGCGGCTGGCCCTGTCTTATCTTTGGCCTGATTGTGGAGATTCTGATATCCAGAATCAAACAGTTGAGTCCCAGTTGGACTGTTTGGTTCCACATGGACTGGAGCAGATACCCTGGGTTTAGGACGGAGGTCTTCAAAGCTAATTTTATCATCAAATCTCACGCTGCATACACCTTTCATTGGGATTCCTTGACTCAAGAGATCTACGTTTACACAACCTGATTGGTCAAAATATCAATTAGGTGGCAAAAGATCTGATCTGACTGGTCGAAAGATGCACAGTTATGATAGAAGTGGTGCATGTTTAATTAGTCTACCTGGACTCATGCGATCTTATTGGCCTATTCACAATCTTATTGGCCTATTCACAATCTTATTGGCCTATTCACAATCTTATTGGCCTATTCACAATCGTATAGGCCTATTCACAATCTTATAGGCCTATTCACAATCTTATTGGCCTATTCACAATCTTATTGGCCTATTCACAATCTTATAGGCCTATTCACAATCTTATAGGCCTATTCACAATCTTATTGGCCTATTCACAATCTTATAGGCCTATTCACAATCTTATTGGCCTATTCACAATCTTATAGGCCTATTCACAATCTTATAGGCCTATTCACAATCTTATTGGCCTATTCACAATCTTATAGGCCTATTCACAATCTTATTGACCTATTCACAATCTTATTGGCCTATTCACAATCTTATTGGCCTATTCACAATCTTATTGGCCTATTCACAATCTTATAGGCCTATTCACAATCTTATAGGCCTATTCACAATCGTATAGGCCTATTCACAATCTTATAGGCCTATTCACAATCTTATAGGCCTATTCACAATCTTATAGGCCTATTCACAATCTTATAGGCCTATTCACAATCTTATTGACCTATTCACAATCTTATTGGCCTATTCACAATCTTATAGGCCTATTCACAATCTTATAGGCCTATTCACAATCTTATAGGCCTATTCACAATCTTATAGGCCTATTCACAACCTTATTGACCTATTCACAATCTTATAGGCCTATTCACAATCTTATAGGCCTATTCACAATCGTATAGGCCTATTCACAATCGTATAGACCTATTCACAATCTTATAGGCCTATTCACAATCTTATAGGCCTATTCACAATCTTATTGACCTATTCACAATCTTATTGGCCTATTCACAATCTTATTGGCCTATTCACAATCTTATAGGCCTATTCACAATCTTATAGGCCTATTCACAATCTTATAGGCCTATTCACAATCTTATAGGCCTATTCACAATCGTATAGGCCTATTCACAATCTTATTGGCCTATTCACAATCTTATAGGCCTATTCACAATCTTATTGGCCTATTCACAATCTTATTGGCCTATTCACAATCTTATAGGCCTATTCACAATCTTATAGGCCTATTCACAATCTTATAGGCCTATTCACAATCTTATAGGCCTATTCACAACCTTATTGACCTATTTACAATCTTATAGGCCTATTCACAATCTTATAGGCCTATTCACAATCGTATAGGCCTATTCACAATCGTATAGACCTATTCACAATCTTATAGGCCTATTCACAATCTTATAGGCCTATTCACAATCTTATTGACCTATTCACAATCTTATTGGCCTATTCACAATCTTATTGGCCTATTCACAATCTTATTGGCCTATTCACAATCGTATAGGCCTATTCACAATCTTATAGGCCTATTCACAATCTTATAGGCCTATTCACAATCTTATTGACCTATTCACAATCTTATTGGCCTATTCACAATCTTATTGGCCTATTCACAATCTTATAGGCCTATTCACAATCTTATAGGCCTATTCACAATCTTATTGGCCTATTCACAATCTTATTGGCCTATTCACAATCTTATTGGCCTATTCACAATCTTATAGGCCTATTCACAATCTTATAGGCCTATTCACAATCTTATTGGCCTATTCACAATCTTATAGGCCTATTCACAATCTTATAGGCCTATTCACAATCGTATAGGCCTATTCACAATCGTATAGGCCTATTCACAATCGTATAGGCCTATTCACAATCTTATTGGCCTATTCACAATTGTATTAGTTCCTTGTGCTAGAAGCAATGCAGCAGAAACTCTGATTAAATCCAGTGTGAGTGGGCATACACTGGTCTGGCAAGCTCCACACAGCCAGAGCCTCCAGGCAGCCAGGCAGGGTGGATCATATCTTGTGCTGGTGATTATCTCTCTTACATTAGCTAGTGCTAGCCGGCGCTTCGCTCAGTCGATCTGTATGTGGGTGGTGCTTGATTGCTAGGCAGCATATGGTCCCTGTATCAGATCATTCCTGCTACATGCTTAAGCAACAGCCTTCGTCCTCCCTGCCCTCGCTCAATGAAAAGCCAGAGTAGCCTCGCTGTGTAGCCTTCACAATGGAGTAGCCTGTTTGGCTGTCTTACAGTTCTACCAATAGGGAATAGGCCTTATTCCATAACAGATTGACATGCCTAAAATGTACTATCTTTGTAGTTAACCTAGGCCTATGGATGACATGCAATTAAATATGAAGAATGGTTTTGTAAGTCATAGCATTATGTATCATGTCTAATGCTTGGCTGAAAATCAGACATCAACTATTAGCTCGCATGCGACGGTAGCTACCTTGTCATCTTGATTTTTAAAAAAAATAATACAAAATGATACAGTGTAGCAACACGACATGAAAGGGGGTGATAACAGTGTTGTACCGTGTAGGTTACACACTGCGGTCTTTGCTCATCACCCCTCTTTGATTTGGTCATGTCTAACTAGTCCAGCCTGCTCAATGCAGTCTCGTTTATAAAGCAGATGTGGACTTTTAGGGCAGGCTAGGACATCAGTCAAACGAGCCACTCACGGACATCTCCCAGTGTCACACATTGGTTTTAAACAAGTAGTTACTTTGTTGTTGGGATGTTTTATCTAGTGCAGGATAAAGTTGGATTTAGAGTAATCAGGGTTACGACTAGAAAGGGCATATATCGGCCATAGCATTGCCCAATATACAGAGGCGAAATTGGCAAGAAACCCGTTTCCTCCTTCATTACAGGGAGGTTTCTTCACTCTGTGACACATCTATAACACGGTAATAACACGACAAACTGGAACCCCCCGTAGGCTATAGTCCCTACAGATTCATGCATGTTACCATACTCCCCGTGTTCATCTCTGGTGGGTGAAGAGAATAAGAGCGGCGACAGTTTGCTTACCATCTTGCCGGTTGGATGATGAAATAGGTTGACCAGGTAATGTGGACGAGGGGGGAGGGAACGGTAGAAAAAGGGGGTCTCGCTATTACAAAAACCCGATGCTAGTGATATTCAGGTTGTTTTTTAACCCAGCTCCTCTGTGTCTTTTACGGTCGGTTTCACTGCAGCGGCACAGGGAGACCCATAGGGCGGGACAAGGGATGTGTGGAGAGGAGACAGCAACTAGCCTGCATTTCAAGATAAAAGTCCCTCCTCCGCGTTACATAACTTATTTGTTTCCTTGCCTTTTAGAGCAGTCTATGTACATGGAGAGACTGACATTCACTGCCATTTGCCACTTGTAGCACCCACATTAGAAGAAGAGAAGGTTGGCCGTGGAGCAGTTTTAAGGGAAGTGCCTGGTTCAAGGGCACAATGGCAAGGGGACAGCTCACATGCACATTCCGACAGAATTTCCGACCCAGATTTTTATTTTGAAGATCTCGGCACATTCTCAATGCCATGTTAGGCTATACTGTCGCCAATAGAGATAGATAGAGGACTCTAGTGCCCAAAAGCCAATTTAGCATGGGCATTGCCATTGAGGACATTCACCATTTGTAAGTAGTCAACTGGATGGGACTTCCTATGGCTGAAGGAAGGATCATATAATTCCATCCAGGCCATCAGGAGGGAACAGCCAATGAACCATACTCATGAGCAAACATTCCATAACTGCAGGTGGCAGTAAATCACCAACCTTGTCTTTATACCTGTTCAGACAACACCCTCTAGGGGGCAGTAAATCACCAACCTTGTCTTTATACCTGTTCAGACAACACCCTCCAGGGGGCAGTAAATCACCAACCTTGTCTTTATACCTTTTCAGACAACACCCTCCAGGGGGCAGTAAATCACCAACCTTGTCTTTATACCTTTTCAGACAACACCCTCCAGGTGGCAGTAAATCACCAACCTTGCCTTTATACCTGTTCAGACAACACCCTCCAGGGGGCAGTAAATCACCAACCTTGTCTTTATACCTTTTCAGACAACACCCTCCAGGGGGCAGTAAATCACCAACCTTGTCTTTATACCTTTTCAGACAACACCCTCCAGGGGACAGTAAATCACCAACCTTGTCTTTATACCTGTTCAGACAACACCCTCTAGGGGGCAGTAAATCACCAACCTTGGCTTTATACCTGTTCAGACAACACCCTCCAGGGGGCAGTAAATCACCAACCTTGTCTTTATACCTTTTCAGACAACACCCTCCAGGGGGCAGTAAATCACCAACCTTGCCTTTATACCTGTTCAGACAACACCTCTCAGGGGCAGTAAATCACCAACCTTGTCTTTATACCTTTTCAGACAACACCCTCCAGGGGGCAGTAAATCACCAACCTTGTCTTTATACCTGTTCAGACAACACCCTCCAGGGGGCAGTAAATCACCAACCTTGCCTTTATACCTGTTTAGACAACACCCTCTAGGGGGCAGTAAATCACCAACCTTGGCTTTATACCTGTTCAGACAACACCCTCTAGGGGGCAGTAAATCACCAACCTTGGCTTTATACCTGTTCAGACAACACCCTCTAGGGGGCAGTAAATCACCAACCTTGTCTTTATACCTTTTCAGACAACACCCTCTAGGGGGCAGTAAATCACAAACCTTGGCTTTATACCTGTTCAGACAACACCCTCCAGGGGGCAGTAAATCACCAACCTTGTCTTTATACCTGTTCAGACAACACCCTCTAGGGGGCAGTAAATCACCAACCTTGTCTTTATACCTGTTCAGACAACACCCTCCAGGGGGCAGTAAATCACCAACCTTGCCTTTATACCTGTTTAGACAACACCCTCCAGGGGGCAGTAAATCACCAACCTTGGCTTTATACCTGTTCAGACAACACCCTCCAGGGGACAGTAAATCACCAACCTTGTCTTTATACCTGTTCAGACAACACCCTCCAGGTGGCAGTAAATCACCAACCTTGGCTCTATACCTGTTTAGACAACACCCTCTAGGGGGCAGTAAATCACCAACCTTGTCTTTATACCTGTTCAGACAACACCCTCCAGGGGGCAGTAAATCACCAACCTTGTCTTTATACCTGTTCAGACAACACCCTCTAGGTGGCAGTAAATCACCAACCTTGTCTTTATACCTGTTCAGACAACACCCTCCAGGTGGCAGTAAATCACCAACCTTGGCTTTATACCTGTTCAGACAACACCCTCCAGGGGGCAGTAAATCACCAACCTTGTCTTTATACCTGTTCAGACAACACCCTCCAGGTGGCAGTAAATCACCAACCTTGGCTCTATACCTGTTTAGACAACACCCTCCAGGGGGCAGTAAATCACCAACCTTGGCTCTGTACCTGTTTAGACAACACCCTCTAGGGGGCAGTAAATCACCAACCTTGTCTTTATACCTGTTCAGACAACACCCTCCAGGGGGCAGTAAATCACCAACCTTGTCTTTATACCTGTTCAGACAACACCCTCCAGGTGGCAGTAAATCACCAACCTTGGCTCTATACCTGTTTAGACAACACCCTCTAGGGGGCAGTAAATCACCAACCTTGCCTTTATACCTGTTTAGACAACACCCTCCAGGGGGCAGTAAATCACCAACCTTGGCTCTGTACCTGTTTAGACAACACCCTCTAGGGGGCAGTAAATCACCAACCTTGGCTCTATACCTGTTTAGACAACACCCTCCAGGGGGCAGTAAATCACCAACCTTGGCTTTATACCTGTTACAACAACACCCTCTAGGCAGCAGTATGTACCCTTTCAGTTTGTTTACCAACTAACTCATCCAGGCTGTATCACAACCGGCCGTGATTGGGAGTCGCCTAGGGCGCACACAATTGGCCCAGCGTTGTCCAGGTTTGGCCGGTGTAGGCCGTCATTGTAAATAAGAATTTGTTCTTAACTGACTTACCTAGTTAAATAAAGGTAATTATTATTTTTTTTTAAATAGAAAGGAAAATAAGTAGTAGAAGAAGAAAATGGTCTACTTCAAAATGGAGATGGTCTCAATGGCGTTGCCCGTACACTCACAGATCCCATAATGAGACAGATACAATGTTGCGTCCTCTACCTCTATGGGAGAGGTGCATTACAGTGCATCGGGGGGAACTGAGATTTATTTATTTTTCCTGGCAAATGTCTGTTTGCAAATGTGCACCAGTGCCACTCAGTGGTGGAAACTGTGCAGTGCATGCAAGATTATCCCCATTCTACACACTTACTGCACGGCTACTGCTATTCTTTTAGAGGGGACACAAGGGGCCTGTGGATGTTGTGTCCAGTCCCCCCGTTAGGGACAGGGTCCTATGGCCCAGTCCTCCCTCGTTAGGGACAGGGGGTCTTCTGGCCCAGTCCTCCCCTCATTAGGGGGCAGGGGGTCCTATGGCCCAGTCCCCCACTCGTTAGGGACAGGGGGTCCTATGGCCCAGTCCCCCACTCGTTAGGGGACAGGGGTTCCTATGGCCCAGTCCCCCACTCATTAGGGACAGGGGGTCCTATGGCCCAGTCCCCCACTCGTTAGGGACAGGGGGTCCTCTGGCCCAGTCCTCCCTTCATTAGGGGGCAAGGGGTCCTATGGCCCAGTCCCCCACTCGTTAGGGACAGGGGGTCCTATGGCGCAGTCCCCCACTCGTTAGGGAACAGGGGTTCCTATGGCCCAGTCCCCCACTCGTTAGGGACAGGGGGTCCTATGGCCCAGTCCTCCCCTCGTTAGGGGACAGGGGGTCCTATGGCCAAGTCCTCCACTCGTTAGGGACAGGGGGTCCTATGGCCCAGTCCTCCCCTCGTTAGTGACAGGGTGTCCTATGGCCCAGTCCTCCCCTCGTTAGGGACAGGGGGTTCTATGGCCCAGTCCTCCCCTCGTTAGGGACAGGGTGTCCTATGGCCCAGTCCTCCACTCGTTAGGGACAGGGTGTCCTATGGCCCAGTCCTCCCCTCGTTAGGGACAGGGTGTCCTATGGCCCAGTCCTCCCCTCCTTAGGGACAGGGTGTCCTATGGCCCAGTCCTCCCCTCCTTAGGGACAGGGTGTCCTATGGCCCAGTCCTCCCCTCGTTAGGGACAGGGGGTCCTATGGCCCAGTCCTCCCGTCCTTAGGGACAGGGTGTCCTATGGCCCAGTCCTCCCCTCCTTAGGGACAGGGGGTCCTATGGCCCAGTCCTCCCCTCCTTAGGGACAGGGTGTCCTATAGCCCAGTCCTCCCCTCCTTAGGGACAGGGGGTCCTATGGCCCAGTCCTCCCCTCGTTAGGGACAGGGTGTCCTATGGCCCAGTCCTCCCCTCGTTAGGGACAGGGGGTCCTATGGCCCAGTCCTCCCCTCCTTAGGGACAGGGTGTCCTATGGCCCAGTCCTCCCCTCGTTAGGGACAGGGGGTCCTATGGGGGTCTATCCTCCAGCATTAATACTAAAGATCTCACACATCCCGCCTAATCCCACATAGCCAACAATAAGTGGTCCCAATGGGAATCAAACCCACAATCCTGACGTTGCAAGCACCATGCTCTACCAACTGAGCTAAAGAGAACTACCACATTATTACGTAACCTCCTTAAAAAGAGTTCATTTTTATGCAAAGATTCATTAGTGTTGAATGTTTTCATATTTCATTTTAAAAGCATGCGAGTCCCCAAACTCATATTAGAAGCTATGGATGAATACAAAGCCTGCTCCTTTCGTGTTTTTCTTAGACAGCAAACCTATAGAAGATCATTTTGCTAATGCAACTGACCCAAAACCACAATTAACCTGGTTGCACTTGACTATATGTTAAGGTATAGAAATGGCCCGGTATTAAGAAATGACATGGGAAAATAGTAATTACACAGTAATTACAAAAGAAAACACACATTGGTCATCCCAAACATATTTACTAATCAAATACCTTCACAAATGGTTAAACTTCACCATAAACGTTTAAAAAATATCCAAACATATCCAGTTATCACAATGTTTTGAAGTTCGTAGGTACATTTCACGATGCTCTGATCATTTACATGTTGCTGCTTTTACGCTACATATCTCATAGTAAATTATTAGTTTTCCCAACTTATATAACGCTTAGCATATTTAGTTCTCAAACATATTTTAAGAAAGAAATGACATTCTGATTAGTCAGAAATATGACATTCTGATTAGTCAGAAATATGACATTGTGATTAGTCCGAAATATGCCATTGTGATTAGTCCGAAATATGACATTGTGATTAGTCAGAAATATGACATTGTGATTAGTGAAAATCAGCACAATTATAAAATAAGAAAAATTTATGGATTAGTCCAAATATTTTGTAAAATCTTCTAACTGTAAACACATACAGAGTACATATTAACTTACTGCCTTCTTATATATGCATCGATTCCACACACACACACACACACACACACACACAATATGCATAGCTATAACACACACCAACATACAGCAAATTATACATCTTTAGTTATTTAACAACAGCATTGTTATGCTCTGAGGGGTTCCACTCTGGCTGGATCTGATACACACTGTCTATCACTATCCAGCAGCTGATCGTCATTCAGCTCTCATTTCATGTTCATCTGGGTCGTGTTCATTAGGGTCACACCGTAGGAAAACATTTTGCAACGGGAAATCAAAAAACAGGCATTTCTGTTGGCTAATTACAGATACTAACAGTATTTTTACTGTTATCTTCCGTTTTAATGTCTAATGAACACAACCCTGATGCTGCCTGTGTGTTGTTTGGTTGGTCCGTCAGATAAACAGCTCCTTGTTGACCCACATCAGGCTGCGCGTATCGTTGGGCTTGCACTCGTACTCGATGCTGTTGAAACTGTTGCCCCCCTGGCAGTGGTCCCTCTTGTTGTAGTTGTAGTACTTGACCTGCCACACCACCTCAAAAGAGCCCACCTCTGGGAACTGCGAGGGGAAAAAATGGGGTCTGGCTGAGTTAAATCGGTTAAACTCCAGTTCACTTTTTTTGTCATATTAGTGCACCATTTTATTTTTAATGGAAACATTGAAAATACAATCTATACAGCTAAATCACAGGGGGCTGCTGAAAGGAGGACGGCTCGTATAATAATGGCTGGAACGGAGCAAATGGAATGACATCAAACACACGGAAACCATGTGTTTGATGTATTTGATACCATTCCCCTGATTCCACTCCAGCCATCACCACGAGCTCGTTCTCCCCAATTAAGATGCCACCAACCTCCTGTGAGCTTAAAAAAAAAAAAACAAGTTGACATAGAGGTTGTTAAAAAAAAAGAAGGCCCTTACAGACCACGATTGACCTGCCAACAAACCACTGATCACTGCTCCTGTGTGTCCTCTAACTACCTTGCTAATCTGGAAAAGACAGGGAAATGGACACATGGGAGCAGAGTTAACAACTAAGATGTTGTTGCTGTGTGTTGAAAATGATCTAAGTGGCCCTATTTGAGTGTTGATAGTAAAATCAGTTTAAAGGGATTGGTGTTTGTACTCATGCATGTGTCTTTGCTAGGCTAAATGTTTGTTAGCGTGACCTGCCTAGCCTGCTAAATGTTTGTTAGCGTGACCTGCCTAGCCTGCTAATTGTTTGTTATCGTGACCTGCCTAGCCTGCTAATTGTTTGTTAGCATGACCTGCCTAGCCTGCTGATTGTTTGTTAGCATGACCTGCCTAGCCTGCTAATTGTTTGTTAGCATGACCTGCCTAGCCTGCTAATTGTTTGTTAGCATGACCTGCCTAGCCTGCTAAATGTTTGTAGCCCACAGCTAATGATAATGCTAAGGCTACATGGGTGCTGTTGAGGCTCATGCCATTCTCACATTTCAGTCCTTATTGTGAAGATAGTGCATCCATTGTGTGATCGTATGCTACTGGTGTGATTGTATGCTACTGGTGTGATTGTATGCTACTGGTGTGATTGTATGCTATTGGTGTGGTCGTATGCTACTGTCAAAGTCAAAAGTCAAAGTCACCATTATTAGTCAGTTGTACAACCGAATGCCTTCAACCGAAATGTTTCTTCCGCATTTAACCCAACCCCTCTGAATCAGAGCGGTGCGGGGGGCTGCCTTAATCGACATCCACGTCTTCGGCGCCCGGGGAACAGTGGGTTAACTGCCTTGTTCAGGGGCAGAACGACAGATTTTTTCCTTGTCAGCTCGGGGATTCGAACTTGCAACCCTCCGGTTACAAGTCCAACGCTCTAACCACTAGGCTACCTGCCGCCGCTACCTGCCGTGATTGTATGCTACTGGTGTGATTGTATGCTATTGGTGTGGTCGTATGCTACTGGTGTGATCGTATGTTACTAGTGTGATTGTATGCTATTGGTGTGGTCGTATGCTACTGGTGTTATTGTATGCTACTGGTGTGGTCGTATGCTACTGCTGTGGTCGTATGCTACTGGTGTGATTGTATGCTACTGGTGTGATTGTATGCTACTGGTGTGATTGTATGCTACTGGTGTGGTTGTATGCTACTGGTGTTATTGTATGCTACTGGTGTGGTCGTATGCTACTGGTGTGGTCGTATGCTGTAGCCCACAGCTAATGATAATGCTAAGGCTACATGGGTGCTGTTGAGGCTCATGCCATTCTCACATTTCAGTCCTTATTGTGAAGATAGTGCATCCATTGTGTGATCGTATGCTACTGGTGTGATTGTATGCTACTGGTGTGATTGTATGCTATTGGTGTGATTGTATGCTATTGGTGTGGTCGTATGCTACTGGTGTGATCGTATGTTACTAGTGTGATTGTATGCTATTGGTGTGGTCGTATGCTACTGGTGTGGTCGTGTGGGGACAACAAAAACTATTTTCCCCTAACATCCTTTGGCTCTGTCCTCACCGGACGTCCCTGTGGTCCTTAATGAATCTCTGAATCAGTACATGATGTTTAGTAGAGGTCCTCCAGACTCTTCCGATATTTTTTGGGTTAAAGAAAGTTTGTTTTATCAATTTACCTGATTTTTGCTTACCGTTACTTTGGACAAAATCAAGACGTCAATATTCTTGTAATACTTTTTGTATACAAAAATCGTAAATTACAGCACAATTTGATCAAATTCTGAATTTGCGATGAATCACGCTTAATCACAGCAAATCCTGCGATTAACTCTTACAAATGTTAATAAAACATTTTAGTCATTTAGCAGAAGCTCTTATCCAGATCGACTTAGTTGATGCATTAATCTTAAGGTAACTAGGTGAGAGAACCACTTATCACAGTCATACAGTAGTAAGTACATTTGTCCTCAAAGTAGGCTATAAGCAAAGTCAGTGCTAGTAAGAAAAAGACAAGTCAAAATAAAACACTGTGGATGCACTGCGAAGCTTCAGAGCTTTCATCGTGATTTGCATCATGAACAGTTGACTCCTGATACTGTAAAGCCTACGCGTTCAATGGGCTCATATGGACCATGCATAGCCTGGTTCTCAGATGTGTTTTTGCGGTCTTGCCCCAACACCTATGATCATGGCACGACAACAACCATAGGAGTTGGGTTTACCATACAAACAGATCTGGAGCCAGGCTAGATGACGCAGATATCACATAAATCTGGGGCCAGGCTAGATTTCTTTACATTTCTTTTTTTTTTTTACATTGAACCTTTATTTAACTAGGCAAGTCAGTTAAGAACAAAAATCTTATTTACAATGACGGCCTACCCCCAGCCAAACCCGGATAACGCTGGGTCAATTGTGCGCCGCCCTATGGGACTCCCAATCCCGGACAGATGTGATGCAGCCTGGATTCGAACCAGGGACTGTAGTTACACCTCTCGCACTGAGATGCAGGGCCTTAGAATGCTGCGCCACTCAGGAGATGATTCAGATATCAAACAGATCTGAGATCAGGCTAGATGATCCAGATATCAAACAGATCTGGAACCAGGCTAGATGATCCAGATATCAAACAGATCTGAGATCAGGCTAGATGATGCAGATATCAGAAACTGCTCTGAATGAACTTGTCTACTTCATTGTTTTGTTTCCTTGTAAATTGTAAAATATTCTGTCTGTAATGTATTTTTTTTCTTCCGTTATGTGTTGGGTAAGACTAGCTGTTGTCATGGCGTCAGCTAATGGGGGATTCTAATCAAATCCTAATGAAATCCAAATCAAAGTACAGTCAAACTGAGTTGGCCTTTACTACCTGTATGCTGATCTGTACAGCCTGTCTGTCTCCGCTCTTGGTGTGAGTCACGCCCTCTGTGTCGTAGATGCCAGTGTAGACCACACACTGGGTGTCTCTAGACTGCTGATCCAGAGGGAATGTGACTCCACCTACACTCATGGTGCTGAGGACAAGGACAAGGACCACAACGGTTAGGGAGAGATCATCAATCAATAACATGTTGTTTTTTTTAACGCCCTTTTACATCAAAAGTTGTCACAAAGTGCCTTGCAGAAACCCAGCCTAAAACCCCAAACAGCAAGCAATGGAGATGTAGAAGCACAGACAATCTCCCTATAGAAGGAAGAAACCTAGAAAGGAACCAGGCTCTGAGGGGTGGCCAGTCCTCTTCTGGCTGTACCAAGTAGAGATTTAATGGTACATGTGCAGCCAAATGAAGGCCAGATCGTTTTTTCAAGACGTTTAAACGTTAATAGATGACCAGCAAGATCAGCTAATAACCATGATGGGTGATGACTGCTTAACTGGGGGCAGGGGGCAGGGGGGGTGGATTGGTGACACTGAGCCTGTGGTTGTTTTGACATTGCAGGCTGACAGTAAAGACAACTGCCGAATGACTGATCAACAAATCGCGGTGAAATATAGATCATCAGGGTAATTTATCATTCTATCCATGATAATTCATTTGTAATAAACAAAAGACAAACACAAACTCGACTCGCCATATTTGAGTGCATTATTGTACGAAATGCTAAAGGCCTAATCGGTAGGGGATTTGACACAATCTGGCTGCGCCTTCTGTCTCCCTGCACCCACCGGACTCTAGCCAACGTCACTGTCGTCACTATCTGGCCAAATTGCAACACTGGAAGCTCTGCCTAGGTCTACAATTTATTTTCTTAAAGGCCAATTTTGACTTTGCAGTTTGGCCATCTAGTGGGAACTCTAGTGAACCGCGCGCGCTCTGACGTAACGCCTTCAACCTGGTACGGCTTGTGGTTTTATCAATGTTCTCAATGAATGACCAATTTAATAAAAAAAAAATGTGTAAATTAGATTAAAACAGGGACATACTATCCAAGGGGTTGTGATCTTTTCCAAGAGAATGCACCGATTCTAATTTCACATTATGAAACACTGATATAAATGTAGATTTTGGATAATAAAACGTAGTCAAAACACCAACATGCGGTGATGGACAGTGACAGTCTGTCACAGACGGAACGTTGTCTTCCTCAACAGATGAACTGTCAACATATAGCCTATTGAAGTGTATAGACACTATATAGGTTACCAGAAAAATCTCGCCTGACGCGCGACTGTCTGTAATACATTTGACCCCACCATACTTACGTTGCCTCCACAGCCCCAGGTTTGACAACCACTTCAGTCTTGTACTTTGACCCCGTTAGCAATTTAATCGTCCTGGTTTGGCCAAATCTCGCTCCGTCCGATTTGAAGTACACAGCACTGTTATTTGGTAGCATTTTCAATGAAATTCCGATTTTGACGAGTTCGACAGACATTCTTCTTGAGGTTGAGCTCAAATCCAATCCTACCTGAGTGGACAAGAGAGGGGCGCAGGTGTGAAACGGTGGCCACTCCGGACACCAACACAACTATCGATGTAGAATATTGTTGTGCCGTGAAAGCACAGGTTTAAAATGTAAAAACTCATCGCTGGAGGCAGAGCCTGAATGTATTTTCCACTGTCCTCGTGAATAATCCCATACACACACATAATCCTCCTATACACGTAATCTAAAGAGATCAAGACTAAACAACTTGGCCCGGTAAACAACTTGGCCTGGTAGAGAAATAATAAACCTGCATTTTGTTATTTGATTAATACATGGTTCAAATAGGCCTATTGATTTTAAAAGACAGTTATAAATTGCACACAGAGAGCGGGAGATTAAAGAGGGAAACAAAGCAGTCCGTTTCAAATGGTCAAATTATAGGTGGGCTGCCTGGGCTGGGCTGGGCTGGGCCTGGGCCTGGGCCGGGCCTGGGCCGGCTGACATCACGAAAACGATGTGCTCTTCCATGGGGCAGAAATCGTGATTTCATGTCAATGCTAATATTACCTAGCTACCCAACAATTGTGATGATGTATTAGAGACAAGTGCAAATGTATATGTTTTCAATGAACATTGGAAATGAAATACATATTGTCAACAATCTAAGCCAAACCCTCTCTGTTTTGTCCCATAGTCGCTCACACCTCGGTTGTGTTGCTAAACAACCAACCCGTCTGTAGTCCCAGTCATTAATGACTTATACAACGGGTGTGTGCCTTGACCAATCATGTCCAACCAATTGAATTTACCACAGGTGGACTCCAATCAAGTTGTAGAAACATCTCAAGGATGATCAATGGAAACAGGATCCACCTGAGATCTATTTTGAATCTCATAGCGAAAGGGTCTGAATACTTATGTAAAGAACGTATTTCTGTTTTTGTTTTTTAATACATTTGCAAAACAATTCTGAAAACCTTTTCGCTTTTGTCATTATGTGGTAGTGTGTGTAGATTGCTGAGGAAATTGTTTTATTTAATCCATTTTAGAATAAGGTGTAACGTAACAAAATGTGGAAAAAGTCAAAGGGTCTGAATACATTCCGAAGGCACTCCAAACACCGCTTCTCGGGCATTATCACATAAATAATAAGGACTTCTCTTCGATCACGCCCACAAATTGGGGAAAACCAACAGTCTTTCCTATTGAACCACATTGTAAAAGAGGCAACTTCGTTGTCGATTTTTTATTTTAATTATACAGAGATATCAAAACATGCCGAAAATGCTGCTGTGTTATTCAATGTACATGTAGTCAGGTTAAAAATACCCACCTACACTTTGCAATGCTCCCACATAGGGACATAGAGCCTGCGAGAAGAGCCCTGTGGCTTCAAGGGTACTTAAAGGGTACTCTGGGCAGAGCAAAATGTACTTGGTGGTACAGTAAGGAAAGTGGTTTCATCATGCTAGCACATTCCAGAGATCGATTTATAGCCATTATTCTAAAATAATTCATAGATTTTAAACAAGACCACTTTGTTTGTCATAGACAAGATGACTAATATGAGATGAAAGACTAGTTCCTAAAGAGTTCAGGAAGCCAAGCTAGAGCTCTGTGATACCTTTCACAGCAATGGGGGCAGACGTTTTGATCAAGAGACCTTTTATCAAATATGCATATTTTCTAACACTAAACATACAAATATGTTTTTTAGTTAAGGATAAATCTTAGTTGATTATGCTACATTTAAAAAGCATACAAGTAATTTCAAGCCTTATTCATACAGTTTTGTGTAATAGGAAGTACATAAAATATTTCAAATGTTCATATTTTTATATTTGTACCGTGTTCTTGAGCTTGTGCCCTCAAAAGTGACACCTCAGCAATTTAACTATGTTTACCGGAATGGGGAGATTTTAACCTTTTGACTATTGCCCTCTCATGATAAATAATAATTATGAATAATAAAAATCATCTTTAGACATGTTGTACTTTCCTGAAATGTAGTTTTGTAATTTACTAAAACAAGCAGACAAGAAAACTGTGTTTGAAAAAGGTCAAGTTTTTTTTTCTGAGCCAAATGGAGTAACCTAGGTAACCACAGGTTGTTTTCCCCACAGGGTCGCGAGCCCCAGTAAGACTAGCTGTCACCATCGGCATCGACTATTTGGGATCCGAATAAACTAAAGCAAATCTAATACCGACTGGGTTTCTAGGTCAAAAGCAATTGTCACTGTCCATGGTGCTGAAACTGGTCATCAAGGCAAATCTCCACTTTCACGTCTATTTCCATTTGTTCCATTGTAGGCTACCAGGCATACCAAATCAAGAGCAGCACCTTTGAAAGAATCTGACCCAGGTCAGCATCACTAGGCCTACACTTCAGTCAGAGATGTAGTTCTGAATGAGCACACGCGGGGAGAGGAATATGCTTCATGTCCACACTTAATATTCATTCCCTTCAGTCCCTTTGATTTGTTTAATTGTTCATTAGTAAAGTAAATCTAATACATTATCTTGGTGTGAACTGGCTGAATTTGTAAATAAGTGTCTAGCAACTAGAGGGGGCTATATGACATCTACTTGTCAAACTGGATTAGAAAAGACTTGGTTCCCACAAACACATGCATTATTTAATTGGCAGAAGGAAGAACATCGAGATTGTTTTTATTGATGATTAAAGTGACGGGTTGAAAAGTCACATATATATATATATATCGTAGAAATCAGAGGGTCACACAGACTGTAGACATTAACATTCTCACACTAGTATCAGCGTATCCCCAACTCAGTCCTGGGGGAACCTAAGGGGTGAACATTTCGTTTTTTTTTTTTTTTGCCCCAGCACTACACAGCTGATTCAAATGGTCAAAGCTTGTTGATAGGTTGATTTGTTTGATTTAGCTGTGTCGTGCTAGGGGCCAAAATACAAATTGTCCACTCCTTGGGGTCCCTAGGATAGAGTTTGGGGAAAACGCTGCACTACATAGAACTGTGAATTATTAAAGCTGGTTACCAGATGTGCTGCATGACGAGTTCAGATTCAGCCACTAAACATTCAGTAGGCTACATTCAGTAGGCGTTAAGTAGGGCAAACTGTAGCAAAACATTTTTGAAAAACAAAAAACGAAACTGAGTATTTCTCTAGTAAGCTACCTCCTAGTTTCACAACATTACATGCTTTTTTTGCCCACTGAACACAACCCAGGAAACCAATTGGTGTGTAGTAGTATGGATGGAACAAGTTACACTTGTTTCTACGTGTTGCTTCACCGTTAACAGACTTAAAAATCAACAAGGTAATCATTACGACTGCTCATTTGCAGTTAAACAAACCTGTAGAACCTTTCTCGCAAATCCATTGGAAGTGATTTTCCCCCATTTACAATTGATTTCACAAGTCGCACCCCTTCATCGTTTCCCTTGATAATGCTTCGGCAGGACCAGGTGTTGTTCCTAAACACATTGACCTGACCATGGGAAAAACTCTGGGCCCTAGTTACAGCTACAATAAAAAAGGTACCGAGATATCCCGGATCCAAGTCCCGTGGTCAGCAAAAACTCCTGAGTATCAACCATAGAGAATGATAGAGGACTCTTCTGCGGAAAAAAAACGTTTTAGCATGGGCAGAGCCATTGAGGACTTTCACCATTTTTAAGTAGTCAACTGGTTGGGACTTCCTATAGGTTAAAAAGAAGTCTCACATAATTCCATCCAGGTCATCAGGAGGGATCAGCCAATGAATTATACTTGTGCGCAAACACATCCATAACTGCAGGTGGTAGTCAATCACCAACCTTGGCTTTATACCGGGTTCAGACAACACACTCCGGGTGGCAGTATGCACCATTTCAGTTTGTTTACCAACTCATAGAAGTAGCAGAAGAAGAAAATGGACTACTTCAAAAATGGAGATTGCCTCAATGGCGCTGCCCGTACACTCACAGGTGCCATAATGGGACAGATACGTTGCGATCTCTACGATGTCATAATGGGACAGATACGTTGCGATCTCTACGATGTCATAACGGGACAGATACGTTGCGATCTCTACGATGTCATAATGGGACAGATACGTTGCGATCTCTATGATATCATAATGGGACAGATTAGTTGTTTATGTCTACATTAGAAAAGAAAGAGAAGGCAAACCACTGATCAAATAAACATCCTGAAAATAACAGCACAGATACCACAGCTAAATTATATACAACCAGCGTGGCACTTGGCTTTACAGTACCTTCCACACCCCTGTTTCCTTGGTAATCCCAGCAAAATATCGACCATTATTCTAGGTATGATTACAAAGTCATTTCCCACAACAATTGATTACTGCTTGGTCCTGTGATAAGGGTGGCTTCAATCAATCAATCAGTAAATAAATATAGCCCCAACAAAAAAAAATGATTTGGTCACCATATTTCAGAGCAACTACCTAGTGTACTGTCAACCACTGCCATCCTTTCTGTAGCGAAGAGCACGTGCGTGCATCAGTATGTCAGCAGCAGTCATGGAATCACATGGATGATTGATTGATTGATTGATTTGTTCAGGCCTCCTTTCTCTTCATGACGAGGGGTCCGACGTTATCCCCCGTCTCCTGGTTATGTTTAGCATGAGCGCCATCACAGTAAGGAAACTAGGGGGCGAGAAACGTTTGTTAGAATACACAAAACAAAATCTTTCAATTCCTTGACTTGTTCTGCTCAAAATGGAGAGTAATAACATACCCCTTACTAGCCTACCGTTTGTTTAAGGCATATGCTAAAAAATAACTCTCCTCACAACCACCTCTTTCCCATGCCACGTGTCTATGAATTTCCTTGTGGTTAAGACATGGCTCCAATGTATAGCGAGAGGTTGTAAAACCTAGAAACCAAAAACAAAGAGCATAAAATTGACAGCTAGCCTACCTTCTTGGATCTCCAACACCTGCAGTACACCGCCTTATCCCCGAGGTCCTCGATGTCGAAGGCGTGGACCACTTTGGGGTTGTCTTTCTGCAGGTCCAGGTTGACCTTGGGCTTGACCCCTGACCCCTTGGAGAAGTACTGGAGGAGGAGGATGCCCGCAGCTGTAGCTCCTGCAGTCACTCCGATGGCTGCCGCCAACTCCGCTGGAAAACAAAAAACACAGACTGATCCAGTGTCTAGCTCAGGTATGCCTCCCAAACTGCAATACAACAAACAAAATAAAGTCACCATTATTAGTCAGTTGTACAACCAAATGCCTTCAACCGAAATGTGTCTTCCGCATTTAACCCAACCCCTCTGAATCAGAGAGGTGCGGGGGGCTGCCTTAATCGACAGCCACGTCTTCGGCGCCCGGGGAACAGTGGGTTAACTGCCTTGTTCAGGGGCAGAACGACAGATTATTTTCCTTGTCAGCTTGGGGATTCGAACTTGCAATCCTCCGGTTACAAGTCCAACGCTCTAACCACTAGGCTACCTGATAGCCTAACACTACTAGTATAGCTTACCATTCAGTGTTGGAGCAGTATGTTACAATGCTACAACACTTTTTCTTTTTTTAAAGGAGAGGAAGTTTAGTTAAAACTACAGTTCAGGCAGAAATATATTTCGACTGTTCCAACACACACACACACACACACACACACACACACACAGTATTTAGAATGCATGAACCATTTGTTGCTTTATGGTAGGAGGAGCAGTACATGTTTAAGTTATGGTTTAGTTTACAGGTGAATTAGCCCAATAATGGACTAACGGAGCCTAACATTATCTAGGCTAAGGGTTACGTTTAGGAATTAGGTTAGGGGAAAGGGTTATGGTTAAGGGGAAAGGGTTATGGTTAAGGGGAAAGGGTTATGGTTAGGGGGCTCTTAACAAAACTCCCCCCATACAGAAGACGCGTTTAGCCAAAGACTTGTGTAGTAGAATAGCACTAACTAGCGCTGCAGGGTTATAAAGAGGGAGTGGAAGGACGGAATATTTTAGCCGAAAAGGTATTGCATTGCCTATGTGAACAATCATTTTGTTGCTTTTAATATTCATGTTGACACATGAATAGAATTGCATGGAATGGGGCCTGTAAGGCACAATGCTATATGGTATAACCTTATACAAAAAAAAATACTCTTCTCGGCCTAACTCCTATAGCCAGCTGCCTGGCTAGCCAATAGCAGGCAACAATCCAAGGTCGCAGTCTTACGAAATGACAGGCATGCTAACGTTATGGGCATTAGCCAATGGCATAAAAATAGTTCCACATTCATTTAGAAATGTCGCTAAAATAACACGTTTTCGTAGCAAAGTATGTACGTAGCTAGCTTTGTTTCTGGAGAGTTTGCATGGCATAGTTACCTTTTGACAAGGACACGTTAGAACTCATGGCTTGTAAACCTATACGATTGAACGAATGCAGTCCTGTGCGGCAAGCGTCGCTAACTCTCTGCACGTCTTAGAGAATGCGTAGTAAATGGCACATACTTTAATAAGATGTTTGAAAATGTAAACGCACTTATTTTTCTTGTGCGTTCCGGGAGACTAGACGCTGGTTTGCTGCCTTTCTCAGGTCGGAGTGCGAATTACACATTGAAATATCTAATGGTCAATGGTCAATCCGAAAGTCTGCATTGGCCTCTGCAGAAACCAGGCCATTCATACGTCTTGGGCTTCGCTGAGCCTGTTGTGAACGACTTTGTCAAGGAAGGGAGTTTGTGTTTATGCAGGACCTCCCGCCAGTGGCGGTTCTAGACCATTTCAACTGGGGGGGGCCAAGCTGGGGCCAGTTGTACTGTTAGAGGGGCCAGTTACATTAGACGTTATTGTTGTCATGTCGTTTTCTTCACTGCATTGCAGGCATTAGCAGGCAAAATACCACGTCCCTCTAGTAAATGTGTGGGTTTAATTAGTGTTCCGCGTTGCCACTGTCTAATAACGGATGTAAAAAAAGAACTATAACAAAAATGTGTTATGCAAAAATTATTTAATTCTCCACATTTAGGGGGGCCACAAGGGGGTCCAAAATTGTTGTCACAGGGGCACTGCCCCCCCAGAACCGCTAGTGCCTCCCACCCCCACCTACCGTCAACCATTAATGTCAATGTGGAGCTATACAGAGCCCTCCGCATTATTACAACATTTGGGAGGCGCATGCCTCCAGAGGCTCCACAATTGGGTCACACGCTCCATACTGAGCCTCCGATCACATATGCAGATCAAGCATAAATTGGCTTTGAATTGGCTTTTACACTTATAGGTGTAAACAGTTCTGCGCTGCTCTTCGAAATTAAACAAATATCAATGCCCTGACTTCTGCAGACGCCCGAATCACCGTAAATGCTGCACGGCCAATGCAGACGTCGGATTGACCACGTAGCGCCTTTCACACTTACCCACTTCCCAATCCACAATGACCCAACCTCAGCCTTGTCAACAGAACCCCACCCCCCTCCTTTCACTCCTCGGGTACCTACTGACCTTCCTCACAAAATTATGGATGGAGAAAAACTGCCTTCCGCACTCCCCTCTCTCTCCCACTCACGTTGCCACTCCTGGGTCAACACCTGGCTATGATGCTCCTACATTCCATCCCCGCGAACGGGACCACCACATCTGCCTCCTCACAGTTACCATATCCTCCTACCCCAACATAAGCTGGGACCTGCAGAATGTGAACACACAGCTAGCATCTAACTATACTGAACCAAAAATATAAACCGCAACATGTAAAGTGTTGGTCCCGTGTTTCATGAGCTGAAATAAAAGATCCTCAAAATGTTCCATACAAACAAAAAGCTTATTTATCTCAAATGATGTGCACAAATTTGCTTACAGCCCTGTTAGTGGGGATTTCTCCTTTGCCAAGATAGTCCATCCACATGACATGTGTGGCATATCAAGAAGCTGATTCAACAGCATGGTCATTACACAGGTGCACCTTGTGCTGGAGACAAAAGGCCACTAAAATGTGCAGTTTTGTCACACAACAAGTTTTTGGAGAGCGTGAAATTGGTATGCTGACTGCAGGAATGTCCACCAGAGCTGTTTCCAGATAATTTAATGTTAATTTCTCTCCCATAAGTCACCTCCAACTTAGTTTTTAGAGAATTTGGCAGTACGTCCAACCGGCCTCACAACCGCAGACCACGTGTAACCACCCTAGCCCAGGACCTCCGTAATCGGCTTCTTCAACTGCGGAATCGTCTGGAACCAGCCAAATTGACAGCTGATGACACCGAGGACTAATTCTAGCTATAATAAAATCCTTTTGTGGGGAAATACGAATTCTGATTGGCTGGGCCTGGTTCCCCAATGGCTGCGCCCCTGCCCAGTCATGTGAAATCCACATATTAGGTCCTAATGAATTTATTTTAATTGACTGATTTCCTTATATGAACGGTAACTCAGTAAAATCATTGAAATGGCTGCATTTATATTTTTGTTCAGTATACTTATGACACCACTGGGAATCACTTCCGGGTCAAATAGGTTCCTTGGTCAAATACTTCCTCCTTCAAAATAAAAGTCCTGTAGTTATAATATTGGAGAATATTGCAACATGTAGTCAGGGGACAGAGAAAATATTTGACATTTTGCTAACATAATCCACATTTCCACATGCATTCTTATATCTCAGCATAAATTGCTGATTGTAGCAGACTGAACTCCACGGTGAAGTTCCTGATTGACTTTCCAACAGCAGTTCAGTCTGCTATGCTGTTTTTTTTTTTTTTTGTACAGTAAATATAAAAAAAAATAGTTTTTTAAATTCACATGAGGTGCTCGTAAGAGTGATGGTTGATACTGCCCCATCCCAAACTGAGCCCTATACACAAACACCCAAAGCACTTGTGGATATGATACTCCTATACATCTCCACCCGTGCATAAAGTCGATTTGGGATTGGGAAAATGCAGTGCAATGGACTTGGTTACAAATATATATATAATATATATAAAAAAAGACAGTAAACTACCATAGGCATCTTCAAAACACAAGATGTAAGAAAACACGTGCTTTTATTAAAAGTAAAACGGCAGTAGTCTGACAGATGTCTGGAGCACATTTGAGAAGACGGACCCAGCAAAACGCGGTCACCAAAATCACAAGACAAACATGTTCAGAAACGTGTCTTTGTATCTTGCTTCAGTTCTGCGGGTTGTGACAACAATCCCAATCACTTTATTGAAAGTCCATGATCTGACAGCTGAACATGTATTTTTTGGTGATGACCTAAAAAAAAAAAAAAACAGAAGAACAATAATTATTGCATGATGCCTAACTGTAGGCTAGGCTACCAACGAAATGCAACGGAACCAGTTGCCGATGCTATGCCAGACCACCAGCAGTCCTACATTTCCTGCTGTCAAAAAAAAAAAAAATCAACAAAATGCACAACAAAACAACTGAGAATTCGTCGCTTATTCTAGGATTATTTTGGTATTTCCCCTTGTGAAAAATAATAAAAAGGTTAAACGACTGCGTGGCTTGCTAGGTTAAAATGTCAGGCTGCAACCCTTTAAACAAACACGTAGGTCAATCAGATGTGCCATTTCTACACTGAATGTAGGCTAGGCCCAATACAAATGTTTCCAGTCACTAACTTGGCTAATGTTATCCAACAACATTGTCTGTTTACAACGGTACAACTACACGCAAACGACAGCACATAGGTCAATTGCTTACACACCCTCCTTCACTTTTCATGCCAGGTCCAGTTTCTTCTGTGTTTCTGAGAGTTTGTCCTGCAGACGTTTCTTTCTCCAATCCAGGAACTTCCTCCGCGCCCGGTTGGCCTGCCAGCCAGAAAGGAAGCCGACTGCGAATGAAATAGCGATTGCAACTTGGAGCGTCCTCTCAGAAACGTCCGCCATATTCACCTCTGTATGTATGTATGTATGTATGTCAGTTTCTATTGCTTTTCAGTCGTTCGGGAAAAGCCACCCAACATGTGTCGTGCTGTGACCTGTCTTAAATATATGAACGCACCATTTACCGACCGTCCTACAGAGTGTCTCGAGGGCCAAACGTCGAGGTAAAATGCACGATTGAGAATTAAAAATGTATCTGCGGGAAAACGGTGCCCTCTTGTGCCTAAGAAGGAAATCTCCACAATGGAGTACAGGCTTCGGGAAGAGAAAGGTTGACTGTTGCTCTCGAGCAGGGTTACCCCCAAGCTCGGTCCTGGGGCTCCCCCTGGGTGCACGTTGTGGGTTTCGCCCTAGCGCTACACACCGAGGTAAAGACAGTTTCAAGTTGGATATTCACACTTTCAAACCTCAATAGCTTTCAAACCACTTGAGCCACAGACTTCAATTTTTTTTTACATTTTATTTATTTCACCTTTATTTAACCAGGTAGGCTAGTTGAGAACAAGTTCTCATTTACAACTGCGACCTGGACCAAGATAAAGCAAAAGCAGTGCGACACAAACAACAACACAGAGTTACACATGGAGTAAACAAACATACAGTCTATATACAGCGTGTGCAAATGAGGTAAGATAAGGGAGGTAAGGCAATGAATAGGCCATGGTGGCAAAGTAATTACAATATAGCAATTTAACACTTGAGTGATAGATGTGCAGAAGATGAATGTGCAAGTAGAGATACTGGGGTGTAAAGGAACAAAATAAATAAACAAATGTATGGGGATGAGGTAGTTGGATGGGCTGTTTACAGATGGGCTATGTACAGGTGCAATGATCTGTGAGCTGATATGAGTCTCCAGCTTCAGTGATTTTTGCAATTCGCACCAATAATTGGCAGCTGAGAACTGTAAGGAAAGGCGGCCAAAGGAGGAATTGGCTTTGGGGGTGACCAGTGAAATATACCTGCTGGAGCGTGTGCTACATGTGGGTGCTGCTATGGTGACCAGTGAGCTGAGATAAGGCGGGGCTTTACCTAGCAAAGACTTATAGATGACCTGGAGCCAGTGGGTTTGGCGACGAGTATGAAGCGAGGGTCAGCCAACGAGAGCATACAGGTCACAGTGGTGGGTGGTATATGGGGCTTTGGTAACAAAACGGATGGCACTGTGATAGACTGCATCTAATTTGTTGAGTAGAGTGTTGGAGGCTTTTTTGTAAATGACATCGCCCGATGTCAAGGATCGGTAGGATAGTCAGTTTTACGAGGGTATGTTTGGCAGCATGAGTGAAGGATGCCTTGTTGCGAAATAGGAAGCCAATTCTAGATTTAATTTTGGATTGGAGATGTTTAATGTGAGTCTGGAAGGAGAGTTTACAGTCTAACCAGACACCTAGATATTTGTAGTTGTCCACATATTCTAAGTCAGAACTGTCCAGAGTAGTGATGCTAGTCGGGCGGGCAGGTGTGGGCAGTGATCGGTTGAAGAGCATGCATTTAGTTTTACTAGCATTTAAGAGCAGTTGGAGGCCACGGAAGGTGAGTTGTATGGCATTGAAGCTTGTCTGGAGGTTAGTTAACACAGTGTCCAAAGAAGGGCCGGAAGTATACAGAATGGTGTCGTCTGCGTAGAGTGGATCAGAATCACCAGCAGCAAGAGCGACATTATTGATGTATACAGAGAAGAGTCGGCCCGAGAATTGAACATTGTGGCACCCCCATAGAGACTGCCAGAGGTCCGGACAACAGGCCCTCCAATTTGACACACTGAACTCTATCTGAGAAGTAGTTGGTGAACCAGGCGAGGCAGTCATTAGAGAAACCAAGGCTGTTGAGTCTGCCGATAAGAATGTGGTGATTGACAGAGTCAAAAGCCTTGGCCAGGTCAATGAATACGGCTGCACAGTAATGTCTCTTATCGATGGCGGTTATGATATCGTTTAGGACCTTGAGCGTGGCTGAGGTGCACCCATGACCAGCTCTGAAACCAGATTGCATAGCGGAGAAGGTATGGTGGGATTCGAAATGGTCAGTAATCTGTTTGTTAACTTGGCTTTCGAAGACCTTAGAAAGGCAGGGTAGGATAGATATAGGTCTGTAGCAGTTTGGGTCTAGAGTGTCTCCCCCTTTGAAGAGGGGGATGACCGCGGCCGCTTTCCAATCTTTGGGGATCTCAGACGATATGAAAGAGAGGTTGAACAGGCTAGTAATAGGGGTTGCAACAATTTCGGCAGATCATTTTAGGAAGAGAGGGTCCAGATTGTCTATCGATGAAGCGCAGGTAAAGGTGGTTCCTATGGCTCTGTCCCGGAGGGCTGACTGGGCAAGCAAAGGATTGAAAGGGGATGATTATTTTCTGTTGCTTCTTCCCGAACACCCGGTCGATTGTGCCGCTAGATACTGCGAGGGGTATTTGGTTCCCAAGCCTATAAGTATTGCGCTGGCACTTGATGTCGATTGGGTGTAAAAACACAGTTAAAGTCCGCTGAAGGTTAGTAGCGGCAACTGATGTCCAGTTTGTAAGACAGAAAAGCCTCTGATGATACCACCGGGCGTGACTCGAATGGATGTCAATTTGATGATATATGACCGTAGCATGCTACCCTTCGCGGTCCCACTCAAACCACCTTCGGGGTGGCTGTGACCCCCTCATGTCAAAGTGAGGAAATTTGATGAAGCGGGGGTAAACGGCGGGACATAATGAAGAGTCTCTTGAGGCAGCCAAATGCCTCGTCATCTAATTAGTGACGCTAATGAATGGATGAACGAGAAACGTGTGAAAGGGTGTGCAATATAGAAGGGTAGTCAGTGGACATTCTGAACTTTGTTTGAAGTCAGTAGGGTCACATGACCAAGGAGCTATTGAAATTAAAAACATTTTATAAATAATTTAAAATAGTGCGAGATGTAAATCGACAAAAAATAAAAGTGTGTGCAATGTGTGTCTATGCCATTTGGTTAGCTAGAACCCATTTTGAAAGTTTTAAGAGTAATGGTTAAAGAGTTATTGAAATTAGAAAATTAGAAAAAAAAGATTTGTCACTATGTTGACGGTCCCTAACTGCCTTTGGTGGACGTAAGGAAAACTACAGGAGAATATCTGTCGAATATCCAACCTGAATCTATCTTTACCTCAGTGCACTACACAGCTGATTCAAATAATCAAAGCTTGACGAGTTGATGCGCCAGGACCGAGTTTGGGAAACCCTGTTCTGGAGAGCCCAATGAGACACTCTGCCTTATCCTATGGGGTTATCAGCCAAGTTTCGCCCACAGCTGGGACCATGTCAGCTACAGTCCGATGCTCTGTTTAATTAGACACATTAATAATCCTCGCTTGCAATAAGGTTTTGGAAATAATAAAGTCCTCTACTTTCACATCACATCAAAATAATTTCACAAATGCAAAATGAACACTTACTGTACACCGTTTTAACCAATTTCAACAGTTACAACCAACAGTATTTTAAAGTAATGATCTTCCTCTGTTATACACAGGTGGTCGCCTCGGTCTTCTGTCTGTCATCCGTAAACAAGCACTGTAGTATGGCCATGTGGGAAACCAAACCTAGTGTTGTAATTTAAAAGTCCAATGCAGCCTTTTTAAAATTTCTGGGTAACAATTAAATACCACTGTGATTGATTTCAATCAAAATGGTAAAAAAATAAAAAATAAATAGCTTCTTAGCAAAGAGCCATTTCTCAAGCAAGAATTTTGCTTGGAGTGGTCTGAGTGGGGAGGGGAAAACTGAAAACTAGCTGTTATTGGCAGAGAGGTTTAGAACGCTTTCTCATTGGTCTATTCAGGCCAAAACTCAATCTCACCAAAAACAGGCAGACATGTCATGCAAACTTTTCAAACAGTTTACACTAAAAAGGGCATTCTCATCATTTTCACAGTATTATTCCAACCTCAGTGTGGAAATATACAGTATATAAAACATGGGAAAATCACTGATTGCGCTGGGCCTTTTTTAAAAATGAAAAATAAGGTCCTTTCCAAAACTGTACTGCAAGCGATGCGTGTTAACGTTCAGACCGAGCGGTGGGGCTGTTAAATGTTAAACCTGTTAAACCTGTTAAATCCACTTCAATCGGTGTAGTTGAAGGGGAGGAGACAGGTTAAAGAAGGATTTTCAAAACCTTGAAAAAAACTGAAACATGGCTTGTGTATGTGTGCCATTCAGAGGGTGAATGGGCAAGACAAAATCTTTGTGCCTTTGAACGGGGGTATGGGTAGTAGGTGCCAGGCGCACCAGTTTGAGTGCGTCAAGAACTGCAACGCTGCTGGGTTTTTCATGCTCAACAGTTTCCCGTGTGTATCAAGAACGGTCCACAAACCCAAAGGACATCCAGCCACCTTGACAACTGTTGGAAGCATTGGAGTCAAACATGTGCCAGCATCCCTGTGGAATGCTTTCGACACCATATAGTCCATGCCTCTGATGAACTGAGGCTGTCCTGAGGGCAAAAGGAGGTGCAACTCAATATTAGGGAGGTGTTCCTAATGTTTCGTACACTGTGTATAATCATTTTCTGTTACGACATTGATTTACCTGGCTAACTGACCAACTCACAGAGCACAACTCGAATGTCAACTATCACCAATCCCCCCTCTCCCTGACAGCATCAAGAATCACCAATCCCCCCTCTCCCTGACAGCATCAAGAATCACCAATCCCCCTCTCCTGACAGCATCAAGAATCACCAATCCCCCTCTCCTGACAGCATCAAGAATCACCAATCCCCCCTCTCCCTGACAGCATCAAGAATCACCAATCCCCCCCTCTCCCTGACAGCATCAAGAATCACCAATCCCCCCCTCTCCCTGACAGCATCAAGAATCACCAATCCCCCTCTCCTGACAGCATCAAGAATCACCAATCCCCCTCTCCTGACAGCATCAAGAATCACCAATCCCCCTCTCCTGACAGCATCAATAATCACCAATCCCCCTCTCCTGACAGAATCAATAATCACCAATCCCCCTCTCCTGACAGCATCAAGAATCACCAATCCCCCTCTTCCTGACAGCATCAATAATCACCAATCCCCCTCTCCCTGACAGCATCAATAATCACCAATCCCCCTCTCCCTGACAGCATCAAGAATCACCAATCCCCCTTCTCCCTGACAACATCAATAATCACCAATCCCCCTCTCCCTGACAGCATCAAGAATCACCAATCCCCCCTCTCCCTGACAGCATCAAGAATCACTAATCCCCCCTCTCCCTGACAGCATCAATAATCGACAATTAACATATCTTAATAGCTTCACAATTTTATTTTTCTTAAGCACTTCTTAAGCTGCATTTACACAGGCAGCCCAATTCTGATATTTTGCCCCAATATTGGCAAAAGATCTGATCTGATCTGATTGGTCAAAAGATCAATTACTTTGCAAAAGATCAGAATTGGCCAACCTGTGTAAACGTAGCCTTACACACAGTAAGGAGGTTACACATTGCATTAGCAGACGGATTTCTGGTGGATATATTTACAGGTACAGTACATTCAGATCAACATGATAAAAAGGTCCATCCTATCAGATCAGCATGATAAAAAGGTCCATCCTATCAGATCAGCGTGATAAAAAGGTCCATCCTATCAGATCAGCGTGCTAAAAAAAGGTCCATCCTATCAGATCAGCATGATAAAAAGGTCCATCCTATCAGATCAGCGTGATAAAAAGGTCCATCCTATCAGATCAGCGTGATAAAAAAAGGTCCATCCTATCAGATCAGCATGATAAAAACGTCCAGCCTATCAGATCAGCATGATAAAAAGGTCCAGCCTATCAGATCAGCATGATAAAAAGGTCCAGCCTATCAGATCAGCATGATAAAAAGGTCCATCCTATCAGATCAGCATGATAAAAAGGTCCATCCTATCAGATCAGCATGATAAAAAGGTCCAGCCTATCAGATCAGCATGATAAAAAGGTCCATCCTATAAAGCTTTCCAGACTATAGATGGTCTTGTTTAAACATCAGCAGAAGAAACTCAATCAAGAAATAAAGAAAATAATAGGATTCTCAGATCAAAAGAAATAAATATTGAAATGGTCATCCCAAATGTAACCATTGACCCAGACTAGTACCAAGGCCTAATGTCCATAAGAGCACGCATGCAAATGTGGACAGGGGATACTTGCAATAACTCTCAGAGCCAAAAACAACAAACGATACAGAAAACAAAATGAACTTTTGAAAAAAATGAAATTATGAAATCAAGTCAGAATCCCATGCAGATGAATGACACCATCTCTACTAAGCTGACTAAACGCCATGTTGCAGTGGGACTCTGACTTCACATAGAACCACACTGAACAAAGAACCACACTGAACCGTAAAACACTTTACATGAAGAAATAAAGAGACAGACAGTAGGACACAGAAACATAGCTATGCTAAAAACAAAAAAGGCAACAAGACAGGATTGAGGTGAGAAGTGGATGGCACGGAGTAGCCAGTAAGTTAAAACTGCTACCCAGGTTGACAACGGTGCCACCTGACAGGCGGACGCCATTAACCAACAGGGAGCGGAGGAAGGCGAAAACGAACAACAACAGAACGCTCTGTGATGTCATAATAGCAAAGGTTGAGACATCGGATGCAACAGCTGTATTCTAGACAGAGGAGGTGCCAACGTTTTTATGAGGTCAACTATGATAGAAGTGTCGACTACTTGGCTGCTCAGTTATTGCTGCCGTTTGAAATACCTAAGCCCGACAGGTAATACACGTCTAGTGTGGTGGTCCTTCAAATCTTCTAGCTACAAGCACATTGAATAGCTTTAACTGATGTATAAAATAAGAAGACTGATAGCAGCTATGGGAATTGCTTCGAGGGCCAAAATAGAGATTGACTGTCCAAAACTGCAGGTAATGAACCCTTTGCACTGGGTGAGGAACTCCCACACAGACATAAGATAAAATACTTTCAAATCACTATGTAGACTAACTGCTGCCAGTAGTTATGTACCTTTCTTACAACTATGTTAGATAAAACACTACAAAACAGTCCTTACTAGGCAATTCAAACACTAGGAGATTCTACATCACCACTGGCTGTAGGGTGGGTGTCGGCATGGTCCAGGGGTTTGGTAGGTCCAGGTGTCCAGGTGTGAAACAAACAAGTGGACACTTGTACTGGACTTGTAGTGTAGCATCTCAAAATAACCAAAGTATCAAGATCATAACATATCTCTTAACCCGGACAGACGTGCCCAACAGATCACAGAACTTCCATCACTAAAAAGAGACTAGAGCGTTTGAGGAGGCTGGTGAACCAAGGGTTTTTATAAACATGCTGCGATAATAAAGCTATGATGAATGTGCCACAAGCGACAGAGGAGAGTAGACCCTTGTTGTGACACGCTGAATTAAAAAAGGGCCAGTCAACTCTGATGAATCAGCCTATTTGGTCCCTTCATTTTGATACAAATGGACCTAAACCCTTTCCCCCTGATGGACAGAACAACAGCAGCAGACAAGGCAATATTCATGTTGAGAGAAATTCCCTTTCCTCTATATCCTGAAGACTGCAGACTCTTGTCACGCAGGTAAAATCTCAGCAGGTTTTGGCTTTAGTGCACTCTAGAACTACGAAAAATAGATATTTACACACAGTACCAAGAACTAACACAGTCTCTGTGACCCTTAGCGCTTAACTTCCACCCAGGGTTTATGACATGAGACATTACATTAGCTTAATTTAAAGCCTCTATTTGAGGGGATTTTAGGGAAGGGAGTTAAATTATTAAATGGCTTTTTCCAGTTTCCTGTGGCCGGCTTCTCGGCAGCTTCTTGAGGGATGACATTGGCATATCATCATGGCTCCTCAGACGATTTTAGCAGCTCCAGGAATGCCCCGACTGCACCAAAATATCCCTACAGAAAACATACAATGTGGTAAATATAGTATTATTACTAATACTCAAATGATGATTATGAAAATCTGGGAGCTATGGGGTAGAGTTGACAACTTTGTTTACATTCAGTCTGACAGAATCTAAAATCTTCAACTCAAAATCAAGTGTTGTACCTTGTGTTCTAAGAACAAGGCCTTCAGTTGTCCCTTGGACCAGACGTCCATGGCGTAGGCCAGCAGCTTAGTAGACAGTGTTGATCCGTAAGAAATTCCCAACAAACACAACTCTCTCGATTTTCTGAAAGTGAAAATGTCATAATAGTGACATCATTTTAATGCAAAACATGTAATGTATTCAAAACATACAGACAGTCAATATACAGTTCATAACAGGAGTCCAGAAACATTTATTTGTATGTATGTAGTTCTGTCCTTGAGCTGTTCTTGTCTATTGATGTTCTGCATTATGTCATTCTGTATTGTTTTGTTTGGACCCCAGGAAGAGTAGCTGCTACTTTTGCAACAGCCAATGGGGATCCTAATAAAATACCAACAGCCAATGGGGATCCTAATAAAATACCAAAAGGCCAACGGGGATCTTAATAAAATACCAAAAGGCCAATGGGGATCCTAATAAAATACCAAAAGGCCAATGGGGATCCTAATAAAATACCAAAAGGCCAATGGGGATCCTAATAAAATACCAAAAGGCCAATGGGGATCCTAATAAAATACCAAAAGGCCAATGGGGATCCTAATAAAATACCAACAGCCAATGGGGATCCTAATAAATAAATAAGTACTCATGATTACCACAAAGTGGAGCTGAAAGACAGGAGTCTGCCGCATGTCCCCTGTTATCAATGTACAAGGCCGGCGCTGAGAAGAAAGTCAGCTGGTACAGTATCTGTACTGTTGTGTCGCCGTTGAACTGAACTGTCTTGCACTTGTTATCCTGTCTGTACTTGTTGTCCTGTCTCACCTATCACTGACACTAAATAAAAGAAAAACAGCCGCACATCTGAGTGATCTTGTAGCATGTGTGTGGGAACAACGTGAGAACGTCAAATATAAGAGAAACCTGCACACTGCTCTTTGCTAGTATCACTTAATTTATTCAAGCTTATGCGTCGGCCTTTTGTCAAAGCTATCACTATTAGAGATATCACGATCACGGACACTAAAACATTGTTGCTTGGCAATAAAGTATTCTATACCGTAGTTCATGCTTTTGGGAAAAGGTCTACGGGGCAGATGGTGGTGGCGGTGCTGAAGTTCTGTGCGCTTTGATACCCCTGTAAAGAAGCTGCTTGATGACCGTGCCACAAGGCAACACTGTAAAGAAGCTGCTTGATGACCGTGCCACAAGGCAACACTGTAAAGAAGCTGCTTGATGACCGTGCCACAAGGCAACACTGTAAAGAAGCTGCTTGATGACCGTGCCACAAGGCAACACTGTAAAGAAGCTGCTTGATGACCGTGCCACAAGGCAACACTGTAAAGAAGCTGCTTGATGACCGTGCCACAAGGCAACACTGTAAAGAAGCTGCTTGATGACCGTGCCACAAGGCAACACTGTAAAGAAGCTGCTTGATGACCGTGCCACAAGGCAACACTAAAGAAGGGAAACAACTACTTAAAAAGGTCCCAGAGTGAGTGACGTTAATCGATTGAAACACTACTAGCGCGCACCGCTAACTAGCTAGCCGTTTCACACCGGTTACACTACCCTTAAGATGAATGCAAATGACTCAGATGGAAAAGTGTAAATGCATATAAGCCCTTCAGACAACTACTTCTCTTGAAAACATAACTGAGTGAATGAATATAATGCAAACTGCAGGGAGAATGTTTGTGCTGTTACCTCGTTGAAGGCACGCATGCGTTGCAATTGATGGTGACCAGCGTAGCCCGGGCCAGGTCCTCTTTGCTGACGGAGTCTCGTTTCTGCTTGCTCATCATGTGGCCAAAGCTGTGTTATTAAAGAACAAAAGCAACATTAGAATCACAGGAACTTCTATTAGGAATTAACAAATTCTTTAATAAAATAATAATAATAGTTTGTTTTGTTAAGAATTAAAGAGAATTGATCATAACAAGGCCAAGGCCAGTGATAAAAATCACTTCTGGGACAAAGACACTGCTACTTAACCTACATTGCACCTTGTACTGTGTAGTTGTAGCTTATATCTGGGTGTTTTTACAGTTCATTAACTACCATAACAATTACATTTATGGTTCAATACACACACACACACACACATACAGTTGAAGTCAGAAGTTTACATACACTTAGGTTGGAGTCCTTAAAACTCGTTTTTCAACCACTCCACAAATGTCTTGTTAACAAACTATAGTTGTGGCAAGTCGGTTAGGACATCTACTTTGTGCATGACAAGTAATCTTTCCAACAATTGTTTACAGACAGATTATTTCACTTATAATTCACTGTATGACAATTCCAGTGGGTCAGAAGTTTACAAACACTAAGTTGACTGTGCCTTTAAACAGCTTGGAAAATTCCAGAAAATGATGTCATGGCTTTAGAAGCTTCTGATAGGCTAATCATTTGAGTCAATTGGAGGTGTACCTGTGGATGTATTTCAAGGCCTACCTTCAAACTCAGTGCCTCTTTGCTTGACATCATGGGGAAATCAAAAGAAATCAGCCAAGACCTCAGAAAAACAATTGTAGACCTGCACAAGTCTGGTTCATCCTTGGGAGCAATTTCCAAACGCATGAAGGTACCACGTTCATCTGTGCAAACAATAGTACGCAAGTATAAACACCATGGGACCATGCAGCCGTCATACCGCTCAGGAAGGAGACGCGTTCTGTCTCCTAGAGATGAACGTACTTTGGTGCGAAAAAAGTGCAAATCAATCCCAGAACAACAGCAAAGGACCTTGTGAAGATGCTGGAGGAAACCGGTACAAAAGTATCTATATCCACAGTAAAACGGGTCCTATATCGACATAACCTGAAAGGCCACTCAGCAAGGAAGAAGCCACTGCTCCAAAACCGGCATAAAAAAGCCAGTCTACGGTTTACAACTGCACATGGGGACAAAGATCGTACTCTTTGGAGAAATGTCCTCTGGTCTGATGAAACAAAAATAGAATTGTTTGGCCATAATGACCATCGTTATGTTTGGAGGGAAAAGGGGGAGGCTTGCAAGCCGAAGAACACCATCCCAACCGTGAAGCACGGGGGTGGCAGAATCATGTTGTGGGGATGCTTTGCTGCAGGAGGGACTGGTGCACTTCAAAAAATAGATGGCATCATGAGGCTGGAATATTATGTGGATATATTGAAGCAACATCTCAAGACATCCGTCGGGAAGTTAAAGCTTGGTCGCAAATGGGTCTTCCAAATGGACAATGACCCCAAGCATACTTCCAAAGTTGTGGCAAAATGGCTTAAGGACAACAAAGTCAAGGTATTGGAGTGGCCATCACAAAGCCCTGACCTCAATCCTATAGAACATTTGTGGGCAGAACTGAAAAAGTGTGTGCGAATAAGGATGCCTACAAACCTGACTCAGTTACACCAGCTCTGTCAGGAGGAATGGGCCAAAATTCACCCAACTTATTGTGGGAAGCTTGTGAAAGGCTACCCAAAACGTTTGACCCAAGTTAAACAATTTAAAGGCAATGCTACAGAATACTAACTGAGTGTATGTAAACTTCTGACCCACTGGGAATGTGATGAAATAAATAAAAGCTGAAATAAATAATTCTCTCTACTATTATTCTGACATTTCACATTCTTAAAATAAAGTGGTGATCCTAACTGACCTAAGACAGGGAATTTTTACTAGGATTATATGTCAGGAATTGTGAAAAACTAAGTTTAAATGTATTTGGCTAAGGTGTATCTAAACATCCGACTTCAACTGTACACACACACACCAGTCAAAAGGTTTGGACACACCCACTCATTCCAGGGTTTTTCTTAATTTTTACAATTTTCTACATTGTAGAATAATAGTGAAAACATAAAAACTATGAAATAACACATATGGAATCATGTAGTAACCAAAAAAGCATTAAAGATAAAAATATATATTCTTATTTGAGATTCTTCAAAGTAGCCACCCTTTGCCTTGATGACAGATTTGCACACTCTTGGCATTTAACTGATTTCCTTCAATATTTGAAATTGTTGCATTTATATATTTTTGTTCAGTATATATATGTATATATATATTATCATCATGTTAGATATAAATGGTATATATATTATCATGGTAGAGCCAGTATAATGCCCCACTACTGAGTGGTCCCTCTTTCACCTGAAGGCCACAGCAGATCCTTGGAGGCTGAAGCGCTTATAGTCTCCTCCGTAGATATCCTTCACCAGCTTGTCCACATTGCTGCTGTCGCCTCTGCTAGCCATATCCAGGGCCTCTTCAAACGTCTCACACCCAGTCAGCATAGGCCCAGGAATGTACTCCCACCAAGACTGAGAGGAGGACACAGAGAAGGGATCAGGCACAGGAACATCAATGGGCATTTGACATCAATCGTAAATGTGTGAAATTTTGTAGTTTCACACATGCATGCTTCAAGTTACAGTTTTGTCCCTTATGCTGGGGAAGGGTCATGGAAAGTGGTTCTGAATGAACATACAACAGTGGCCTAAAAAGGAGTCCCCTCTCAGCCTGAGACAGGGAGTGTTAGAGGGGGTAGGCAAAACAGATCACATGGGAACTGTAAGCTGACCCAAAACCCTCAGGAAGTGTCACAAGGCCAAGGAACTGCCACTTAACCACAGCCAAATTATCCTTTTCAGTGGTGTAAATACTTAAGTAAAAATACTTAAAAAAGTACTACTTAAGTTTTTTGGGGTATCTGTACTTTACTATTTATATTTTTGACAACGTGTACTTTTACTCCACTACATTCCTAAAGAAAATAAATGTACTTTTTGCTCCTTACATTTTCCCTGACACCCAAAGTACTCCTTACACTGTGAATGCTTAGCAGGACAGGAAAATGGTCCAATTCACACACTTAACAAGAGAATATCCCTGGTCATTACTACTACCTCTGATCTGGTGGACTCACTAAACACAAATGCTTCATTTGTAAATGATGTCAGAGTGTTTGAGTGAGGCCCTGCATGGTCGGAACTAGAAGCACAAGCATTTCGCTACACTCGCATTAACATCTGCTAACCATGTGTATGTGACAAATAAAATTTGATTTGATTTGGCCCTGGCTATCCGTAAATTACAAAAAAAAAACAAGATTGTGTCGTCTGGGTTGCCTAATATAAGGAATTTGAAATGATTTATACTTAAGTATATATAAAACAAACTACTTTTAGACGGTTACTCAAGTAGAATTTTACTTGAGTCATGACAATTTTCTTTTTTTTTTCCACACCAGATCCTTTAGTTATCCTTTAACCAACCTAACCCTGACTTAACCACGACCAAGTTATCCTTTAACCAACCTAACCCTGACTTAACCACGACCAAGTTATCCTTTAACCAACCTAACCCTGACTTAACCATGACCAAGTTATCCTTTAACCAACCTAACCCTGACTTAACCACGACCAAGTTATCCTTTAACCAACCTAACCCTGACTTAACCACGACCAAGTTATCCTTTAACCAACCTAACCCTGACTTAACCACGACCAAGTTATCCTTTAACCAACCTAACCCTGACTTAACCACGACCAAGTTATCCTTTAACCAACCTAACCCTGACTTAACCACGACCAAGTTATCCTTTAACCAACCTAACCCTGACTTAACCACGACCAAGTTATCCTTTAACCAACCTAACCCTGACTTAACCACGACCAAGTTATCCTTTAACCAACCTAACCCTGACTTAACCACGACCAAGTTATCCTTTAACCAACCTAACCCTGACTTAACCACGACCAAGTTATCCTTTAACCAACCTAACCCTGACTTAACCACGACCAAGTTATCCTTTAACCAACCTAACCTGACTTAACCACGACCAAGTTATCCTTTAACCAACCTAACCCTGACTTAACCACGACCAAGTTATCCTTTAACCAACCTAACCCTGACTTAACCACGACCAAGTTATCCTTTAACCAACCTAACCCTGACTTAACCACGACCAAGTTATCCTTTAACCAACCTAACCCTGACTTAACCACGACCAAGTTATCCTTTAACCAACCTAACCCTGACTTAACCACGACCAAGTTATCCTTTAACCAACCTAACCCTGACTTAACCACCAAGTTATCCTTTAACCAACCTAACCCTGACTTAACCACGACCAAGTTATCCTTTAACCAACCTAACCCTGACTTAACCACGACCAAGTTATCCTTTAACCAACCTAACCCTGACTTAACCACGACCAAGTTATCCTTTAACCAACCTAACCCTGACTTAACCACGACCAAGTTATCCTTTAACCAACCTAACCCTGACTTAACCACGACCAAGTTATCCTTTAACCAACCTAACCCTGACTTAACCATGACCAAGTTATCCTTTAACCAACCTAACCCTGACTTAACCACGACCAAGTTATCCTTTAACCAACCTAACCCTGACTTAACCACTACACCAAGTTATCCTTTAACCAACCTAACCCTGACTTAACCACGACCAAGTTATCCTTTAACCAACCTAACCCTGACTTAACCACGACCAAGTTATCCTTTAACCAACCTAACCCTGACTTACCTCTTTCAAAGAAGGATAACTTGGCTGTGGTTAACGAGAAAGCTTAAATATGACAAATACCAGCATGATTTCAGTTTCATCCCAGTGACGTTTTCTATTTAGAGATGTTCCAAGGTTGAACTGACGTAAATATAGACTGTCCTTGTGCAACGAGCAGGCAGACAGTATCTCCTGTCTAGGGAACATGGTGCGCATGCAGCTCTCTGCATTCTGACGTAGACGTTGTTCAACCTGGCTTGATAATAACAATAAAACAGTCTATTATCCATCGCGAGTCACAATTCCACTACAAAAGCTAATATGAATGACGCACAGCAGTTGTAAATTATAAATGTATATTTATTTTAGGGGCAGATCAGGTTTAATATTGCAGATAGTGGCTTCCATCAATGTAATTGTCTGCATAATTTCCAATCCCCCATATTTTTGGGGGTAAATACTGTATATATTTTTTCCTTTATTATGTTCCCCTAACTCTACCACCCCTCCCCTAACTGGATTAAACTAATGGACAAAAACACTCAGGCTTCTACTTCCAGGTTATATATACACACTATACACATTTTACGGACACATTATTTTACTTATATTAGTTATCTTTTGTTTGTTTTTAGTCCCATCCTTCAGCTACCCTCAACCCCTCCCATCTATCTCTGAACAGGGGGCGGCAGGTAGCCTAGTGGTTAGAGCGTTGGACTTGTAACCGGAGGGCTGCAAGTTCAAATCCCCGAGCTGACAAGGTAAAAATCTGTCGTTCTGCCCCTGAACAAGGCAGTTAACCCACTGTTCCCCGGGCGCCGAAGACGTGGATGTCGATTAAAGGCAGCCCCCCGCACCTCTCTGATTCAGAGGGGTTGGGTTAAATGCGGAAGACACATTTCGGTTGAAGGCATTCGGTTGTACAACTGACTAATAATGGTGACTTTGACTTTGACTTTGAGTCCCATCCTTCAGCTACCCTCAACCCCTCCCATCTATCTCTGAACACCATCCAGTCCCATCCTTCAGCTACCCTCAACCCCTCCCATCTATCTCTGAACACCATCCAGTCCCATCCTTCAGCTACCCTCAACCCCTCCCATCTATCTCTGAACACCATCCAGTTGTGATTTCTGTTTGCCATATATTTTTCAACTGCGCTGTGATGCTTCACAAAAGTTCTGAACCTTTCTATTCTCATAGTTTCTACAGATTGTAAATTCAAATATATTTTTTTGCTAAGAGTATTATTATATTATTGATCGATTGACTATGACTTTTTAAGTTAGCTCCAGGTAAATGTTTCAATTCTTCAGCCATTCCTGAACCTGCAACCAAAAACAAGCTACATACGAACAGTACCAAAACAAATTATCTAATGATTCTGTCTCTTCGCAGTAAAGAAGAGAGTTTTTCTCTGTAGACATTACAAGGTATGATGATTCTCTTTTTATAAGGAAAACTAAATAAGGGTCATTCTGAAGATTACAGATCCTTTCTGTACAATGACTCCCCACGTCCTAGAAAACAACTCATTCACCTGGGAAAACCCAGTCCACTGATGATCAGCAGAACGGCGTTGGACTGTTGCCAAAGCATGTAGATACAAACCAATACAACAAATGGATTTGAATTGGCACTGGTGAACGGCACTGTCCTGAAACACTACAGATGTTAAAACACTACCATAAATTATAAATGCAGACCTTGCAAAACTAAAAGCTCACATCCCTGTCCACTGTGTCCTCTGCTTTACCTGGTGCCGGTGACCCGTTTGTAGTAGTCTTCGGAGTATACAGCCAGGATGCTAAACCCAGATCCAATGTTGACCAGCAGCATAGGGAACGGGTCGGCCAGACTGCACAGTGTCTTCACACTGTTCTGGGTGTCAGAGCAGGCCATGAATCAGACAGTCAAGCTCATCCAGCTTCAACAACTCTAAATCAGCCATCTGTAGGAAGAGGAGGAGAGAGAGGTGGTGTGAGGGAAATCAGAGCATGAAGCAAAACCTCAGGTCAGGGTTGATGGAGCAGGTGACTACATAAACAAACCAGGTCTGCGGCCAGAGAACAGAGAAGCCCATCCGGCCAGCACCACAACCAAGTGCCTGACAGCACAGCTTGTCTTCGCAGTACTGGTACAGTAAAGCATTGGCCTCAACAAGTCCAGAGAAAATAAAAAATATCTTACCAAACACAGCACACCCTTCCTTGTCTGGAATCAAATCAAACTCCATTGGTCACATGCGTCGAAAACAACAGGTGTAGACCTTAAAGTGAAATGCTTACTTACAAGCCCTTAACCAAAACACTTCTTTCTTAAAATTGCATTGA
Organism: Brachymystax lenok tsinlingensis; assembly: GCA_030435695.1. Classification (NCBI taxonomy): domain Eukaryota; kingdom Metazoa; phylum Chordata; class Actinopteri; order Salmoniformes; family Salmonidae; genus Brachymystax; species Brachymystax lenok. The sequence continues at coordinate 3,677,000 of CM059804.1, read as the reverse complement.
AGAAAATATTTACTAAATAAAGTAAAGTTAAAAAAAAATAAAACTTGAAACTATCTACCCGCTCCACTACAGCCCCATCGATGTGAATGGGGGCATGTTCAGCCCTCCTTTTCCTGTAGTCCATGATCATCTTCTTGGTCTTGATCACATTGAGGGAGAGGTTGTTGTCCTGGCAACCACACTGCCAGGTCTCTGACCTCCTCCCTATAGGCTGTCTCATCGTTGTCGGTGATCAGGCCTACCGCTGTTGTGTCATCAGCAAACTGAATGATGGTGTTGGAGTCGTGTTTGGCCACACAGTCGTGGGTGAACAGGGAGTACAGGAGGGGACTGAGCACGCACCCCTGAGGGGCCCCAGTGTTGAGGATTAGCGTGATAGATGTGCTGTTGCCTACCCTTACCACCTGGGGGAGGCCTGTCAGGAAGTCCAGTTGCAGAGGGAGGTGTTTAGTCCCAGTGTCCTTAGCTTAGTGATGAGATTTGAGGGCATTATGGTGTTGAACGCTGACCTGTAGTCAATGAACAGCATTCTCACATAGGTGTTCCTTTTGTCCAGGTGGGAAAGGGCAGAGTGGAGTGCAATTGAGTCACCTGTGGATATGTTGGGGCGGTAAGCGAATTGGAGTGCGTCTAGGGTTTCCGGGATAATGGTGTTGATGTGAGCCATGACCAGTCTTTCAAAGCACTTCATGGCTACCAACAAGAGTGCTACGGGATGGTAGTCATTTAGGCAGGTTACCTTCGCTTTCTTGGGCACAGGGACTATGGCGGTCTGCTTGAAACAAGTAGGTAATACACACTGTCAGGGAGAGGTTGAAAATGTCAGTGAAGACACTTGCCAGTTGGTCCGCGCATGCTCTGAGTACACGTCCTGGTAATCCGTCTGCTACGGAGAGCGTGATCACACAGTCGTCCGGAACAGCTGGTGCTCTCATGCATGCTCCAGTGTTGCTTGCCTTGAAGCGAGCATAAAAAGGCATTTAGCCCAGCTGGTAGGCTTGCGTCACTGGGGAGCTTGCAGCTGGGTTCCATATTGAGTGAGACACTGGTACTTCATGCTTTAGTTTTTGCTTGTAAGCAGGAATCAGTATGATATAATTATGGTCAGATTTGCCAAATGGAGGGCAAGGGAGAGCTTCGTATGAGTCTCTGTGTCTAGAGTTTTTTTCCCTCTTGTTGCACATGTGACATGCTGGTAGAAATGAGGCTGCAAGGTTGTCAGGTCACCCGTTGTCTCATTCTCTCACTCACCGTTCTGAAGTTGTTCTCGAACTTGTAGGCCCCTGCGCCAGTTGCGCAGAGCGTGGTGTGGAGGCTGGAGAAGTTCTTGTCACTGCCCATCTGGATGAAGCGGTGCATGGCCTGCGTGGGCAAGCGGATGAAGTGCAGGTTGCCCGTCCGGCCACACATGGTCAGGTTCTTCAGTTCCAGGTGGACGTCTCGAATGCCCGTCTTCCTGTACGCCGTGTTGGAGGTCAGGTAGCGGTGAATGCTCTTCAGGTTTTCCACCTCTTCTTGCTATTCCTCCGCCGTGATGTCCTTAGGCTCGAAGTAGACCAGCTTCACCAGAGTACCGCCGATGTCCATCCCGAACCAGGGGAAGGCTGTCAAGGCAAAGCAAGAAAATACATTAGCATTGAAGGTGTTATTATCGCATTGTTTCTGTGACGTTTGCCTGTCATTTCGCTGTCCTTTCGCTGTCATTTCGCTGTCATCAGCAAAGAGCCAATCTGTCTGCCTCGCATGCATTTAATTGTTCCATTGTTCATTTAAACATTTTTATTTTATTAAAATGTATCCTTTATTTAACTAGGCAAGTCAGTTAAGAACAAGTTTTTTACCTTGTCAGCTCGGGGATTCGATCCAGCAACCTTTTGGTTACTGGCCCAATGCTCCAACCACTAGGCTTCCCTGCTCCAACCACTAGGCTTCCCTGCTCCAACCACTAGGCTTCCCTGCTCCAACCGCTAGGCTTCCCTGCTCCAACCACTAGGCTACCTGCTCCAACCACTAGGCTTCCCTGCTCCAACCACTAGGCTTCCCTGCTCCAACCACTAGGCTTCCCTGCTCCAACCACTAGGCTTCCCTGCTCCAACCACTAGGCTACCTGCTCCAACCACTAGGCTACCTGCTCCAACCACTAGGCTTCCCTGCTCCAACCACTAGGCTTCCCTGCTCCAACCACTAGGCTACCTGCTGCAACCACTAGGCTACCTGCTCCCCCGTTCATGCGGTTGGAAAGCAAGGTTGCATTCAGACAGCAATAGCATTCTTAATGCCCCTTAAAAAAAAATGCCTTTTGCAACCAAAGTGGCCGTTGTGCCCTCGGGCTGAATATAATCATTAATAATTCCCTTCACCCAGCTCTGTGCTCCGAAGCACCTCTCACTCACATGGCTCGCTCAGATATCTCAATTCTTATTAGCCAATGCCTGTCACGTGATCAGGTCCTTCTCACAGATATCGCAGCTCCAATGTAGGCTACAAGTGAAGACAGACATCGGGAATGCAACAGCTAGTTTGTATTTTCTTAGCAAGTTAAGCTAAATTGTGTTAGCCACTAATGCTAATCGCTAGTTAGCTGGCTAGCTAACTAGCTAACAAAAGTACTGAGCTAGCTAATACAGCCTGATACCAGTGCTGGTGGAGGCTTAAATCAGCATGTTGTTTGTGCAACAGTATCTTCTAAATCAAAGAGGAATAGGCGGAAGCATGAATAAAGACTTAATGTAGCCAAAGATTATAGGGTCTCCTAGGAAACACTGAACATCACTTTGGTTCCTACCCTGTCACAATAACTCGTTCATGGCATTTTCATTCATTGAATACAGTGTTGTTTGACATGACAAAGTGCCCACTATTATTTATATTCTAATTATAGAATTATAATAAAATATTCTATTTCCATGATTCCAGAAGTTCACCCAAATGTTTTGATCTAAATCACAATTGCAACATTTGGTTAAAAATAAGGCCTAGTATTTTTGATACTCAAATTATCTCAAATGAGTGCAGGAAATTATTTTAGGTTGAAGTTGAACAGTATAAAACAATCAGAATGAAGAAAGACCTATTGAAATAATTTAGAATGTACAGTTGAAGTGGGAAGTTTACATACACCTTAGCCAAATACATTTAAACTCAGTTTTTCACAATTCCTGACATTTAATCCTAGTAAATATCCCCTGTCTTAGGTCAGTTAGGATCACCACTTTATTTTAAGAATGTGAAATGTCAGAATAATAGTAGAGAGAATGATTTATTTCAGCTTTTATTTCTTTTATCACATTCCCAGTGGGTCAGAAGTTTACATTCACTCAATTAGTATTTGGTATTATTGCCTTTACATTGACTAACTTGGGTCAAACGTTTCGGGTAGCCTTCCACAAGCTTCCCACAATAAGTTGGGTGAATTTTGTCCCATTCCTCCTGACAGAGCTGGTGTAACTGAGTCAGATTTGTATGCCTCCTTGCTCGCACACGCTTTTTCAGTTCTGCCCACACATTTTCTATAGGATTGAGGTCAGGGCTTTGTGATGGACACTCCAATACCTTGACTTTGTTGTCCTTAAGCCATTTTGCCACAACTTTGGAAGTATGCTTGGGTGTCATTGTCCATTTGGAAGACCCATTTGCGACCAAGCTTTAACTTCCTAACTGATGTCTTGAGATGTTGCTTCAATATATCCACATAATTTTCCTCCTCATGATGCCATCTATTTTGTGAAGTGCACCAGTCCCTCCTGCAGCAAAGCACCCCCACAACATGATGCTGCCACCCCCGTGCTTCACGATTGAGATGTTCTTCGGCTTGCAAGCCTCCCCCTTTTTCTTACAAACATAACGATGGTCATTATGGCCAAACAGTTCTATTTTGGTTTCATCAGACTAGAGGACATTTGTCCAAAAAGTACGATCTTTGTCCCCATGAGCAGTTACAAACCGTAGTCTGGCTTTTTTATGCCGTTTTTGGAGCAGTGGCTTTTTTCTTGCTGGGCGGCCTTCAAGTTATGTCGATATAGGACTCGTTTTACTGTGGATACAGATATTTTTGTACCTGTTTCCTCCAGCATCTTCACAAGGTCCTTTGCTGTTGTTCTGGGATTGATTTGCACTTTTCGCACCAAAGTACGTTCATCTCTAGGAGACAGAACGAGTCTTCTTCCTGAGCGGTATGACGGCTGCGTGGTCCCATGGTGTTTATACTTGCGTACTATTGTTTGTACAGATGAACATGGTACCTTCAGGCGTTTGCAAATTGCTCCCAAGGATGAACCAGACTTGTGGAGGTCTACAATTGTTTTTCTGAAGTCTTGGCTGATTTCTTTTGATTTTCCCATGATTTCAAGCAAAGAGGCACTGAGTTTGAAGGTAAGCCTTGAAATACATCCACAGGTACACCTCCAATTGACTCAAATGATGTCAGTTAGCCTATCAGAAGCTTCTAAAGCCATGACATCATTTTCTGGAATTTTCCAAGCTGTTTAAAGGCACAGTCAACTTAGCGTATGTAAACTTCTGACCCACTGGAATTGTGATACATTGAATTATAAGTGAAGTAATCTGTCTGTAAACAATTGTTGGAAAAATTACTTGTGTCATGCACAAAGTAGATGTCCTAACCGACTTGTCAAAACTATAGTTTGTGAACAAGAAATTTGTGGAGTGGTTGAAAAACAAGTTTTAATGACTCCAACCTAAGTGTATGTAAACTTCCGACTTCAACTATATGTTTTGCCACCCTGGGGTCACGCACTACTCATAAAGCAAATGTAGAACTTTTATTAATAAAAAACATAAAATACCGTCAAATACCGTCATAAATTTGAAAAATACCATATGATATTTTGGCCATATCTCCCAGCCCTAGTACTGCACTGCACTCTACGGCACTGTGATATCCAAACATATGAAACATGAGGAGAATAACAATCATAGCCATGTTTATCCATTTCTGTGTAGTACAAATCAGAGAACCATTATGTAATTCAATTACTGGGTGTAAATCCATTTCACTTACTGTACTTCAATAACCAAAAGAGACGTTTTCAAAACTCAAGGTGTCATATCATAGCTGACAACCCATTCTTTCTGCAGACATATTTTAATCTTAATTCGGAGGAGATTTTTTAACAGAGTTGCATTAAAAACCTAAGGGAGATTTGACCATTAGTCCGTTACCAAAGTTTGCGTCGGCACAGTTCCTCCACTAAATTAGTTTTTGTAGACTTTTCAGTGAAAAATTGTTGAAAGTAGTCCTTGTGCATAGACTTGTATGGTTTGTTAAACTTTGAAATTAAATCTTTTTGGCAAAGCGTAATTCTGTTGCTATGGAATTGCCCTTATACCATATCTGATAGGAATCCATGAAAACATGCAGGGAAGTAATAATTATAATAATTTAAAAAATCGTATTTAAAGAGCCTTAAAAAAAAAAAAAAAAAACACACTGTACAGCAAAGACTATAAACCAAAAAACAAGAATAAGACAACCCTCACTTCCAACTGAGAGGATGAGACCAAGGTCTACTGTTCCAACCGTTTCTTAGGTTGAAGGATTACTAGGCGATAGGCAAACCTGCCTCCCTGGTAGTGGAATCCTTCTTAATCAGGGAGCAAGGCTAGGGGCATATGACAGTCACCCCACCAGAGGCACCTGTCCAGCTTTAGGGGCTGTGTGTGTGCGTGTCCAGATGAAGGGGCAGTGCGACCAACAGACAGACCAGGACATGTGGGTGAAAGGTGTCCCTTTTCCTCCTCCTGCCCCTCCCCCTGCCCCTCCCCCTGCCCCTACCAAGGCTCTCTGCAGCCACAAGGGGGTTGAGAAGGTGTCTGTGTGTGGAGGGGGGGAGGTATGGTGATGTAGAATAATGAAGGTCACAGTAGAGGTAACATCATGATCTGTAGGTGATCTTTACTCAGAATGTCTTCTAATTCTGCTATGTGATTCTCGTTCACATCCTGTATGACGTGTCACTATAATCTGAATATCTGTTGGCGTTCGGGAGGTTTTGAAAAGGTTCTATTGCCCCCACTCCCTTCAGTTTCTTTCTCTTTGCCCTATCAATGCTACAGGATTCGTGATGGGTATACAATGTAGCCCAAGGTTGGGGTCAATTCCATTTCAATTCAAGAAGTACATTCCAATTTGTCTCCAAATGCTTTTCATTGAGAAAAATAAATAATGGAATGCAGAGTACTTTCTGAATTGAAATGGAGCCCAACCCTGGTGAAGTCTACCATACTGCACCTCTCCTCGTGATTTATATTACAACGCAAGAACCCACCCTTCTTTGGATTGTAATGTTGTGTACGTTTTAAATGTTGTATTGGTTGCTGCTGTCTTCTTGGCCAGGTCTCTCTTTAAAAGAAAAGAGTTCAAACCTACAGGACGGTCACTCTCCAGGAACAGGGTTAGAGAGCCCTGATAGGCTATTGGTTTCGTCTACTCTGTGGGTTTCCGTCAACGTTTCTCTAAACGCAGTGGCTTTGTTGGCTGCCAAATAAACTGGTGTGGCGTTATAATTAATTGATACTAAAATGTACAGCGTATTTAAGGGAAAATTCAAAAAAAAAAATATACATTTTGGTATTTGTTTTATTAGTCCATTGTTGATGTAGTCACAATGTTTTGCATGTCAGCATATCATGAACCAGCTGAGGTGTAGGCAAATAAGAACTGTGTTTGCTTTAACCAATTCTGATGCAGTACTTCATGCAATCCCCCATGGGTAAATGTATTTGTATTTTTTTTTACCTTTTATTTAACCAGGCAAGTCAGTTAAGAACAAATTCTTATTTTCAATGACGGCCTACCGGGGAACAGTGGGTTAACTGCCTTGTTCAGGTGGCAGAACGACAGATTTTTACCTCGTCAGCTCTGGGATTCGATCTTACTAGTCCAACGCTCTAACCACTAGGCTACCTGCCTCTAACCACTAGGCTACCCTGCCTCTAACCGCTAGGCTACCCTGCCTCTAACCGCTAGGCTACCCTGCCTCTAACCGCTAGGCTACCCTGCCTCTAACCGCTAGGCTACCCTGCCTCTAACCGCTAGGCTACCTGCCTCTAACCGCTAGGCTACCTGCCTCTAACCGCTAGGCTACCTGCCTCTAACCACTAGGCTACCTGACCTACAGCTATAATAATCAATGGTAAATGTTAGAGTTGATGTCATCCAAATTGACAGCTCAGCAAGAATGTTGAGGGTGTTGCCACGTTGAATGTGCAAAATATTCTTGTGTAATACAGTACAACCACTTCAGATTAATTAGGCCTAATTTGAAATCTCTCTATATTGATGCTGATATTGATCACACCATTTTAGGTACAGTGTGTGTTACTGATATGTTAATCTATAGGCTCGGGTGTGTATGCATGCCATTTATGTGACTACATTCTGCATATCGTTTATGGTAAATGGCTTCAGTAAACGTGAAGTATGCATTGTAACATTAGCATGTGAAACAATCTCAGGGTCAGACCTATCAAATTGGTACCAAAGATCAACATTTACAGTTGAACAACTGATGTGAACATTAGGCTCTGAATATAGTCGATAAGATCAACATTAGGCTCTGAATATAGTCGATAAGATCAACATTCGGCTCTGAATATAGTCGATAAGATCAATATTAGGCTCTGAATATAGTCGATAAGATCAACATTCGGCTCTGAATATACTCGATAGGACCAAGAGATACAATGCTGGTGTCGTTGGAAGCGTCCACTTGACTGAAATGTCATCGAGGTACCTCTAAAACACGAGTAGGACATGCGCGACAACTAGGGCATAACGGAGAACACTATTTGCCCTCTCCAGTCTAACACAATTATAGCTGAGGAATGCCGACTAGCACGCTTAACCAATGGGACCATTGAATTTGCCGGGTGGTCTGTACTAGAAAGAAAATCAACAAAACTGGAGAGAATGTTTCTCACAGTATGTTTCTCAATGTCCCCGAGGGTGTTAAATAATGGCAGTGCAGAATAGCCCTACTCGTGACAACATTTGTAATCTACTCTGACAAATAAAATAGAAACACCGTACCCTATTCCCATCATACTGTACGTTCGAGTTCTTCCGAGAGGCTCAAATAGCAACCAACTTTACCTGGCTTCTTCACATTTGTCACCTTCATAGCGGTGTGCTCGGGTGCATGCAAACACACTTATGAATACCCGAAAGAATGCAGTGTTTTTACGATCCTTTGTTTCTATTGGTACAGTAGATAACAACGATGTTGCGTCGTGACTTCGTCTCCCAAGTTGTTAACTTCTAACAGCATCCTCAAAACCAGGAGGGGGGGCGGTGCCCTGGCTCTTTAAACCAGCCCTGCGGAGACAGGGGCGGCCGCTAATTGGCCCGAAGTACACCAAGCCTTCTTAATATTAGGAGCAAACTAGTTTTAAATAAGGTGGTTTGCTGACAGCCTAAAGTAGTCACAGCCCCTTTTGATCACTATCCGAATCCCTAGTACATTTACACATACCTGAAATTTGACTCTTGTGAAATGGTGCTGCCAGCAAAAGACAAAGTATACTGACAGAATATAGACATATAGGAATTGACACAATCTATATACAGCAGCCTGTATACAACACACGAGCATCGACCAAAACACCATGGCTGCCTCACTGGAACGCCAACCTGGCCCCAAATGATTACGCAAGACGTTCCGTACCATGCATAGCTACCTATAGCCAGGTGACTATGCAGCTTCTTGAATTACATGTAACAACAGTGGCTTACAAACCTCTACCCGGTGACCCCCAGACGTAGGTCTATCACCATTTTGTTGTAACCCTAAACTAGCTCACCTGATTAAAACCTACCGGTAGTCAAGTGCCTGATGATTAGGTGACAGACTAAAAATCGGGTGTGATCTGTGGTGGTAAAAGTTCCCATGGGTCATACTCTAGTCAAAGTCAAGAGACCTTAATAGCAAATGACTCAAGTAAAAGTTACCCAGTAAAATACTAGTTGAGTAAAAGTTTTAAAGTATTTGGTTTTAAATATGCTTAAGTATCAAAAGTAAATGTAATTACTAAAATATACTTAAGTATCAAAAGTATCAAAATCATTTCAAATTCCTTATATTAAGCAAACAAGACGGCATAATTTTCACGTTTTTTAGCTACAGTAGGGTCACACATAATTTACAAACAAAGCGTGTGTTTAGTGAGTCCGCCTGATCAGAGGCAGTAGGGAGGACCAGGGATGTTCTCTTGATAAGTGTGTGAGTCAGGCCATTTTACTGTCCTGCTAAGCATTCAAAATATAACAACTACTTTCGGGTGTCAGGGAAAATGTACGAATTAAAAAGTACATCATGTTCTTTAGGAATGTGGTGAAGTAAAAGTACAAGTTGTCTAAAATATAAAGAGTAAATTACAGATACTCCCAAAAATTACTTCAGTAGTATTTTGAAGTATTTTGTTATTTAAGTACTTTACACCACTGGGTGTGATATCTGTGGAATAGTTAAATACATGGAACGGCTGAGGGTCTCCGAGGAGGGGTTTGAAACCTCTCTATGTTGCTGCCTGACATAAAAAGTGTGTAACTTGATGAGTAAACACAGAAATGACCAAATTGTCAGTGTCTGTGACACTTACGAGGCCGGTTTCTCTTCGCTGATTCAACCTGCATCTTGTCGCAGGAGAGGACCCCATTGGCTTCGACATGATCGGTCTGCAGATGATGGAAGTGTTCAATATTGCTACTAACACCACCGCGGTTTCCACTTGATCTGTATGCGTTACAGACACCGATATTAGCCCGACAATGAAACTCCGTTTGAAGTCCGATGGCATAACAAGAACCATTTTCTTTTTTCCCATAATTGATTTTGCTGTATCCATTGTTGCAGTTAGCTAGCTACGTCAGATATCAGGCGTGCTACTAAACTAACTAAAACTAACTAACCTAACTAAACTAACTAACCTAACTAAACTAACTAACCTAACTAAACTAACTAACTAAACTAACCTAACTAAACTAACTAACCTAACTAAACTAACTAAACTAACCTAACTAAACTAACCTAACTAAACTAACTAACCTAACTAAACTAACTAACCTAACTAAACTAACTAACCTAACTAAACTAACTAACCAAACTAAACTAACTAACTAAACTAAACAAAGAGCTGCTGTCTCTATCTAAATAGTTCGTGTGATAAAATACAACCCTGCGCACGCTACGTAAATTGTTTTTCTTAAGAAATTTCTCGAGTAGAGAATATCGATTCTCTCTTAGTACCAATAATGTGCGCCTTTATTCAGTTGATAAAAGGGTGTAAAGACCTGTCCGCTTCAACAGGTTTTGGCCGGGAGGTCACGGTCGGTCTTTACAGCCCGCTGCTACCGCAGGTTCTGACAGCCGGTTAGCTAGTGACGCCACAGGAATGGCTCCAGAACCCGCTTTGCCCTCTCCGGGGACACCGGTGTGGTCAGTGCTATCTGTGATCCTCGGGCCGTCCCCACCATAACTTTAACACATTACCCTAACACATTACTTTAACACTGATTGTTGTCACAGTTTTGCCCCCAGCTAACACACCTGACTGCAATAATCACCTAAGCATCACACCTGACTCCCAATAATCACCTAAGCATCACACCTGACTCCAATAATCACCTAAGCATCACACCTGACTCCAATAATCACCTAAGCATCACACCTGACTCCAATAATCACCTAAGCATCACACCTGACTCAATAATCACCTAAGCATCACACCTGACTCAATAATCACCTAAGCATCACACCTGACTCAATAATCACCTAAGCATCACACCTGACTCCCAATAATCACCTAAGCATCACACCTGACTCCAATAATCACCTAAGCATCACACCTGACTCCAATAATCACCTAAGCATCACACCTGACTCCAATAATCACCTAAGCATCACACCTGACTCCAATAATCACCTAAGCATCACACCTGACTCCAATAATCACCTAAGCATCACACCTGACTCCAATAATCACCTAAGCATCACACCTGACTCCAATAATCACCTAAGCATCACACCTGACTCCAATAATCACCTAAGCATCACACCTGACTCCAATAATCACCTAAGCATCACACCTGACTCCAAATAATCACCAAAGCATCACACCTGACTCCAAATAATCACCTAAGCATCACACCTGACTCCAATAATCACCTAAGCATCACACCTGACTGCAATAATCACCTAAGCATCACACCTGACTCCATAATCACCTAAGCATCACACCTGACTCCAATAATCACCTAAGCATCACACCTGACTCCAAATAATCACCTAAGCATCACACCTGACTCCAATAATCACCTAAGCATCACACCTGACTCCAATAATCACCTAAGCATCACACCTGACTCCAATAATCACCTAAGCATCACACCTGACTGGAGTTGTCCACCCCTGCCTTAGAACACAATGGGCTTTTAGAGGCATGTTCTTTAATTTTTTCAGAACAAGTAGGCTGTTGTGTTTGGTGTTTTAATAAACCTTATAACCAAGCAGCGTCTGAACAAACTCACAGAACTAAAGCAGCTAATCCAAAGTGTCACATCATCAATAGAATGCAACAGATGACCTTTTCAATAAGATTGTTTGACAGTGTACTCTTAACATTTCTATTTAATGCTTTTTATTTCTTTTTAAAGAAGCCCCCAAACTTTTTATGATCTATTTGAGTTGTTGAAGGAAAAGTATGTATTGCTGTTCCTTTTTTTTACAAAGAATGTTAGACAGATAATAATACAATATATATTTCTCTTTATTTTCCCATGCCAGCTTCTAGGACACAACACGTGAAAAGGTCCTATGTAACACTGTTAACGGCAGATATACCGTCTCTTGTCATCTTATTTGGGGGATAGATGCTCTGCAGTCAACACGTCAGGAGTGATTACAGTATATTCAAATTGAAGATGATTTTTGGTTCGCTTGAGTAGGCCTAATCATCAGTGTCTTCAAAAGACTTTTAAGCTCAAGACTAAAGTTGGTCACTGCTTTACCATGAGTACAAATTCAGTTCAACCAATAATGCCACATGATGGCGCTATTGTGACATACTGTACAAAAAGTATTCTGCTCAATGGTCCATAGTCTCATTGCCTATATCTGATGATGACTATGAATCAAGGGTTTATGTTCTTCTCAAATAACATATTTAAAAAATGACTCCAAAAAAAGCCTCTACATATTTCCCTGATCTTCGGTATTGTGAGAACGTTATCTGATCAGATTTGGGCAAATCACATAGGCTTAAATGTTAGAATTTGGGTTTACAAAACTGAAAAATCAGATTCTGACCCTCTGGATAGAGATAAGGATTTGGTAATCTTACCTTTAATCAGGATTGAATGTCGTTTTTGCGTTTTTCAAAACTCAAAAGGTAGTGATTAGTATAGTTTTGATGCCGAAAATCAGGATTATATCGATGATCAAGACTTGATCCCACTGGAACGGAGGCTTCAGGGTGAATTTAGATGGGTCAACAAACCAAGAAATGTCAATGTAACTACAAACCAAAGGTTAATTATGTTAAACTGACTGCAGTATAGCTATGTGGGCAGTAGTTGGTCTGACCAATCGGAATCTATACTTCAAGATTGTTTTGATCAGTCAGACTGGGAAACGTTCCAGGTCGCCTCATAGTGTATATATGTATATTTATATTCCGGACTGACATTGTTCGCTCTGATATTTCTTAATTTCTTTGGATTTTAGGGGAATTTTTTTATTAACCTTTATTTAAACAGGAAGTCACATTGAGATAAAACTTTTTTTTTTTTTTACAAGAGTGCCCTGTATAAGTTTACAAATAAAGCCCAATACATTCAAAAAATAAAATAAAACACATTATATAAAATAAAACACAACAACCCTACATATGTAGAGGTAGTACCACAACCTGTTCAGTAGACGGAGAGGCCTGTTCAAAGCACTGACAATCCAGATTATGTGATCTTCATATTACGGTATCTGGATCAGAATGATTCGTTTCTGAAAAAAACGGCTCAAAAAACACAAGATCAATCTGATCCTGGATATAAAAAGGGTTTTGAAAAGACCGGGCCCTGGTGCCTTTAGTCTTATGAATAATACAGGACAGGTCAGATAAACCCACTTCAATACAAGCTTATTTAATAATGTATTGAATGAATCAGCGAGACATTTGCAGTTGTTTCGAATACATTTGGTACGCCGCCAACGTTCTAGGTGTTCCTGACGTCACATGTCAATATAATTGCGTTGACATGGCCCTCAGGAGTTGTTATTTCTCCGTGGCGACCCAGAGGTGCTAGATGTTCACAGAGAAACATTTTTTAAAGGTCGTTTTTGATACATGCTTGCGTTATGAATAATGTCCTCAAAATAGAGCAATTTGCGTGTTTCCGACTACTATGAATGTGCGCTCTGGGGCGGACGATGCAGATTAGTCATTTACATCACACATGCACATATGTGCGTAGGCCTAGAGGCTATGTCATTTTACGGGGTTGCAAGTTCATGGATAAAAACCAACCAGCATGTTCGTGGATGCAGATGGAACGTTCAACAACAGCAACATGAAATCTTATGTGATGGAGAAAGCGAAAGAGGCCGGTGCAACAAACATGATTTCGGAGACGCTCGTTGCACACTTGCTGAAGATTGCGCAAGAGGCGACGGAGGCTGTATCCGCCACTTCGCAGTCTTCAACTCTGCTGATGGAGAATGGCACTCGGTGTGGGGAGCAAATTCTGAACTACGACAAGGTGGAGAAGGTATTTATTGGAGGGATCCTCACCATGCTCACGCTCTTTACTATCTGCGGGAATTTGCTGGTGGTGATTTCGGTGTGCTTCGTGAAAAAGTTGCGGCAGCCGTCCAACTATCTGATCGTGTCTCTGGCGGTTGCCGACCTTTCAATCGCGCTGGCAGTTATGCCGTTTGTCAGTATAACGGACCTTATTGGGGGGCAATGGGTTTTTGGCCAAGTCTTCTGCAATGTTTTTATTGCCATGGACGTGATGTGTTGCACTGCATCCATAATGACGTTGTGCGTAATTAGCATAGACAGGTAAGTGTCATTCCAATACCAGTTACCTACATAGAAGGACACGTGTTGTTTGTGTAGTGTGACAAGGTGAAAGCCGTTGTATTACTATTGTTAAGTGGGTAGCACTCTCGCCTCCAAAACCATATGTTTACCCCCTGCAGTTCGATCCCCTCATGAGCCCTATACAAATCTTTTTGCGGGTCCCTCTACTGTATGTTCCCTTGCCCTGTCATAAACATAATAAAAGCATGTAAAGAGTTCGGAATTCCATTCTCCTTTAAAACAAATTATAGCCTAGCTCTATTAGCAGGCTGCATTATAATAAGATTGTTATACAGTATCTTATTTAAATTGCTATAGTTATTTTGGTGTGAATAACTCCCCAGTGTTTGTTTTCTGTTGGAAGTTGCTTGCTGTTCATCCAGTGTATTTACAGTAGTATGTTCTGTATGTATGAACAGTTAATTTATGTTTAGCAACTAGTTAATTATATGCTTATTTGTTGTCCATTCTGAGGTACCTGGGCATAACCAAGCCTCTGACCTACCCTGTGAGACAGAATGGCTGTTGCATGGCCAAGATGGTGGTGTCCGTGTGGCTCCTGTCCGCCTCCATCACCCTGCCCCCCCTCTTCGGCTGGGCCCAGAACGTCAACGACAACAAGGTGTGTCTGATCAGCCAGGACTTTGGTTACACCATCTACTCCACCTCAGTGGCGTTCTACATCCCGCCAGATCCGTCATGCTCATTATGTACTACCGCATCTACCGCGCCGCCAAGCTCAGCGCCGCCAAGCACACCATCACGGGCTTCCCGCGGGTCGGTGAGGAGGAGGCCATGGAGGAGCAGGAAGAAGAGGAGGAGAGCGTGGACTGTGTGTCGGCCGCCCTGAGGCTCCACAGGGAGGTGGAGGAGTGCACGCGATTCTCGCACCTCATGAGGAGCAACCGGAGGAATATGTCCATCTTCAAGCGGGAGCAGAAGGCAGCAGCCACCCTGGGGATCGTGGTAGGGGCCTTCAGCGTCTGCTGGATGCCTTTCTTCCTGCTGTCCACGGCCAGACCCTTCATCTGCAGGGCGGACTGCCCTAGCTGTGTGCCCTTGTGGGTGGAGAGGACCCTGTTGTGGCTGGGCTACGCCAACTCCCTCCTCAACCCTTTCATCTACGCCTTCTTCAACAGGGACCTGAGGACCACCTACAGCAACCTGCTGCGCTGCCGTTATCGCAACATCAACCGCAAGCTGTCCGCCCCCGGGATGCACCAGGCCCTGAAACGGGTGGAAAAGACTCACTCTGTTATCTAAATGGTGTTATTGTTGTGGTGTTGTTGGAGCTGCCACACTGAGCACTAGAGTAGACCACGTTCTCTCAATGACAAAGTCCTAGGTCAATGTTATCTGGCTGCCTGGTCCTCTACTTAAGATGGTGCATGTCCAGACACAGTCTAAGACCTTTATTGGTCAGGTGTGATTATGAAACAACTAAGAAGCCATTCCTTCCATCTGAATGTGATGGTCATTGGCTTTGTGTCTGTGACTTTACGGTGCTTACCCTGGGCATTTCCCAGTTGTGCTATGGTTGCACAAACACCGATGCCTCAGAACAAGCAATGATGGTTAGCTGTTGCTTGAAGGGGCAATCTGCAGCTGATCCATCTATTTTTTTTGGACTATATGAACAAAGGTTTGTGGACACCCCTTCAAATTAGTGCATTTGGCTATTTCAGCCACACCCGTTTCTGACAGGTGTATAAAATCTAGCCCAAGCCATGCAATTTCCATAGATGAACATTGTCAGTAAAATGGCCTTACTGAAGAGCTCAGTGGCTTTCAATGTGTCATAAGATGCCACCTTTCCAACAAGCCATTTCTTCAAAGGTTAGGTCCACACAAACTCACAAAACGGGGCCGCCGAGTGCTGAAGCGCTTAGCACATAAAAATCGTCTGTCCTCAGTTGCAACCCTCACTACAGAGTTCCCAAACTGCCTCTGGAAGCAACATCATCAGCACAATAACTGTTCGTCGGGAGCATTATGAAATGGGTTTCCACGGCCGAGCAGTCGCACACAAGCCTAAGATCACCATGCGCAATGCCAAGTGTCGGCTGGAGTGGTGTAAAGCTCGCCGCCATCGGACCCTGGAGCAGTAGAAGCGCGTTCTCTGGAGTGATGAATCACGCTTCACCATCCTGGGGTCCGACAGATGAATCTGGGTTTGGCAGATGCCAGTATAACGCTACCTTCCCCAATATATAGTGCCAACTGTAAAGTTTGGTGGAGGAGAAATAATCGTCTGGGGCTGGTTTTCATGGTTCGGGCCCCTTAGTTCCAGTGAAGGGAAATCTTAACACTACAGCATACAATGACATTCTAGACGATTCTGTGCTTCCAACTTTGTATATACCCATTTGAATCTTGAAGAATATAACTTATAAATGCCTAATGAGCTTAGTTCAACTGTAGTAACCCATCAGAACGAAAATATCAGCTTGTTTTACTCCAATGTTTGTAAACAAAGTAAACGTAAACAAACCCTTTTGAACATTTTCTGTACGTCACGGCAAACACTGTTGTGACTTTGTCAAAAATCAACCGTGGTGTGTTGACGTTGCTCCATGGTTATGTGTTTGACCTTCAGCCAACATCTTTTCAATTACAGTTAATGCAGACTCTAAATGCAAAACAACCTACACATGGCATTTTACTTACTGTGAGCATGCCCTTTCAATTGTATAACGATTATGTTTCCAATGTCTGTTAGTTTATGTCAAATGTATGTTTGTTGAATGGTATCATATACATATATATAAATGTGATTGACAAATGAGAGTGACATCATTTAAGGATTTAACAGAATTGCGTGATTTTGATAGTGATGTCATAAAGATTCAAAGTGATTTTGATAGTGATGTCATAAAGACTTAAAGTGATTTTGATAGTAATGTCATAAAGACTCAGTGATTTTGATAGTGATGTCATAAAGACTTAAAGTGATTTTGATAGTAATGTCATAAAGACTCAGTGATTTTGATAGTGATGTCATAAAGACTTAAAGTGATTTTGATAGTAATGTCATAAAGACTCAAAGTGATTTTGATAGTAATGTCATAAAGACTTAAAGTGATTTTGATAGTGATGTCATAAAGACTCAAAGTGATTTTGATAGTAATGTCATAAAGACTCAAAGTGATTTTGATGGTAATGTCATAAAGACTCAAAGTGATTTTGATAGTGATGTCATAAAGACTCAAAGGTAGTGATGTCATAAAGACTCAAAGTGATTTTGATAGTGATGTCATAAACACTCAGTGATTTTGATAGTAATGTCATAAAGACTCAAAGTGATTTTGATAGTGATGTCATAAAGACTCAAAGTGATTTTGATAGTAATGTCATAAAGACTCAGTGATTTTGATAGTGATGTCATAAAGACTCAAAGTGATTTTGATAGTGATGTCATAAAGACTTAAAGTGATTTTATAGTAATGTCATAAAGACTCAAAGTGATTTTGATAGTAATGCCATAAAGACTCAAAGTGATTTTGATAGTAATGTCATAAAGACTCAGTGATTTTGATAGTGATGTCATAAAGACTCAGTGATTTTGATAGTAATGTCATAAAGACTTAAAGTGATTTTGATAGTGATGTCATAAAGACTCAAAGTGATTTTGATAGTGATGTCATAAAGACTCAAAGTGATTTTAATGGTAATGTCATAAAGACTCAAAGTGATTTTGATAGTGATGTCATAAAGACTCAAAGGTAGTGATGTCATAAAGACTCAAAGTGATTTTGATAGTGATGTCATAAAGACTCAAAGTGATTTTGATAGTGATGTCATAAAGACTCAAAGTGATTTTGATAGTAATGTCATAAAGACTCAAAGTGATTTTAATGGTAATGTCATAAAGACTCAAAGTGATTTTGATAGTAATGTCATAAAGACTCAGTGATTTTGATAGTGATGTCATAAAGACTCAGTGATTTTGATAGTAATGTCATAAAGACTCAAAGTGATTTTGATAGTAATGTCATAAAGACTTAAAGTGATTTTGATAGTGATGTCATAAAGACTCAAAGTGATTTTGATAGTGATGTCATAAAGACTCAAAGTGATTTTGATAGTGATGTCATAAAGACTCAAAGTGATTTTGATAGTAATGTCATAAAGACTCAAAGTGATTTTAATGGTAATGTCATAAAGACTCAAAGTGATTTTGATAGTGATGTCATAAAGACTCAAAGGTAGTGATGTCATAAAGACTCAAAGTGATTTTGATAGTGATGTCATAAAGACTCAAAGTGATTTTGATAGTGATGTCATAAAGACTCAAAGTGATTTTGATAGTAATGTCATAAAGACTCAAAGTGATTTTAATGGTAATGTCATAAAGACTCAAAGTGATTTTGATAGTGATGTCATAAAGACTCAAAGGTAGTGATGTCATAAAGACTCAAAGTGATTTTGATAGTGATGTCATAAACACTCAGTGATTTTGATAGTAATGTCATAAAGACTCAAAGTGATTTTGATAGTGATGTCATAAAGACTCAAAGTGATTTTGATAGTGATGTCATAAAGACAAAGTGATTTTGATAGTAATGTCATAAAGACTCAAAGTGATTTTGATTGTGATGTCATAAAGACACAAAGTGATTTTGATAGTGATGTCATAAAGACTCAAAGTGTCAATAGAATCTGAGGGTATTGTGAACCTTTCTTGGTTTTTATAGAATGGCGATAACATTGTTTAATTTAGATGGCATTATGGATAGCTTTTCCATATGTTTACAGTTAAGTCACAATTTGTGTTTTTAATTTTCCTGACTATAATGTCAGAATTCTCTCAGTTCATTTGCTCTGTGTGGCAAAACCTTGTTGTGTGATGGCTTGTAGTTGTTTAGTGAAAAAGTGAAAATGTTGAGTATGGGCTCAGTCACATGTTCTATCACACTTAAAGCAATGCCCAGTGAAGGACAGGAAAGCGTAGGGGTGTTAGGCAGTCATACGCACTTAACAACACTGAATCATACATCACAAAGTCATCTTAATATCTTATTATGAGTCAAAACCAAGACAGCAGAAGGAGGAAAAAAGGAATTAGGGTGACGTTCTATTTCCGGGTCTAAATCCAACATGTCCCCAAAGTCACCCACTTAGCAACATTTCTGATGGCCATGTCTCTAAAGGAAACAACGTAGAATTATACAACCGTGAAAAAAAAGTATCGGATTTGTTTTTTGTGTAAAAAAAAAAAGAAAAAAAACCTATGGGTCATCACATCCTGTATCTTTAAGCTACAAGGAAAATATAAGGAGGAGGCATGTGCCTCTACGTTTCAATGGGCATGACTCGTCTCTACGTTGATATTTCAGAATTCAGTCAACGTGCTAGTGCACTTAGTGGATGATATGGAGTCTTTTGTTGAAGCCAATTCCCTTAACAGGCCTCATGTGAAAGAAATAGGCCTACTCTAAGAGCCCTTCTCTCAGCACAGATCATAGACATGAGGCCTGAAGGAAAATGGTGGCTCAGTGATGATTAGGCCTATTCATTTTTTGGCCTATAAAATTTAGGACTATTCATTTTTTGTCCTATTAAACTTAGGACTATTCATTTTTTGTCCTATTAAATTTAGGCCTATTCATTTATTCTTGCCAGGGCATCATTGTAAATAATATATATATTTATTTTTTCTTCCGTAATTGACCTGCCTGGTAAAATAAAGCTTAAAGAAAAGCAAATCCAAATGTTTTGATGTTTTTGAGTTCTGTCACATGGCCTTACATGATCAAAGTTATCAAACTAGCAGATATGCTGCTGTAGTTTACATATGAAAGGACTTGCAAGATAATTTTTCTGTTTCTTCTCAAAGACTTTGCAAATTTATTCGTTAAAGAGATATTTGAGAGGTATTTCTGAATTGATTCTCATCCGTGCCAGTCTGCTCTGATTGACAGTGTATTGAACGGTAATTACACGGACTGAGCCGACCTATGCCGCTCCTCTGACACGGGAACATTGCCTTTCACATTTCAATCACGCTGCGACGCTGAACTTCTGCAATAAAGATTGAATAGAGCCCTAAGGCGTATACAGGCATAGTGTTTATTCATCTGTTATCTCTTAGATGTAAAGCTCCTTGTTGTGGGGACCTGCGTGGTTCTGACTGACATTTTTACTTATAAAATCGATCTGTGGACACCATAGATCAAAATTGCATTGAGCGGTAGCCCTGATTCTCACGGACACGTGATTATGTCTCTTTTTGTCTGTGTGAAATCTGACACCACTTGAAGCTGGGATGTCCCTCATACCATTTCATTTGCTCTTCCGACTGTCCATCAACTCCTGGCTCAACCCTATACCCTCATATGCCTGGAATCCTGACATCGCAGCACAGCAGGAGAGATCGGTTTACTCTTCCTGGGGTTTATTAAGGATCCCCATTAGTTCCTGCCAAGGCAGCAGCTACTCTTCCTGGGGTTTATTATGGATCCCCATTAGTTCCTGCCAAGGCAGCAGCTACTCTTCCTGGGGTTTATTATGGATCCCCATTAGTTCCTGCCAAGGCAGCAGCTACTCTTCCTGGGGTTTATTATGGATTCCCATTAGTTCCTGCCAAGGCAGCAGCTACTCTTCCTGGGGTTTATTATGGATCCCCATTAGTTCCTGTCAAGGCAGCAGCTACTCTTCCTGGGGTTTATTATGGATCCCCATTAGTTCCTGTCAAGGCAGCAGCTACTCTTCCTGGGGTTTATTATGGATTCCCATTAGTTCCTGCCAAGGCAGCAGCTACTCTTCCTGGGGCTTATTATGGATCCCCATTAGTTCCTGCCAAGGCAGAAGCTACTCCTCCTGGGGTTTATTAAGGATCGCCATTAGTTCCTGCCAAGGCAGCAACTACTCTTCCTGGGGTTTATTATGGATCCCCATTAGTTCCTGCCAAGGCAGCAGCTACTCTTCCTGGGGTTTATTATGTATCCCCATTAGTTCCTGCCAAGGCAGCAGCTACTCTTCCTGGGGTTTGTTATGGATCCCCATTAGTTCCTGCCAAGGAAGCAGCTACTCTTCCTGGTTTTTTTTTTATGGATCCCCATTAGTTCCTGCCAAGGCAGCAGCTATACCTCCTGGGGTTTATTAAGGATCCCCATTAGTTCCTGCCAAGGCAGCAGCTACTCTTCCTGGGGTTTATTATGTATCCCCATTAGTTCCTGCCAAGGCAGCAGCTACTCTTCCTGGGGTCCAAATTAAGGCAGTTGCACAATTTTAAAAACATTACAATACATTCAAGTTTATGCAGGAGGGATTTTTATAAACAAAAAGTGTGCAACGCATCGATCTACGAGACCTATTATAAATTATAAATCAATTATAAATTGTAAAATTATAAAAACGCTTATATCCCTGGGTGATCCCTCACCACAGTTGTGGTAAACCTATATAAAGAGGGTATTTCCTGTTTGTAGCATTCCTCAATTCTCTATCAGGAAAAGTTTCCAGTTTTCTTGTGTTCTCTCAACTCATTAGCATGTTATTCCGAAAGACTTGTGTGATCCGTCACCTTAAGGACACAGTTATACATGCCCTCAGCTCCAGGTCTCTATGAATCTTCTGGTGCGTAATGTTCTACACTCACATAACAGAATTAAACACATTTCTTAAGCATCATCTAACCTCCTGACCAATCCAGGCTAGCCCCGTCAGATCATCTAACCTCCTGACCAATCCAGGCTAGCCCCGTCAGCGCCCAACACACGCAGGCACACACACACAGGCACGCATGCGCACACACACACTCCTGTTGAGTGGCCAGATGTTCAGTGTCTGCCCTGATAGGTCACCTGACCAGCGGTAAAACGTCTTTAAAAAAAAAATATATATATTACTGCGACAGAATGTGACAAATCCAGGGCTGGGTTAACGACCACACAGATTTTAATGAGATATTAGCGCTAGATTCTGGGTTATGTCCTACTCATAACACATCCTCTCTACCAGTTAGATTTACGCGGTAGCGTGTCCAGAACATTTTGAAATGGTTGGCCAAAGCGGGGGTTTGTTTTAATACAATTATGATTGTTCAACGCATTCAATTCTTCAACTTAAGTTTGGTACATTTCCCTGTTTGAATAAATCATTAGGATCCTGAGTGGCACAAACGGTCTAAGACATCTCAGTGCAAGAGACGTCACTACAGTCCCTGGTTCGAATCCAGGCTGTATCACATCCGGACGTGATTGGGTGTCCCATAGGGCGGTGCACAATTGGCCCAGCGTCGTCCGGGTTTGGCCGGTGTAGGCCGTCGTTGTAAATAAGAATTTGTTCTTAACTGACTTGCCTGGTTAAATAATATAAAGCAATTACAAAAATTTTGTTACAGTGTTTTGCGTTCAAGGTCAGTATTTTATACAAGGATATTAGCATACAGCAATACATTTACTTGACATTCGGGGTTTTCTATTTTCCTAACAGGACCTCTGGGCTCTGTTATTTACTTAACAAATAAGGAATACTCAAAATGTGCATATATAAAATTAAGATATTTTAATTAGAATACAGCCGTAGACAGAAGTCAAAGATCAACATACAACTTATGTCTCTCCTGAGTTCTGCCCCGAACGAAAGAAAGACAGGATCTTATATGTACACCTTATGGTGTGATCTCCTATGTCCAAGACCTGCATGAGCAGCTAAAGGAACATGTTATTCTTAACACAAGGTTTCTGAGAACCTGTCTCAGCGGTATGCAAATCTGCCCTTGTTTCAGAGAAAAACAGACGCTGTCTCTCTGCGTCTCGCTATCACCCTCAGTCGCTTTTCTCACCTTTTCTCACAGACGTGGGGCTGTGGTTTTGGCAGAGAGCTAGATACAGAGAGGCCTCGATATTCAGATATACAGTGAGCATAAGTACAAATGGCACTTAGGCAAATTAATAACAACATAATCAATGGTGGGGGTCATTAAAAGACCCCCAAAATCAACTTTAACCCTTCACCTTTTTAATGGGTCTTGAACACAACCAGTCATGATGTTTCCATCCAACTGTTAAACAAATCACTTCATAAAATAGTAGGTAGGTTTTAAAAGTAGGTTACTTGAGCACATTCATCTACTCCTAAATAAGTACCGCATCTGAACAGTGCACTTGTGCACCTGCCATTTGAATGGAAAGAGACATCTATAACAAACACCATGTGTGTATTCACGGGTGCCAAAGGACACCAGGCTTCCCAATCTTTTTTAACAATTAAAAAGAAAACAAACATATTAATTGATTTCTCATTCGTGTCTATCTGTGTTTCATAATTTTCCTTTAATCCACTAGAGGCTGAATCCATTTCAACAGAGAAAGCATCAGAGCGCGGCAAACAGCACCCCTCTGTCTTAGTATCTGTAGACCATGTATCTGATACTGTCTGGCCCTCTGTCTTTGTATCTGTAGACCATGTATCTGATACTGTCTGGCCCTCTGTCTTTGAATCTGTAGACCATGTATCTGATCCTGTCTGGCCAAAAATAATATGATTGTATTTCAGCTCATCCCTGAACCTGATATCAGCCTTTTTCAGATGTCTTCAATACCACTGTAGATAATCAAATCAAATCTAATGTTATTGGCCACATACACATGGTTAGCACATGTTATTGCGAGTGTAGCGAAATGCTTCTAGATCCGACAGTGCAGCAGTATCTAACAGGTAATATCTAACAAATTCCACAACAAAACCTAATACAAGTAAGTATAAAATACATGGATGATCAGAGACAGAGCGGCTAAGATGCAGTAGATAGTAAAGAATAGATGGTGCAGGATACAGTATACAGTAGATACAGTTGAGATGAGTAATGAATAGATAGTGAAGGATACAGTATACAGTAGAAACAGTTGAAGTCGGACGTTTACATACACTTAGGTTGGAGTCATTAAAACTAGTTTTTCAACCACTCCACACATTTCTTGTTAACAAACTATAGTTTAGACAAGTCGGTTAGGACATCTACTTTGTGCATGACACAAGTAATTTTTCCAACAATTGTTTACATGTAAGAAATAATACATTAAAAAAAACTAAATACTGCACAGTTTCCTAAGGAATTGAAGCGAAGCTGCCATCTCAATCGACGCCATCTTGAGTTTCATGCTCCCTTCAAATAAATGAAGGGTTAAAGGTAGATTGAATGCCAGGTACACACCGGAATGATCAGAAGTCATTCATAAAAAAGATGATGCTTGGGTCAAGGCCAGGAACACAGGCTTAGGCCCGGACTGGCAAGCTTTTAAGAAACTGAGGAATCATTGTGAGACAAATCAGAAAGACTAAATCTGATTATTATATAAACGCTCTTTCAGATTGTAATGGGAACCCAGCTAATTTCTGGAAAACTGTCAAATCCCTGAATGGTTCTACTTCCTCCTCTCAGTCATGAGGCCAATTCAGACACTGGCCTCTTCACGGACAAAAATAACATAATTGCATTTAATCATAATTTTATTATAGTGGGCTCTCTCTTTGAAATAACTTCTAAGCCTATTCACAATGATATTGGACTGGATGCTGATAGGAGAAACTTTTTGAATGATCAGAGAAATTATAGTTAAAGCTTTTTCTTTTAGGTTATTTACAGAAAAATAAGTCCTGGATGCTTTACTAGCAAGAGGGTAGAGGACTGGACTTCCAACACTAGCCAGCCAGGACACTCCTATGGTAGACTAGAGCTTGAGAGGATCTGCAGAGAAGAACGTGAGAAACTCCGCAAATACAGGTGTGCCAAGCTTGTAGCGTCACACCCAAGAAGACTCGAGGCTGTAATCGCTGCCAATGGTGCTTCAACAAAGTACCCGTGTAAAGGGTCTGAATACTTGTGTCACACCCTGATCTGTCTCACCTGTCTTTGTGATGGTCTCCGCATTAGTCCTCCCGTGTATGATAGCTTTTGCTTGCCTCACTAACGACGCCTTTTGCCTATTCCCTGCCTGTACTTTAGCCTATCGGATTTCCTGTTATCAACCTATTGCCTGGTCTCCCAGACGACATTACTAGCCTTTCCCTGCCTGTACTGTTGCCTTTTTGGTTTAGAGGACCATGTAAAAATGATTCAGGCAGGACTAGGTATAAATGTCAAGCTGTAAACATAACGCTCTAGATCTTACCTTTGTGCCAACTACACTGAGTGTAAAAAAACATTAAATTCATTAGCACCATGGGGATGACTAACACAGATTAACGCTTCAACACTTCAAACTAAAATGTTTTAATTTAATTGGGGTTAATTCGGTATGTAAACATGAAGGTGATGAAGTTTCTGTGAAGGTGATTAAAGATAATGTAGTAGTACTTTATCAAACTTAAAGCATCCAAATGTGTTCCCAGCACCCTTTCTCACTCCTTCTGGGATATCCAAATGTGTTACCCAGCTCCCTTTCTCTCTCCGTCTGGGACATCCAAATGTGTTCCCCACCTCCCTTTCTCTCTCCGTCTGGGGGAACGTGGACACCATGACATTTAGTTCCACTACTGACAGCTTTATTAAGCTGTTAGATCTCTCTATCAATTGACTGTCTATCCTCTCTCCACTTGGCTTGCATGGATAGTGGAGAAAGGGGAAGAGGCTGATCTCAACACTCTCAAACCACATGTAGATAAGTTAAAATCTACTCCCAAAATGCCATCTCCATACATCAAAAGCCGATGGCAAATTGAGGATATCAAATTCTGTTTCAATGTGTGGCACCTTTTGAGTATGGCCAAGCACAAGGTACACTACATGACCAAAAGTATGTGGACACCTGCTCATCCGAACATCTCATTCCAAAATCATGGGCATTAATATGGAGTTGCCCCCACCCCCTTTTGCTGCTATAACAGCCTCCACTCTTCTGGGAACTCTTCTGCGGGGACAACTTTACAGTTGGCGCTATGCCATCGGGCAGGTAGCGTTCTCCTGGTAACCGCCAAACCCAGATTCGTCTGTCGGACTGCCAGACGGTGAAGCGTGATTCATCACTCCAGATAATGCGTTTCCACTGCTCCACAGTCCAATGGCGGCAAGCTTTACACCACTCCAGCCGACTCTTGGCATAGCGCATGGTGATCTTAAGCTTGTGTTGGTGCAGCTGTGTGTGTGGCCTACCACTTCACAACTGAGCCGTTGTTGCTCCTAGACGTTTACACTTCACGGTAACAGCACTTGAGAGAGTGGTCAACTATTAAGTATTTTTAACAGTTATATCAAGAGTTTCAGATAGCAGCCTGGCCTCAGAGCCATATGAAACATATTTTACGAATTTCTGAGACAGAAATGCCAGAAAGTAGGGAGACAGCAATCCAGAGGTTGCATGTTCGAGTTGCGTCAGGAACAACTGTAGCATTTTAGCTAACCCTTCCCCTAACCCTTATTCTAAACTTAAACCAATCCACCCAACCTGCTACATAAATTCACATAACCTTTGGCATTTTAGTTCTCCTAATCTTTGTCATTAGTTCATAAATTCTCCCAGTAATTACCTGGTCTCAGATAAAGACGTGCAATACTATACATCCTCCAAGATGATAAATGACATCTTCCAATTCGTATGCTTTTGTACGGCTGGGTAAGACGTATGATACTATACGTCCTCTGATTCATTTTATTTTGTACGACCGCTACTCCATTCATAATGTAACCTAAAGTAACATCTCAAACTAAATGGAGTGTTACAGATTTTTGTACAGAATAATACAAATTGCCATGAGACTACGTTGCACATATGGTGGTGGGGTGATTTGTGTATGCTTAGGTAAAAATGATAGCTATGAACGTAAGCTGATCAAACTTATATTTTATATGTACCCTATACAACCCTTTGTTGATTCTTATTTGTTTTACTTTTGCATGTTGGTGGGTTTACTAAGTGTGTTAGTTAAGTGTTGGTGGTTTTGCTAAGTGTTGGTAGGTTTGCTAAGTGGAATTGCTAAGGGTTAGTGGGTTTGCTAAGTGTTGGTGGGTTTGCTAAGCGGGTATGCTAAGTGTTGGTGGATTTGCTAAGCGGGTATGCTAAGTGTTGGTGGATTTGGTAAGCTGGTTTGCTAAGTGTTGGTAGATTTGCTAAGTTGATTTGCTAAGGGTTAGTAGGTTTGCTAAGTGTTGGTGGATTTGCTAAGCTGGTGTGCTAAGTGTTGGTGGGTTTGCAAAGAGTTGGTGGATTTGGTAAGTGGATTTGCTAAGTGTTAGTGGGTTTGCTAAGTGGGTATGCTAAGTTTTGGTGGGTGTTGGTGGGTTTGCTAAGTGGGTATGCTAGGTGTTAGTGGGTTTGCTAAGTGTTGGTGGGTATGCTAAGTGTTGGTGGGTATGCTAAGTGTTGGTGGGTTTGCTAAGTGTTAGTGGGTTTGCTAAGTGTTGGTGGGTTTGCTAAGTGTTAGTGGGTTTGCTAAGTGTTGGTGGGTTTGCTAAGTGTTGGTGGATTTGCTAAGTAGGTTTGCTAAGTGTTGTTGGATTTGCTAAGTAGGTTTGGTAAGTGTTGGTGGATTTGCTAAGTAGGTTTGGTAAGTGTTGGTGGATTTGCTAAGTAGGTTTGCTAAGTGTTGTTGGATTTGCTAAGTGTTGCACAACAATAGGTTATTTTCTCTCCAAGATGTCAGAAGGGGGGATGTGACTGCAATAGCACAATGTTCCAAGATTATTTATAATAAAGGTTATTTCTTTGAAATAATTTAGCATTAAAATTATATTTTATGGATTCTGGTGCAGAATTACATTTCCAGTCTTCACAGAATGATGAATGCTGTCGCTGTCTGGAAGTTAATGATTTAAAAGCCCACAGATTTGCTAAGTTGATTTGCTAAGGGTTAGTAGGTTTGCTAAGTGTTGGTGGATTTGCTAAGCTGGTTTGCTAAGTGTTGGTGGGTTTGCAAAAAGTTGGTGGATTTGGTAAGTGGATTTGCTAAGTGTTAGTGGGTTTGCTAAGTGGGTATGCTAAGTTTTGGTGGGTGTTGGTGGGTTTGCTAAGTGGGTATGCTAAGTGTTAGTGGGTTTGCTAAGTGTTGGTGGGTATGCTAAGTGTTGGTGGGTATGCTAAGTGTTGGTGGGTTTGCTAAGTGTTGGTGGGTTTGCTAAGTGGGTTTGCTAAGTGTTGGTGGGTTTGCTAAGTGTTGGTGGATTTTCTAAGTAGGTTTGCTAAGTGTTGTTGGATTTGCTAAGTAGGTTTGGTAAGTGTTGGTGGATTTGCTAAGTAGGTTTGCTAAGTGTTGTTGGATTTGCTAAGTGTTGCACAACAATAGGTTATTTTCTCTCCAAGATGTCAGAAGGGGGGATGTGACTGCAATAGCACAATGTTCCAAGATTATTTATAATAAAGGTTATTTCTTTGAAATAATTTAGCATTAAAATTATATTTTATAGATTCTGGTGCAGAATTACATTTCTCAGTCTTCACAGAATGATGAATGCTGTCGCTGTCTGGATGTTAATGATTTAAAAGCCCACACCTGAAAATCACCTTTTAGATTTACGGACCTGTCCTTGTCAGCACTCAAAGACTAGAGCCACTATTCTATTTCACTAGATGATATCATACGGTGCACATCTACAGTATTCAAGGCGTCTTCATTTTTTAGTTCAAACATATAGTAGTTTTGTCCTTGCCATTGTTGATCGAGGCCTGCTTTGAGGTTTGGTTTGGGTGGTTTTGTTGCCTTTGCTAAGGGAGCTGTGGCAACAGCGTAGTAAAAACCATCACGCTTCAAAAGTGAACTGAGTTTAATTGGAGTTTGTAATATCGCTAAGGCCTATCGAGCAAACTTCTGTTGCCATGGTTGCTTGGTTTCCATGTAGCAGTCCAACCCTGCCTCCCTTCCTGTCTGCTCATGAAGCCCTTCCCCCTTAGAACTGGAATTCCATATGAGCCTTTTATTGTTTGACCTTAAGAAAATATCAAGGGACACAAATAGACTTTTACTGGTCTGTAATCACATATTCATCCCCGTTCATGCTCTGTAGAGCGTGGCAAACGAAAGGGCAGGTTCAGCAATAACAAAAGAAAAATCCCTTTGCGCAAATTTACCTCAGCCGAGTGCCAAAAAAAGTCAGCAAAGCTGAATCAACAAAAAACAACTCATCAAGCTATTAGTTTTTTTATATTTTGTACAAATTGTTGCCACTAATGATTCCTATTCCCAATGTGTAAGAACCACAACGTCAATAGTGGGAGTTGACCTAAGGTAAGGGAAGAGTTAAGAGTCTGGTGTCAACCATGTAGATGAAGAGTAACAAGTGACTGATAGCTCAAGAGACTAGTTCTCAGGCTAACGTTCCATTACTTGATACTCTTTGTCATTGATCAAACTGTCTATTTGTTAAATTTTTGTAATGCCTTATTAAAAAGGTCAATTGTAATTGTGTGTAATGTCTATTTAGTTCTGTGTTGGGACCCAAGGAAGATAAGATGAAATCATGGCGTCAGCTAATGGGGATTTCTAATAGAAATGTACATCACAAAAGGCTCAAAAACCAACCTCCATTATAAATAATGAATCCATATATAGCAACTTAATCTGATATACAGTAGGTCTTCATTAAATTGAGCCATTGTTCAAATTCCCCATTGTACCTTAACTCAAAAGGTTTATCTCCTATGTACCTCCCTATGATGTGTTTCAAGAAAACGTAGGCACATTTATTCAAGTGCCAGTAGCACTATTGTATTCAGTTGTTTTCAGCAGCAATGAATGGGGTTTGTAAGGTGATCAAAGCAGACAACCTGGGGATACTGATAAGCCACATTGTGATTTTCCTCCCTGCAAAGTGTTATCCACAATAAGATCACATTTAGAACCCAGACTGCTGAGAGTATTCCCAGCTAACACATTTGGTTCCTAGGAAGTTGTGGGAACGTATGTTTCTCATTGCTTCTGGGAAAGAAGCCCAATGAAGTGTGAAGTGTCCTGACCGGTAATACTTTGCCTGTTCTGGGAACGTACATTTTTAAGTTGCAGTCAGGACTTGAGAACGTTTTACTATTGGTTCCCAGAAAGGGATTAATTAAATAACAATTTGACATGTTTCAATAAGACTTTTAATAACACTTGCTAGCTTAATTTAATTGATTTGATCTCCAAATCACAGATAGGCATTAAATCATGCAAACACATTTTTAATTGTGACACAGCGTCAGTGAGATTAGACCTATAATCCTCTGTTCTCTATCCATGGAATTAGTCCACTGCACCACCAGGATGGATCTAGCATTGCCATATTTTTTTTAAAACTCATACAAAGCTGTTCATTTTAGTCTATTCAAACAGACCCCATTTCAAAGGAAGCAACCGCTCATTAAGATCAGGTGTGGCCAATTAGCGGGAGTGGCCAACACACCTGAACACACTTAACAAGATAAGAGTTTTGTTGGCGCTGAGAATGGAATGTATACGTTTTTAAAGAACATTCTAATTACATTACACATGTTTTCTGTGGTTTTTATGGAAGGTTTTCTTAACGTTCTCTGAACATTACTTTAAATAGAACAATGAGGAAAGCTGTAGGAAACGTAATGCTAAAGTACTGAATTTCCCACCTGAGAAACATGGTTCTCAGAACTTTGTGGGAAGGTTGTATGCAAAATAACCATTAGGACAACCACACTCTCACCAAGCACTAATAAACATACAGTATGGTTCTCAGAACGTTATGTGCTAGCTGGGTTGTATCTGTGTATTATCATTCAACAGCCTCATCAGATGTACAGTTCAAAAACAGCTTCTATCTCAAGGCCATCAGATTGTTAAACAGCTATCACTAGCACAGTGAGGTGGCTGCCTACCTACAGGCCTCATATCATTGGCCACTTTAATAAATGGAACACTAGGCACTTTAATAATGTTTACATATCTTGCATTACTCATCTCATATGTACAGTTGAAGTAGGAAGTTTACATACACCTTAGCCAAATACATTTAAACTCAGTTTTTCACAATTCCTGAAATGTAATCCTAGTAAAAAATTCTCCCTGTCTTGGGTCAGTTAGGATCACCACTTTATTTTAAGAATGTGAAATGTCAGAATAATAGTAGAGAGAATTATTTATTTCAGCTTTTATTTATTTAATCACATTCCCAGTGGGTCAGAAGTTTACATACACTCGAATAGGATTTGGTAGCACTGCCTTGAATTTTTTTTACTTGGGTCAAATGTTTCGGGTAGCCTTTTACAAGCTTCCCACAATAAGTTGGGTGAATTTTGGCCCATTCCTCATGACAGAGCTGGTGTAACTGAGTCAGGTTTGTAGGCCTCCTTGCTCGCACCCCGCTTTTTCAGTTCTGCCCACAAATTGTCTATAGGATTGAGGTCAGGGCTTTGTGATGGCCACTCCAATACCTTGACTTTGTTGTCGTTAAGCAATTTTCCACAACTTTGGATGTACAGTGGGGAAAAAAAGTATTTAGTCAGCCACCAATTGTGCAAGTTCTCTCACTTAAAAAGATGAGAGAGGCCTGTAATTTTCATCATAGGTACACTTCAACTATGACAGACAAAATGAGGAAAAAAAATCCAGAAAATCACATTGTAGGATTTTTTATGAATTTATTTGCAAATTATGGTGGAAAATAAGTATTTGGTCAATAACAAAAGTTTATCTCAATACTTTGTTATATACCCTTTGTTGGCAATGACAGAGGTCAAACGTTTTCTGTAAGTCTTCACAAGGTTTTCACACACTGTTGCTGGTATTTTGGCCCATTCCTCCATGCAGATCTCCTCTAGAGCAGTGATGTTTTGGGGCTGTCGCTGGGCAACACGGACTTTCAAAGATTTTCTATGGGGTTGAGATCTGGAGACTGGCTAGGCCACTCCAGGACCTTGAAATGCTTCTTATGAAGCCACTCCTTCAAAGTTGCCCGGGCGGTGTGTTTGGGATCATTGTCATGCTGAAAGACCCAGCCACGTTTCATCTTCAATGCCCTTGCTGATGGAAGGAGGTTTTCACTCAAAATCTCACGATACATGGCCCCATTCATTCTTTCCTTTACACGGATCAGTCAGTCCTGGTCCCTTTGCAGAAAAACAGCCCCAAAGCATGATGTTTCCACCCCCATGCTTCACAGTAGGTATGGTGTTCTTTGGATGCAACTCAGCATTCTTTGTCCTCCAAACACGACGAGTTGAGTTTTTACCAAAAAGTTATATTTTGGTTTCATCTGACATTCTCCCAATCCTCATCTGGATCATCCAAATGCTCTCTAGCAAACTTTAGACGGGCCTGAACATGTACTGGCTTAAGCAGGGGGACACGCCTGGCACTTCAGGATTTGAGTCCCTGGCGTAGTGTGTTACTGATGGTAGGCTTTGTTACTTTGGTCTCAGCTCTCTGCAGGTCATTCACTAGGTCCCCCCGTGTGGTTCTGGGATTTCTGCTCACCGTTCTTGTGATCATTTTGACCCCACGGGGTGAGATCTTGCGTGGAGCCCCAGATCGAGGAAGATTATCAGTGGTCTTGTATGTCTTCCATTTCCTAATAATTGCTCCCACAGTTGATTTCTTCAAACCAAGCTGCTTACCTATTGCAGATTCAGTCTTCCCAACCTGGTGCAGGTCTACAATTTTGTTTCTGGTGTCCTTTGACAGCTCTTTGGTCTTGGCCATAGTGGAGTTTGGAGTGTGACTGTTTGAGGTTGTGGACAGGTGTCTTTATACTGATAACAAGTTCAAACAGGTGCCATTAATACAGGTAATGAGTGGAGGACAGAGGAGCCTCTTAAAGAAGAAGTTACAGGTCTGTGAGAGCCAGAAATCTTGCTTGTTTGTATGTGACCAAATACTTATTTTCCACCATAATTTGCAAATAAATTCATTAAAAATCCTACAATGTGATTTTCTGGATTTTTTTTTCCCTCTTTTTGTCTGTCATAGTTGAAGTGTACCTATGATGAAAATTACAGGCCTCTCTCATCTTTTTAAGTGAGAGAACTTGCACAATTGGTGGCTGACTAAATACTTTTTTTCCCCACTGTATGCTTGGGGTCATTGTCCCTTTGGAAGACCCATTTGCGACCAAGCTTTAACTTCCTGACTGAAGTCTTGAGATGTTGCTTCAATATAGCCACATAACTTTCCTCCTCATGATGCCATCTATTTTGTGAAGTGCACCAGTCCCTCCTGCAACAAAGCACCCCCACAACATGATGCTGCCACCCCCCGTGCTTCACGGTTGGGATGATGTTCTTCGGCTTGCAAGCCTCTCCCTTTTTCCTCCAAACATAACAATGGTCATTATGGCCAAACAGTTCTATTTTTGTTTCATCAGACCAGAGGACATTTCTCCAAAAAGTACGATCTTTGTCCCCATGTGCAGTTGCAAACCGTAGTCTGTCTTTTTTATAGTGTTTTTGGAGCAGTGGCTGAGCGGCCTTTCAGGTTATGTCGATATAGGACTCGTTTTACCTGTTTCCTCCAGCATCTCCAGCATCTTCACATGGTCCTTTGCTGTTCTGGGATTGATTTGCACTTTTCGAACCAAAGTACGTTCATCTCTAGGAAACAGAACGCGTCTCCTTCCTGAGAAGTATGACGGCTGCGTGGTCCCATGGTGTTTATACTTGCGTACTATTGTTTGTACAGATGAACGTGGTACCTTCAGCCGTTTGGAAATTGCTCCCAAGGATGAACCAGACTTGTGGAGGTCTACAATTTATTTTCTGAGGTCTTGGCTGATTTCTTTTGATTTTCCCATGATGTCAAACAAAGAGGCACTGAGTTTGAAGGTAGGCCTTGAAATACATCCACAGCTACTCCTCCAATTGACTCAAATGATGTCAGTTAGCCTATCAGAAGCTTCTAAAGCCATTATATAATTTTCTGGAATTTTCCAAGCTGTTTAAAGGCAGTCAACTTAGTGTATGTAAACTTCTGACCCACTGGAATTGTGATACAGTGAATTATAAATCAAATAATCTGTCTGTAAACAATTGTTGGAAAAATTACTTGTGTCATGCACAAAGTAAATGTCCTAACCGACTTGACAAAACTATAGTTTGTTAACAAGAAATTAATGACTAACTAATAGTTTATGTAAACCTTCAGTCTTCAACTGTATAGTGCCACTTTTCAATATGAATTATTATTTTATTTTTTTACCTTTATTTAAAAAAAAAACATTTTTATTTTCAATGACGGCCTAGGAACAGTGGGTTAACTGCTTTGTTCTGGGGCAGAACGACAGATTTTTATCTTGTCAGCTCGGGATTTGAACTTGCAACCTTCCGGTTACAGCTCTAACGCTCTAACCATTAGGCTTCCTGCTCTAACCACTAGCACCCCATTATAATGTGGTTGTTTTACGTTTTGTCACTAAATGTTTTTTGTGTTTTTTTAACCATTGATCGAGGATCACTTTTGAAACAAGTGTGTTAATGAATTAATACTTCAAGTGCTATCCTCTGGGATTACATTGCACATCTTGTTTTTGTCCCAAATAAATTCTATTAAAAAAAAATCCCACACCCTAAAACAGGTCTCAGTAGGCAGTATTGAGTTTAGTTGTCATACAAACACAGTCATTAACATGTATTTTCATTGGGCTGGAGGTAAAGTGTTTTTGTTGATTTGCTGCCATGTTGGTTTAAATCCCACTTAAAACAGTAAAACAGTAATTGCATCACTGTGTTTTATAACAGTAAAATAGTAATTGCCTCATTGTGGTGGTAGAACTAAAGCCCAATTGTGGCCAGCTGGCAGATAAACGCATGGTTCTCCTCCAAGAATTGGCTTTGTCTCTTTCTCAAGACAGTGAAATTAGCCCACGGCTGTACTCACTTGAGTTGTGTAGCTCCCTGCTAACCTTGGCCTACAGCTACACTGCTGATCTACACCCAGCTAGCACATTTGGTTCCTTCGAAGTTGTGGGAACGTTTCCCATTGGTTCTCGGAAGGAAGACATAACTGCGCCACCAGGATGGATCTAGCATTGCCATGTATTTAATTAACTCATATAAAGCTGTTCATTTTAGTCTATTCAAACAGACTCCATTTCAAAGGAAACAAGCACTCATTAAGATCAGTTGTGGCCAATTACTGGCTATGCCAAGACAACTTAAGTCACCCAAACAAGATAGAGGATAGAGTTTTGTTGGCGCTGAGAATGTTTTTAAATAACATTCTTAGACGTTCTCTGAATGTTAAAGTTTTCTTGTGGTTTTTATGGAAGGTTTTCT
This sequence comes from Brachymystax lenok tsinlingensis, assembly GCA_030435695.1. Lineage (NCBI taxonomy): Eukaryota > Metazoa > Chordata > Actinopteri > Salmoniformes > Salmonidae > Brachymystax > Brachymystax lenok. Next base: position 3,641,754 of record CM059804.1, on the reverse strand, counting down.
TAACATTCTCGAAACAATGTTTTTTATTTAACCGTCATTTAACTAGGCAAGTCAGTTAAGGACAAATTCTTATTTACAATGACGGCTTACCAAAAGGCAAAAAGCCTCCTGCGGGGACGGGGTGCTGGGATTCAAAATAAAAATATAGGACAAAAGACACCACAACAAGAGACACCACAACACTACATAAAGAGAGACCTAAGTCAACATAGCATGGCATCAACACATTACTTTAAATAGAACCATGAGGAAACGTTATGCTGAAGTACTGAAATTCCCCCAGAAAAAAGTTATCTGAACTATTTGTCAAACCCGTTGGACAACGTTAATAGAACATTACCAAAATTGAAATTAAATGTACCCATGTTTGAACATTTAGGAAACATTCTGTTGAAGTAATGAAATACCAATACCAGTTCCTTAAATGTGCTGAGACTGTTCCCAAGCCAAGCAACCATCCTAAACCATTCCCAGAAGGTTGTGGGAAGGTTGTATGCAAAATAACCATTAGGACAACCACACTCTCACCAAGCTCTAAGAAACATACAGTATGGTTCTCAGAACGTTATGAGCTAGCTGGGCATATAAAATGCAACATGCAACAATTTCTTTGATTTTTACTGAGTTTACAGTTCATATGAGGAAAATCAGTCAATTGAAATACATTCATTAGGCCTTAATCTATGGATTTCACATGACTGGGAATACAGATATGCATCTGTTGGTCAGACACGTTCACAACAATGGGCATCAAGATCTGGTCACGCTATCTCTGTGCATTCAAATGGTCATCAATAAAATGCAATTGTGTTTGTTGTCTGTAGCTTATGCCTGCCCCATACCATAACCTCACCGCAACCATAGGGCCACTCTGTTTACAACGTTGGCATCAACAAACCGCTCACCCACACGACGCCATGCACATGGTCTGCTGTTGTGAGGCCGGTTGGACGTATTGCCAAATTATCTAAAATGACAGCGTCGGCTTATGGTAGAGAAATTAACATTAAGTTCTCTGGCAACAGCTCTGGTGGACATTCCTGCAGTCAGCATGCCAATTACACATTCCCTCAAAACTTGAGAGATCTGTGGCATTGTGTTGTGTGATTAAGCTGCACATTTTAGAGTGGGCTTTTGTCCCCGGCACAAAGTGCACCTGTGTAAAGATCATGCTGTTTAATCAACTTCTTGATATGCCACACCTGTCAGGTGGGTGGATAATCTTGGTAAAGGAGAAATGCTCACTAACAGGGATGTTAACAAATTTGTTCACAAAATGAGATAAATAAGCTTTTTTGTGTGTAAAGGAGGAAAAGACATGTTTCTGAAAAGATGGGAACAGACAGATGTGGTTTACTCTGAAACAAGTGAAGGAGAAAAGCACATCTGACATCACTCTTCCTGCTTAATGCGCCTGAATGTCACCTTCCTGCAGGGGCTTTGGGACTACAAAGACTTGAACCATGAAGGCACTCAATCTGATTCAACCAACTTGGACTCAGGGGCAGACGTAACATAGTAAATGGAAATCTGGGACACTGAAATGAGTGTGATATGTAACTTTTTTGTAACCAATCTCCTACATGGTATGTACAGTTGAAAAACAAACATGGTATCCAATTGGTAGTTACAGTCTTGTCCCATCGCTGCAACTCCCGTACGGACTCAGGAGAGGCGAAGGTCAAGAGCCGTGTGTCCTCTGAAACCTGACCCCACAAAGCCGCACTGCTTCCGACACACTGCTAGGGGTTAAAGTAAGGTTAAAGGGGGTTAGCTAACATGCTAACATGTTAAGTAGTTGCAAAGATGCTAAAATGCGAAAGTTGTCCGTCATGAGATTCTGACACACTGCCAGACATTCGCATTATACGCATTTATTATACTGTCCTGCTATTCGCATTATACGCCTACCCATCGTACTTTCGTTTTTGCCTTAAGTAACCATACCAAATGTACATTTCTGGGGGGAATGGCCCTAGCCCTCACCCTCTGATCCAACAGGTCCCAGACGTGCTCAAGGGGATTGAGATCCGGGCTCTTCGCTGGCCATGGCAGAACACTGACATTCTGACATTCCTGTCTTGCAGGAAATCATGCACAGAACGAGCAGTATGGCTGGTGGCATTGTCATGCTGGAGGGTCATGTCAGAATGAACCTGCAGGAAGGGTACCACATGAGGGAGGAGGATGTCTTCCCTGTAACGCACAGCGTTGAGATAGCCTGCAATGGGGGTCAGTAGCCTAGTGGTTAGAGCGTTGGACTTGTAACCGGAGGGTTGCAAGTTTGAATCCCCAAGCTGGCAAGGAAAAAAATCTGTCGTTCTGCCCCTGAACAAGGCAGTTAACCCACTGTTCCCCGGGCGCCGAAGACGTGGATGTCGATTTAAGGCAGCCCCCCGCACCTCTCTGATTCAGAGGGGTTGGGTTAAATGCGGAAGACACATTTCGGTTGAAGGCATTCGGTTGTACAACTGACTAATAATGGTGACTTTGACTTTGAACCTCTCAATGACAACAAGCTCAGTCCGATGATGCTGTGACACACCGCCCCAAACCATGACAGACCCTCCACCTCCAAATCGATCCCGCTCCAGAGTACAGGCCTCAGTGTAACGCTCATTCCATCAACGATAAACGCGAATCCGACCATCACCCCTGGTGAGACAAAACCGTGACTCGTCAGTGAAGAGAACCTTTTGCCAGTCCTGTCTGGTCCAGCGACGGTGGGTTTGTGCCCATAGGCGATGTTGTTGCTGGTAACGTCTGGTGAGGATCTGCCTTACAACAGGCCTACAAGCCCTCAGTCCAGCCTCTCTCAGCCTATTGCGGACAGTCTGAGCACTGATGGAGGGATTGTGCGTTCCTGGTGTAACTCGGGCAGTTGTTGTTGCCATCCTGTACCTGTCCCGCAGGTGTGATGTTTGGATGTACCGATCCTATGCAGGTGTTGTTACACGTGGTCTGCCACTACGAGGACGATCAGCTGTCCGTCCTGTCTCCCTGTAGCGCTGTCTTAGGCGTCTCACATTACGGACAATTTATTGCCCTGGCCACATCTGCAGTCCTCATGCCTCCTTGCAGCATGCCTAAGGCACGTTCACGCAGACGAGCAGGGACCCTGGGCATCTTTCTTTTGGTGTTTTTCAGAGTCAGTAGGAAATGCCTCTTTAGTGTCCTAAGTTTTCATAACTGTGACCTTAATTGCCTACCGTCTGTAAGCTGTTAGTGTCTTAACGACCGTTCCACAGGTGCATGTTCATTAAATTGTTTATGGTTCATTGAACAAGCATGGGAAACAGTGTTTAAACCCTTTACAATGAAGATCTGTGAAGTTATTTGGATTTTTATGAATTATCTTTGAAAGACAGGGTCCTGAAAAAGGGACATTTATTTTTTGCGGAGTTTACTTATTCTGCCCCTAAGCAAGGCAGTTAACCCACTGAGTGTTTTGGGTTAAATGCTGAAGATATTTGATTTGAATGCATTCAGTTGTACAACTGAATAGGTAACCCCCCCTTTCCCTTAATTTGAGTGCCCTGGATTTTCGTTAACTATGTTACTCTAGTCTATGAGACCAGGCTGATTCAACACAGAACAGCCTGCCCTGCAAACACCAACAGTAGATACTATGATCCTTTGAATTGTGGACTTTTCCCCTCTTTGCCCCGATTGTCTTTTGTACTGACAGCAGAGGCTGCATCTCCACTTCTCCGTTTGGAGTCATGCTAGATTGACACACACTCTCACCGTCGTTGGAGAACAGGAAGTTGGAACATACAATGAGTAGTGCTTTATTAACCCACCGTGGAATATGTTAGCGGGACAGTATTATAAATGAATAGTAGTGTGTTATTAACCCACCGTGGAATATGTTAGCGGGACAGTATTATAAATGAATAGTAGTGTGTTATATTAACCCACCGTGGAATATGTTAGCGGGACAGTATTATAAATGAATAGTAGTGTGTTATATTAACCCACCGTGGAATATGTTAGCGGGACAGTATTATAAATGAATAGTAGTGTGTTATTAACCCACCGTGGAATATGTTAGCGGGACAGTATTATAAATGAATAGTAGTGTGTTATATTAACCCACCGTGGAATATGTTAGCGGGACAGTATTATAAATGAATAGTAGTGTGTTATATTAACCCACCGTGGAATATGTTAGCGGGACAGTATTATAAACGAATAGTAGTGTGTTATTAACCCACCGTGGAATATGTTAGCGGGACAGTATTATAAACGAATAGTAGTGTGTTATTAACCCACCGTGGAATATGTTAGCGGGACAGTATTATAAATGAATAGTAGTGTGTTATTAACCCATCTGAAGTTCTGATATATATATATATATATAGTATTATAATTGTCTTTTTAAGCGAGCTGGCACACACCCAGAATAATAGTTGTGTGGAGGTGCTGACTAAAGGCGAATAAACTATAACCTCTCAAAATAAAGAAAGTCACACGCTTCATGTATAATGTCCCAGCGATGTAATGGGTCTTTACCAACGTTTCGGCGGGGAAACACACCCGCACATCGGCACTTTATGTATGGTCCAAATGGGTGTTGTCCCACGGGGTGTTGTCCGACTACGTTGACAAAAAAAAAAAAGAAGAGTCTTGAAGAGTTTTGTGAACGATGGTGTGCTACACTAAATAAAATGTTCATTGGACCCGATGACTCTGATCATTGAACAACTTAAAAAAAAGGGATATTATCGAGATCGCAACCTCAGTTGAAAATTCACAGCCAGCTCTACGAGACGAGTTTAATGACCCTATTAAACTGGATGGAGTAACGCTGATTACGACCGGACTGAAGGAGAGGAAAATCAATAAGTATAAAACGCGATTTGGAAGATAAGAACAACGGACTAATATATCTCTGGCGAGATAGAGACAAGCCGGTAGAGACAAGCCTATGACAGACGCCGAGGGCCTCAGACAGCGCCAACTCTGGCTCCTCTACCGACGGTGAGCGGTTTTTCCAGACACCCCCCAGCACATAAGAGGGTTTGACGCATACGTTGAGGGAAGAAGAAAAAAATCCACTACCACACCCATCAATTGAGACCCAGGACGAGGCCCCAGTCCAACAGGAGCTAAATGTCTTTAACTAAATCACCTCAGTGTTCTCAATAAGGGGTTAACATTTGTACCCCACTGCATACATGAATGACTTTGATGTCCAGATCGATCTATTCCAAGTTTTTCCCCGTAATCTGAGATTGCGTGAGTTCTTTGATGAGAGTGGAAATTTTTACATGACTCCACTTGAAAATGTCATCCTCAGTGAGATGTATACATAGGACTACCACGCTAAATCAATAGACTTACCTGTCCTACCGGAGGCCATCAACCCAGTTGAGGTTACCTGAGAACTCTGAGAGAACAACATTTAGAGCAAAAAGTTAATTTGTACCTCCTCCCCCAAAACGCAACACGTCCATAGAAACCTTCTGTAGGGATTTTTGAAAATGATGTAGGTGACCTACTGAATGACAAAAATCATACGATAACCTGAGTAGAGACGAGAGAATGGCTCTTAAGGACTTTCAAGTTAGATCCTTCGATTATCATAAAAAATGTGACAAAGGAAGAAGAATTTGTATACAAAACAAAATGTGACTACGTGAATGAATGTCGCCGACAACTATCCAAAAGATGACTTCTATCGCAAACTGAATTGTGACCCTGGAATTCCAGCATAATATCTCATCCACAGTGGAAAGCTGTTTTGAATCAGGACAAATCACCAAACAAAAAAAAGAAGTTGAATTTCTATGTTTTAATTTCCCAAGATACCAACTTTCTATACAGTCGCTAAATTACGCAAACAAAGTGTCTCCTCCTCCAGCTAGACCCATTTGTAGCAGCAATCGCCTCTGTGACATCAAACATTTCTATGTTTGTGGATTACCACATTAAACCGATGGTTGAGAATCTCCCATCTTATGTCAAAGACACTAGTCACATGATGTCATTGATAGAGGGCTCAGGAAGGGATACCAGAGGGCACCCTGCTGGCCACTGTTGATGTGGAGAGCGTGTACACTAACATCCCGCACACTGGAGGGTTGCAGGCGCTGCAACACTTCCTTCAGCAGAGAGACTCTACCCTTGCTCCATCCAATGATTGCATCTTACTACTTACTGAACTGGTATTATCCAATAACTACTTTGTCTTTGAGTCAGACCTTATCCTTCAAATTCGGGGTGTAGCCATGGGCTCCCCCTTTCAGTAATCTCTCTCATCACCTGTTCATGGTGTAAAGCCTACGTAGGACAAACAAAGAGACAATTAAAACACATAGCTGAACACCACAGCTCAAATCAGGTGTCAGAACATTGACTATCCAGTAGCAGCTCACTTTGTTGAAGCTAACCATCCTGTCTCCTCCCTCATGCACAGGCATTGAGCATGTTGCTCTACCAAGGAGAGGAAGTGACATTGAGATCCTACTACTACAAAAGGGAGGCTTACTGGATATCCTGTCTAAAAACATTGACCCCTAGCGGTCTGAGTATTGACTTTGATCTCAGGCCCTTCTTATGAACACATTTTTCCTTTATGAACAAGTCTTATAAATAGATTTTTTTACAGCTTATTAGCGTACACCTAACATGTTCTCCCTGTTGATGATGCTCATTATACTTGAACCAAAAGATTACATGGGGAAAAAAATGAAATGAAACAATAATATATGTTGATGCTAATGATGTACAATATTCCAAGTTTCTATATGATAACAATAGCGTAATATATTTAATATGCCATATACCATTTTTTTTTTTTTAAAGTTCCTCTAATTAATTTTTATGAACTTATTATGACACAACCCTCACTATTGTCATTGTTTAACACTAATTGCACTGTTTGTCTACATAACCTGGTTCAAGTATTCATGACATCACCCTGAGGAAGGGGACAGTGATGCCGAAACATTAAATACCCGCTGGGAGATTATACATGGAGTGTGCGACTCTTTATTTTGAGAGAGTTTAACATGTATTATCAAAACGTTCACCACCAAAATAGGACTTGGTAGTGGTTGTCCCATGTAAGACATTCATTCTGCTCCACAAAAAAAACACCTCATGTTTTTATTTTTAACATGAATACCATTGACATGTACATCTTCAGAGGAGGTGCATTACCAAAATGTTCTGGACTGAGAATAAACATACTTGGTCCAAAAATGATTAGTGTTAGATCATACAAATGAAAGAAAGAAATCATAACTATGTGCAACATTAAATACGTAGAAATAAAATCGAATATAAATTAAAGCTATATGACAGAAAAATTGATAACTACCTAAACAATATAAAGTAGAACTCAACATGTCCTTCATTACACACAAAAAAAAAATTGATTATTTCATTTCCCTGTACCACAAGAGCAACATCGATCTCTGTCGTACAGAGAAATCAACTCATTTCGCAGTCCTCGTCCGGAGTTTTCTCTTGATGATCAGATGGTCGCCCTCCTTCTCGTCTGGAATTCCACCGATGATCTGAGAGTTCAGGAGAATAAACAGGATCTTAAGCGCTTAAGCAAAATTCCTAACATACCAACTACAAAAAAAATTATGTAATTCAAAAAGGTTATGACAATATGTTCATTCAACAGAGAATTGCATCAGAAAAAACAATACTCCAACCCCTGTCTCTACTATCTAACTATTTATAGTTCAAAAGTTAGACGATTTACTCAGAGAATTTATCATGATTAGAGTGAATAGAAATCGTGGTCGCTGCTCCGTGGGCAGAACGGCGCTAACTTCCAACGTCAACTGACAAGCTAGCTAGTGGCTGCAGGTTAGTGTGCGACATTGGCTTTTTCCCCCTAAATAACATCCCCAGAATACAACATCAAATGGAGCTTATGTACTGGGTATACATTAATTAACAAAGTCAACAGACTAGATTTCAATATATACCCTCCCCAGAAGCAAGAAAAAAAAAAAAAAAATCGGATCTGGAGATGAACACGACAAGGGTATCAAGTCGATTTCGATTGGTCCTAAGTGCTGAAATGAGGAAGAGATACAGCCAAAGAGCAGCACAGTCTAAACTACTAACTAACGTCCTTATTTCATCAAGACGGTCGACTGCAAAGTGTGTTAAAGTTGTAATATTGTAGAGAACAATCTAATGATGAATTGAATGCGATTCATAATGACATAGGACAAAAGAAAACAAGGTTGAGACATTCATTTTAGTAGCGCCCTCTCTTGAATTGACCGTTTTTTCCTTCTCTGCGTTGGACAGCAGTGAGTGAACGATCTAGAACATTTCCTACGACAATGGATGACGTTGTACACAATCGCGCATCATTTTTTTTCTTCTGCCGTCCCGATTTTTTGGAATCGCGAGCGTTACTTAAAAAAAAAAAAAAAAAAAAAAAAAAACTGGCTGATATTATACAAAAAAAAACCTTCATTAAAAACATATCTTTAAGATTGACCTATATTTACAACTGACGTTAAAAATCAACATGCATGTCTTGCACGACACCCACCATATAAAATGGGAATCATTAGCCACAGAGCAAGGCTGACCAGCATCAGACCTGAACTGATAGGGTTGTCTACATCACTACACCTTGCTATGTGGTTACACACCTGACACACTGGGTATGAACATAACCAAAACAAATACTTTGATCAAGCACCCTGGCTGGTGAATAGCTCTAGAACTCAGAATGGATAAAGCCCATTAAAACCACTTAGAATTCATTTATAGCCATCCTAAAAAAAGGTCCTGCACTACTGAGAAAACATATTTAAAACTTATATTATTTAAGTATAAAAACAACGAGAAACATTGTGCTATGATGTTGAGGCCATGTCGCCCAAGCCTAATCATACGGATGGGCAGCTGGCTGTGAGTTCTCACCGGGTGGGAGGGGAAGTCCATCGGGGAGGAGATCTCTGGTCTGTAAAGCTTCCTCTTGGACTTCTTGGGTCTGAAGCTCATGGATGCCCCGCCCTCCGTCTCTGGGGATTTACCGCTCACCAATCCCATTATCTTTTTAGCTGCAAAGAGAAAGAGGGACGTAAGGATTTTTTTAAAAAGCTCAGCAGCATAGGCCACAAAAGGTTCAAGCCAGGAGCAAGCTATTACATGGGCCAGAGACAATTTCCATTCTATTGCCAGCTTATTATGGAATTGCCATGCTTGACAAGGACTATGGAGTAGGTAAAAGCCCAAACAGCTCTGGGTCCAGGCTAGAGAGAGATAGAGATAGAGATATAGAGAGAGAGACTGTGGCAGGTAATAATGAACTTGACCATTAAGGTGTGCAGATGGTAGTTTGGCTCCAGTGTGGTTTCTGTGTTTCTGGCTCTTCGGTCTGATGATGTAGTCTGTGCTACTGTTAGTGTCAACTCTTACCCTTACTACCAAAAAACGTTGGGGAGCTTTGGAGAAAGTCTCCGATCTTCTGCATTGTTCCTTCTTTCTTGCTCCGAAGGCTGGACTGGGAGTCCTGGGGCCTAATGGAGTCCTGGTCTTTACTGCCCCTCGCCGGAGATGTCTATAGATGGAGGCGAAACCATTATATAATTAAGCAATAAGGCCCGAAGTGGTGTGGTATATTGGCCATTTAACAAACCCGAGGTGCCTTATTGCAATTATAAAACTGGTTACCAACGTAACTAGAGCAGTACAAATAAACGGTTTGTCATACCCGTTGTATACACCATGGCTTTCAGCCAATCAGCATACAGGGTTCAAACCAGCCAGTTTTATAATAATAAGTATGTGTACACCCCTTCAAAAACGACCGTTGCTGAAATCCAGCACACAGCCATACAACATTGGCCCGTACTGAAGAGCTCAGTGACTTTCAACGTGGCATCGTCATAGGATGCCACCTTTCCAACAAGTCCGTTGGTCAAATGTACGCCCTGCTAGAGCTTCCCTGGTCAACTGCTGTTATTGTGAAGTGGGAAATTTATTTATTTCCTTAACCGCTCTAGGAGCGGCAGCTGGGGTGACGGTTTTGGAGCGTCTGGCGTGCCCAAAGTAAAATGCTTGCCACTCAGGCTCAGAAAATAGGATATGCACATAATTAGTACTATTGGATAGGAAACACTGAGGTTTCCAAAAGTGTTAATATTTTGTCTGTGAGTGTAACAGAACTCATTTGGCAGGCAAAAACCAGAGAAAATTCCATCCGGAAATGTCATTCTGGTGGCTTATGGCTCACTATGAGACTTTGCCTTTAGAAAAGTCTTTATACCAGGACATTGAATGTAGTACCTATTGCTTCCACTGGATGTCAGCAGTGTATACGTATAAGTATAAGTTTCATGGCAATCGGAACCAATGTGTTCAATAGGTAGCGGTTTTGGTGACGGGAGCTCTTTCAGTTGCACGTTTTTGGGCGCACGTTTGGCTGAGCGGTCCACTTTATTTGACTTATATAACGTTTAGGTGACCATCCAAGTGAAAGATTATCACTTTTATTCATAAAAGATAAGCTAAGGTTGCATTTTAATTGGTTTTTGTTTTGTTGAGGGAAAGTTTATAGGTTTAAATGAACGCGTTCACTTCACGTTGGATTTTCTGAACACAAGGCGCCAACCAAACTGGAGATTTATGGATATAATTAATGACTTTATAACCAAATACCCATGGATTGTCTTCGTTGGACACTTAGGAAGCCCTCTGCAGAAGTTCTACAAAAGGTAAGGCACAGGTTCCCTGTGAAATGCATTTTCTATGGACCGCGCTGGCTAAAGATTATGGTTATGGAAAATATTGAAGGTGCTACCCTCAAACAATCAAATGTAGTGCTTTCGCCGTAAAGCCTTTTTGAAATCTGACAACGCTGTGATTTTGCCAAGAAGCAGAGCTTTTGACGACTATGCAACACTTGTATATTGATGAATGTTTAATAATTCAACTTTTGGATTTTGCCTTGCATTTCACCTGGTAGTGTCGGGAGTGGGGCGCTAGTACCCCAAATCACCTTGCTTCTGCCTAAGAGGTTAATGTAGGCTAGTACCAAGAAGAACTTGACTGGCCTTGCACAGACACCTGACCTAAACCCCATTGAACACCTTTGGGATGAAATGGAAACGTCGACTGCGAGCCACGAGGCCTAATCACCCAACATCAGTGCCTGACCTCACTAGTGGAAAACCTTTCCAGAAGAGTGGAGGCTGTTATAGCTGCAGACCTGGCTTTGTGCACGGGGGCATTGTCATGCCAAGCTGCTAGCTAGCTGCCTAGCAAGCTAGCATGGTTTTCTTCAGGGCTTGAACGCAGCCCGTTACGCAGTTAGCCATTGTGGCTGGGACTGCGGATTGGCCTGGATTTGTGGCTGTCTAGATCTCTGCTGTTTGTTGTTTTCAATCTTCCCTGTGACCTGCCCTGTCTGGAACTGCGAGTAGTAACAGCGTAACTGACGTTGCTAGTTACCATGACAAAGACCAAAGCTGGCGGGAGTACCGTTGAGGACAGTGGCGTCTATCACACCTGAAGGATCTTTTAAACTAACCAAAAATAGTCATACAAGCAGTTGTTACAACAAGAACATTTTGTCCAAATACTAAATCGGATTCAACTAATAAAAGAATGGTCGACCTGACCAGAGAGGTCAGGACCTGACCAGAGAGGTCCAGGATCTGAAGAACAGTTGGCAGTTCTCCCAGGTTCAGCTCAACGAGTTGAAACAGGACAATAGCAAGATGAGAGCAATCTGTAAGTCATTGAGAGACATCAGTTCGGTGTGTGAACCCATGATAACAATGATGAACACATCTCGAGGGACAATCAAGTTGAAACATGGTTGTGGACGGAAATGCAGAATATCCACAAGACCTGGACAGAGTCTGGAGGACAAAGTGAGATCTCTTAGAAATTGAAGATGGGCCACAGGAAGATTGAGGTGGAGCGCACCCACAGAACTGGAAAACCCACCACCGGCCTAGGTAATAGCCTGATAATGGTCAAGTTCCAGAGGTTCAAGGACAAGGTAGCTGTTCTGGAAAGAGCCAAGAACTTGAGGAATGTATATCTCCCTCAATGAGGACTATCCTGAATCTGTGCGCCAGAAGAAGAAAGAACTGATCCCAGCCATGAAAGCTGCCAGAGCGCATGGGGACATTGTCCACCCTCCCTCTCAAAAGCCTGGAAGGGATGACAGCCAAGCCTATGGGTTCGTAGCTTCAACCTCGCAGCAGCCACACACACACACCAATTAATTAACTTCTTAGGGAGCGGCTCCCGAGGTGACGGTTTTGGAGAGTCTGGCGTGCCCAAAGTAAAATGCCTCCCACTCAGGCCCAGAAAATAGGATATGCACATAGTACTATGTGCATAGGAAACACTGAAGTTTCAAAGAGTGTTCAAATATTGTCTGAGTATAACAGAACGGATATAGCAGGCAAAAACCAGAGGAATTTCTGTCCTGGAAAAAGTGTATTTGACACATTGCCTCATTTTGAACCCCTCCCTATTGAAAATGACCATATATGGGAGTAAGATTGCAGTACCTATTGCTTCCACTGGATGTCAACAGTCTCTAGAGAGTGTTTGATGATGTTTAGTTGCTCTGGATGGTAATAGAAGAAGAATTTCAAAGTGGTCACCAGATGTAAACAGAAGAGGATGCGCGTTCACGGGCTTGGCGCGCGCTGTGGTTTTTATTTTCCTATCGCCCAGTTTATAATCCGGTTGAAATATTGTACATAAGTGTTCCTAAGGATACATTATCAATGATGTTTGATTGTTCTTGGACAAGTTTATAGGTATAGGTTGAACGGTTCTCTTCACGGTTCAATGGGCGAGTGGATGCTGTTTTTTATGAACATAATGCGCCAACCAAACGGAGATTTATGGATATAATAAATTACTTTTTCTAACAAAATAACCATTGGATGTCTTCGTTGGACACTTGGGAAGCACTCAGCAGAAGTTCTTCAAAAAGGTAAGGGATTTGTTTTCGTTGTGAAATGTGTTTTGTGTGAACCGCGATGCTTTATGAATTTATGCTAATGAAAATATTGGAGGCGCTACCCTCAAACAATCAAATGTTGTGCTTTCGCCGTAAAGCCTTTTTGAAATCTGACAACGCTGTGATATTGCCAAAAAGCAGAGCTTTTGATGACTATGCAACACTTGTATATTGATGAATTCTTTATAATTTTTGGATTTTGAATTTGGCGCTAGCGCCCCACTGCTCCCTAAGTACTTTTAAGCCTCCTAGCCTACCTCAGCCAGTTAAGTTATATTATATTGGCCTAGGCTCCGAAGAAAGAAACTCCAATTAAGCCCTCGTTGTTTGTGAAGTAAAATTCAAAAAGGCACTCGCACACCAGAGCTACCTTTGTTGCAGGTGCATGGCAACAGCCGGATAAGCTGAGGAAAAAGAAGGAACCCGCACACTGTTCTTGATCATATCACTGATCTTTAATAAGCTTTACGCATCGGCCTCACGGCCTTCGTCAGAGCTTTTGTGAGTTTTTTTAAATTAGCACCCTTATGTAGACCTGGCCCCACCCACATCTGTTCCACGCATCGAAAGGGGTTAGAGGCAAAGGGAAAACAAATAAGTGCTACCAAATATAACAATATGCATTTCATAAATATTCAATTAAAGTGTGTAAAATAAGACGTATTAAACACATCTGTAAAACCACAAAGAGGACATTGACCTAGCAAGCAAGTTTTCATAAATCATTGGGTACAGTGTAAGAAAAACGTTGAGAGTAATCTGAAATAGGGGCATAATTCATGTTCAAATTTACAACACACATAGGCATTTCATCATTAAGACCGTCAGGAAATAATGTCAGGAGGGTGAAAATCCCAAAACATAATATCACCTCACGACTGATATCTTAACTTTCTCTATGCTAAAAAAAAAAAAAAAAAAAAAAAAAAATATAAATGTCATGTTTTAGGTCATTAAAATGCACGGCGACTGGATAATCCCGGTCGTTTCTCCTAATAGAACTTTTATGTTCACCGCTTCTCTGTTTGAGAGAACGAGATGTTTTACCTACATAGCACAGCCCACATGGACATTTAATAATGTAGATAACATGGGTGGTGGAGCACGTAATAATGTAATTGATTTGGAACCGTTGTCCTGTATGTGGGTGGCAGAAATATTCACACTTCATCATATTGTTGCACTGTGAGCATCCTCTGCATTTATAGCTACCATTTAGAAGAGGGCGTAAAAGAGCCTGGCTGATTTTCTTTTGTGGCTGGCAGTTGGCATGGACCAATTTAATTGCGTAAATTGCGACCTCTCCTATATACAACAAGTGGTGGATTCTTAAATTCAGCTGGCAAAGCTGGGTCCGATGATAAAACATGCCAGTGTTTCTTGACCGCATCTCCCACTTTTCGCGAGTTCAAAGTATATGTAGTTGTGAACATTACAGAGTGGTCTTTAGCTTCAGCGGGTCTTTTTTTGTAGCAGTTCATCTCGGGTTTTCCCCGATGCCAAATTAAGAGCTTCATCCACACATTGTGAAGAATTGCCTCTTCTTAGAAACCTATTGCTGCTTTATGTAGATACAGTAGTCCTGAAAATGATTTGTTGGAAGTTGGGGAGGGGTTTCACACCTAGCTCAAGTTGGGGAGGGGTTTCACACCTAGCTCGGCTATTAGACAATTCTTTAGTAAAGGTTGAATAGTCTATTGTTCCGCTAATAGCCCATCCTGCTTGTGAAAAACTAAATAATAATACCCTTTCCCCATGTTAAAGATTCCAATTGCTAAAGTGTTTTTAGCCACAATCATCCCCAACCCCAATGAATACATTTGGGCATAGTCGATAGCGTGCTGGACTTCGCGCTAGAATGTTGATGGTTCGAAACCTGCTCCCTGCTTGTTCCATTACATTATTATGCCGGTCTCAGAGCAAATAGCCTGGATTGTTATTCCCATCTTGTTCCTCGCGTCATTCTTCGCCTGAGTGGCTCCCTTGTGGGCATGCTGGAAGGATATACTGTTTACAATGTGTAATCATTGATGCCCCAGGAGCAGTAAACACTGTTGAAGTGTATAATGAGTGAGTTTCATACATCTGGTATTGGATACGGCTGAAAACAAAACTTGTCATAAAGTAGATTTACGAAAATCGCTATTTAGCAACAAAAAAATATGCACAATCGTTTGTCTACATTAACTAACATATTCCTCTCTCTCTCATATATATATATATTTTTTTTTTTTTGCTTGACTCGTTATGACGTTATAACTACTTACATTTGGTTCCACCGTAATGTTTTGTAATTCATCTTCACCCAGGGACGGGCGGCTTGCGTCACATTCGTCATTGGAACTCGAAATGATTGGTCATATAAAAACCTTGGGACCCAAATGCAGAATGAGTGCTCTAACTCCCCCTTGTGGTGGTCTGGAGCAATGAAGCAGTGACGCTGGGTACCTCGGAGTCCCGCGGTGCAAGCTCGCAACTTTTAAAAGGAGGAATCACTGTACACACAGCTCTGACACAGCCACATAGGTATTTTCACAGTCCGCAAATCCAGAACAAATTCAAGAAAGCGTACAGTATTATATAGCACCCTTATTGCATGGAACTGCAATCTCATTTTGCTCAAATATACAGCAAACCTGGTTTCAAAAACACAAAGCAACACAACGCCTGTCCCCTATTTGACCTAGACAGTTTGTGTGTATGTATTGATATGTAGGCTACATGTGCCTTAAAAAATAAAACAAATTGTTTCGGTCCTTGAGCTGTTCTTGTCTATTAATGTTCTGTATGGACCCCAGGAAGAGTAGCTGCTGCTATCGCAACAGCCAGTGGGGACCCTAACAAAACACCAACAGCCAGTGGGGACCCTAATAAAATACAAATGTGATGTATGGTTGGCCCACAGGAGCCGAACCTACAATATTGGCGTTGCAAGCGCCCCGCTCTACCGATGCATCTTTAGCGATGACACATAGGCCGTTTTTAAAACGAGAAGTTTTGTTTATTTTTTAGGGGCAGTCATTGTTTAAAAAAAGTGTCTCTCACCTCCTCTTGATGTACAGCAAGTTTAGAAGTCATCCTGGTTCTGGTATTTCTTCGGTTCTCACTGATCACATCATCCTGAGAAACACCAGCACATGGGGGGAGAGAAATTAAAAACGAGGTAGGTGACAACAGCCTAAGGAGTTTCCCCCCCCTCTAATGATAGGGATTAGATAGGAAATTTCATTTCATGAATGTATAGATTTCAAAAGATCAATTGAATAAAAGCAATTAAGATATGCCAAACATGTCAAGAATCCCATGCAAACGCAGGTGAAATAAATTAGTAGGTTTCTAATTATTGATGTGGATTAACAAATGCATGGTAACCTAATCTTAAAAAGGTACATGTGTGTTCCAAAAATAAAAGCCTTCTTCAATAAGTTAATTGGTAACACCTGTCCAACATTGCATCAGTGTCAGAAAGCTGCTGCCTATATACAGAGACTTGAAATCACTGGCCGCTTTAATAAGTGGAACACTAGTCACTTTAATAATGTTTACATATCTTTTCATTACTCATCTCATATGTATGTATATACACTCTAGCCTACTGCATCTTAGTCTATGCCACTCGGACTTCGCTCGTCCATATTTTTTTAAAATATATTCTTAATTCCATTCCGTTACTTTAGATTGTGTGTATTGTTAGATATTACTGTACTGTTGGAGCTAGAAACACCAGCATTTAGTTAGATATTACTGCACTGTTGGAGCTAGAAACACCAGCATTTAGTTAGATACTACTGCACTGTTGGAGCTTGAAACACCAGCATTTAGTTAGATATTACTGCACTGTTGGAGCTAGAAACACAAGCATTTAGTTAGATATTACTGCACTGTTGGAGCTAGAAACACCAGCATTTAGTTAGATATTACTGCACTGTTGGAGCTAGAAACACCAGCATTTAGTTAGATACTACTGTACTGTTGGAGCTAGAAACACCAGCATTTAGTTAGATACTACTGTACTGTTGGAGCTAGAAACACCAGCATTTAGTTAGATACTACTGCACTGTTGGAGCTAGAAACACCAGCATTTAGTTAGATATTACTGCACTGTTGGAGCTAGAAACACCAGCATTTAGTTAGATATTACTGCACTGTTGGAGCTAGAAACACCAGCATTTAGTTAGATATTACTGCACTGTTGGAGCTAGAAACACCAGCATTTAGTTAGATACTACTGTACTGTTGAAGCTAGAAACACCAGCATTTAGTTAGATACTACTGTACTGTTGGAGCTAGAAACACCAGCATTTAGTTAGATACTACTGCACTGTTGGAGCTAGAAACACCAGCATTTAGTTAGATATTACTGCACTGTTGGAGCTAGAAACACCAGCATTTAGTTAGATATTACTGCACTGTTGGAGCTAGAAACACCAGCATTTAGTTAGATATTACTGCACTGTTGGAGCTAGAAACACCAGCATTTAGTTAGATATTACTGCACTGTTGGAGCTAGAAACACCAGCATTTAGTTAGATATTACTGCACTGTTGGAGCTAGAAACACCAGCATTTAGTTAGATATTACTGCACTGTTGGAGCTAGAAACACCAGCATTTAGTTAGATATTACTGCACTGTTGGAGCTAGAAACACCAGCATTTAGTTAGATATTACTGCACTGTTGGAGCTAGAAACACCAGCATTTAGTTAGATATTACTGCACTGTTGGAGCTAGAAACACCAGCATTTAGTTAGATATTACTGCACTGTTGGAGCTAGAAACACCAGCATTTAGTTAGATATTACTGCACTGTTGGAGCTAGAAACACCAGCATTTAGTTAGATATTACTGCACTGTTGGAGCTAGAAACACCAGCATTTAGTTAGATACTACTGTACTGTTGGAGCTTGAAAACAACAGCATTTCGCGACACCCGCAATAACATCTGCTAAAACAGGTGTCAAATTTGATTTGAGTTTCTTTTACATAAGATATTAATCATTGAGCATGTTTCAAACTTTTAAAATAAATGGCACAATCTCTGGAGTTTGTGTTTCTGCATTTTCTAAGTTAGTCTTCAAGAATCAATGGGTATATATATTATTTATCGAAATTACCACAAAAAGCAGGAAATACCCAGCGCTGAAACACCTGTCATTTCAAATCACGCCCATTGTTTCCATAGCGTCTCTCAGAGAACTTAGATAGCTTTGCCATTACGCCAAACCTAAAACATTACTGAGCAAAGTAATAGAAAATAAAAATAAAAAATCGAGAGGAATGACGATGGATGGAGTAACATGCATGAAGAAGGTTAAAAAAACGGCAAGATGGGCGAAAAGGTACGACGGACTGATGAGTACAGACGTGGGTCTGACTGGTTTGAAAAAAAGGGGAGAGGAATACCTGCGATGGGAGCTCATGTGTTGCTCTCTGTTTAGCCTTACTGTGCCAACCTTTCTTCTTCAAAAAACAAAAACATGTGTTAGAAACAATAAAACTCTTCTGAAGTAACCAATAAAAAGACAAAAAAAAAGGTTGGCTGTGAGGATAAACAACAAGTTACAAGAAGTGTTGAGGCAGAGATCAACGGACGCAAGACTTCCATCAGGTAGCAGCAGGAAGAACAACCAAGGCTCTTTGTGTACGCTTCAGATGCCTTCATCTTGAATACTAAAACCATTGCCCTGTTTATGGGTTTGTTGTGAACATTATAAAAAATAAAAACATTTTAAAATCGTCAGAGAGAAAGCTGTTGGGTAAAAAAAAAAGTTTGACTAAATAGAGAACATTTTAACTAAAATAAAATAAAATGAAAAAACAGGTAACTAAAATAAAGGAAACACTAAATTATTGTTACAAAGTATATTGAAAGCAGGACCTTCCACACAGGTTCCTGAGTTAATAAAGCAAATTAACATCCCATCATGCTTAGGGTCATGTTTCAAAATGCCCAGTTGCACATTATTTTGGCTACCACGGCTAGAAGAGACCTCAGTCATTTTAAAAAGAGCGAGGTCTCAGTCACCAGATCTTAACCCAACTGAGACTGTGTTTTCCACCCCCATCAACAAAACTCAAAAATTAATGGAACTTCTCACATCCCTCCAATAGAGTTCCAGACAATCTGCCAAGGCGCACTGAAGTTGTTCTGGCGGCTCGTAGTGGACCAACGGCCTATTTAATTTTTTTTTTTTTTTTTTAAAGACGGCATGTTGGTGTTTCCTTCATTTTGGCAGTTACCTGCGTCTGGACTCTCACTTGTTATTTTCAGGTCTGTCTGTGCGTCCGGCCCCTCCTGTCTAGTGGTCAACAAACAACATGTTTGTGATTTTATCCCCCCAGCAATGGGGAGTCAGAGACGCAGGGAAAACAGTCTTGTTTTTGTGTCCCAAAAAACTGTGAACGCGTCGTATAACAGAAGGGCTGAATAACAGTAAAAATAGGACTAGGAACCTCGGAGCTCCAAGAGACTGGGCTGTGTGGGCTTTAGTTACAGTAGCTCCCCTGTTATTAAGTACAGGCCATGTCTAAAGGCCTACTCAGTTTCATACCAGACTGGAGAAAAATGGGACTGCTTGGCACTCAGCATTAAGGAGATAGAGCGGAGGTAAGATCCTGCAATAGACTAGTGTCCTGTCCAGAGAGTGCACTTGTACATCAAGCTGCCTCGCGCTACAGAAACAGGTGATAGGCTCCAGCTCCTACGAGCCGTTCTGGATCGTGCAAGGCTATAGCCTTAAAAGGTAGTGTCTTTCGACCAAAAAGCCTCTCTGCAGAGGCTGCCTTTTTGCTGTCAGCTCTCACATTCCCAAGTCCTCAGTTGAATCTCTTCTTGTTTCCTCTCCCAGTCTCCTTCTCAAAGCACATTGGAGCAGAAGATGAGGTTCCTCCCCTCAAACTTCCTCCACCAATGCATTTTTGAGAGGGAGGTGAGGAATCAAGGAAATACAATTGAGATTCACCCCTCGTCTCACTCTCCTCCCCACCCTATCATACAACTGGGACAGTCAGCAGGGAAGTCATTAGTGAATTACTTGAGAGTCTCTAACTACAGAGGTTTAAACACTAGAAATACTCCTCCTATATGGAGGCAATACGGCCCCATAGCCTTCACTCACTCCTACTCCACTGCAGCAGAGACCCATAGCCTTCACAAGCTTTTTCCATTTTCAATGCATAACGTAAGACAGGCCAATAAAACTATTAATATGTGGAACGACTTGCTCTGAAGTAGAACCTAATTAAAAACGCTTCATAAAATGGCTTATCGGAGGCACTTGAAACCATGTGAAGATATATGCACCACGTCATCGGTTTCTCTCTCTCTCTCGGCTGTGTCTGCATCTTGCTAGCTGTCGCTCAAAATGGCAAGGGTTGAAGCTCATTGGCTAGAACTCTAACTGCTAGGGGCGGCCCACGTGGAGGGGGCCACAGCACAGCTTCCAGAAAAAGTCTGTATCAAACTAGGGATTTCATGGCTAATTGAGGTAAAAAAAAAAACTGTCATTCTGCATGTATGAAAACACTTATTAGTTGCCATAAGTTCCAGAGCATGTCTTTAAGATGACACAGAGAGAGACAGAGAGAGACCACCGGCAGCTGTTCCACCAAGCTGCGGGCGTGCAGTGGCAGGAGGACAACACAGTGGTACCCCAGACTGAACATCCAATCCCTCACTGAAAGTTAAAAAAGGGACAGTTCACCCAAATTACTGAATGACATTGGTTTGCGTACCCTGTAAACCGTATGTGGACAAGGTGTGGCAGCAACCCCCATACTTCAGTTTAGTTTCCCCAGGCACGGTTTGCAAATGCTAACGTTTTAGCATTTGTGGCGCAAATCCCATTCAAGTCAATGGGAGCGATAGCATTTTTTTAAGCGCATCGTGTTGAAATCTAAACAGCTCTTACTGGGTAAAGGAAACTAAAAACGTAATTTGTGGGGGACTATCCCTTTAACACTGTCTACCTTGTCAATCTCAGAGCTCTTCCTCTTGCGGGTGATTTTGGCGTTGATCACGTCCTCTCCCTGGCGTTTCAGGGCCATCCTGTTGGGCTGCAGCGGGCTGAAGGAGATCTCAAGCTCAGGCTTGGGGAAGCGGCTGGTCCTGCCTCCCTCCGTTGAGATCTCTGAGGAGTCTAGCACCGACGGGTAGCCCCCAGACCCCTAAAGACAGGGGTACACAGCATGACAGTGTGGATTGGGTTAACCTACAGGAGCGTCTAGTCAGTTGGGTTAACCTACAGGAGAGTCTAGTCAGTTGGGTTAACCTACAGGAGAGTCTAGTCAGTTGGGTTAACCTACAGGAGAGTCTAGTCAGTTGGGTTAACCTACAGGAGCGCCTAGTCAGTTGTGAACATACAGCATGATGTTCTGACAGATGTCACTCTAAAGCGACACGCATTGCCACGAGCCATCTGTCCTACAAATCATGGAACTAAATCTTCATCTGCGTGAAAATAGTTATTAAAAATCACTGCATTCTCCCATGACTACCGTAGCTGTGGAACTAGTGATGGGCATGCCAAGTCTTTTGCTGAGCCGGATCACATGGCTCCGTTCACCTAAAAAGGAGACGTTAATTTGGCTCCCAAACAGCTCTTCATTCAGTAGTGTTTATAATTGACCGTGAAAAATAGCAGAAAACGCACTTCATAAAATGAGCGTGGACCAGAATGAGGCCAATCTCTCTAGATAATGTTTTTAGAACTGAAAAGCCTTACTTGGGAGTGTCTCCTGACGCACGGAAGGAGACCATATTGGATTGATTCATTAGCTCACATAACCGTGGTTATATTCGTTACCCTTCACCTCAGAGCAGACGGACACGGTGCCATCTGATGTAATGCACATGATTACCTCCGGAAACCTGACCCAAGGCAACTGCAGCTACTCCCAACCAATCACGAGGCAGCATTGAAAAAAAGAAAAAAAACGTTGTAATTCGAAACCAAAAGGTTTGCAGGCTAAACCTTTGCAGTGGTTTTTAGTCAAGGTAGTCAGTGCAAACTAGACTACGACTTGAGAAATGCGCTCCTTAAAAATAACCTGAGTGATCTCTTCATCTTGATGACTGCTATTCTGGGGGGGGTAACAGGTGGATAAGGCAACGACGACGTGCTTCCTCTATGCCAAACTGACATTCGGCTACGTACAGACGTGTTAAGACATTGGAACATTGTGGGACGGAAACGCGGATGTCTAGAGAGAGACAATTGATTACCTGACTGGGCCTCTTCTCTGTCTTCACGCCATGTACTAGTTGACTGCCGTCACGGAGAGTTCTCGCACTGACTTCGGGAGGACACTCCTCTGCTTTAGTCTGTGAGAGAGAGAGACATCATGGACAACATCCATTGTATAATAAACAAGACCAACTTTTATTCAATCTCCCATCTATATTTTGTAATGTTATATTCATGATAATGTGTACCGCACTGTTGAGAGCTCGCAAGTAATACACTGTTCCCGTTTACACCCTGTATCCTGTACACGTGACCAATAAACTTTGATTTGTTATAAAGGAGACTGCTCGCTCTCTCTCACCAGAGTGGCGGTCTCTCTGGGCTTAGTGGGAGGCGCAGATGAGACATTGCTGCTAGCCTTGGATACAGCTTTCAGTTGTTCCTTCAGGTTAAGGATCTCAGCGTCTCTGTCAGACAGAAGGCTCTGCAGCGCCTCCATCTCCACCTGGCCACGGTGCCTCTGGGGGAAGGACGAAGAACACCAACACAACAAACCATTTGAAAATAATGGATCAATAACTCCATCCATCCTCATGGTCCAAAGTTGTGTTCATTTCCCCCCTCGTGCTGTTAAGGTACCACAACAACAAAAAACAGAACGGAACGTGAACTGTGCCCCATCCAGAGGTTGAAACAATTCCATTTCAAAATGATTGATACTAATTAACCTACAGTAACAATACCTCTGTAGAGTGCATTTTCAACCCTCAATGTGCATAAAATAAAGTGCCCACTATTTTTCAAAAATGATTTTCAAAACTCCAAATCACCATTTTAACTCTGTATGCAGAGTTAAAATGGAAAATGACCAACAACCCTGCAGCCAACCTTAATAGTGCTAAGATGTACAATCCCAAATGAGAACATTCTCCCGACAGCCCAAAAACCACCCTGACAGTCCATCACGTGTGTGTTTGACCTGACCTCTGCTGGCTGAGAGGTGGCGCTGCAGCGGAGACTGGCTATCTGTTCATCCTTGTCTGCGATGCTGGAGAGGAGTTTGGTTAGCTGGACCTCCAGAGCTGTCACCAGGGTGTCCCTCTCTTTCCTCCATTTCACTAGGTCCTGCTCCTTCTCACTGAGCTGGGCCACGAGATCTTCCTACAGGGTCAGACAGACAAGAGGGGTTTCTTAGTAGGCTCCGTCTGTTTTGCGGCTGTACTCTAGGGCAGGGGTTTCCAAACCTCTCCTCGGGGACCCCAGGACGTTTCACCATTTTGTTGTAGCCCACCTATTTAAGTGCTTGATGATTAGTTGACGAGTTGAAATCAGGTGTGAATGTGATAGTTGTGGAACAGTTCAAATACATGGAACGGCTGGGGTCCCAGAGGTAATTTCTACAGGAAGTTCTATCTACCAGTTGGGTTTGCTGTTTGGCGTGTCGCTCACGGCCGTCTGCAAACTTCCTCATCTCCTGGTTCCTCTTGTCCTCGGCCTCCTTGGCCTGCCGGATCAGAACCATCTTCTCCTCAAGCCACTTCCTCCTGTCAGCCTGGTGCTTCTCAGTACACAGCTAGAAACACACACACACACACACACACACACACACACACACACACACACACACACACACACAGATAAATAGAACAATAGGGTTCTAACATTAATGTGCCCCTTAATTACTTTTTATATGACCCTGAACTCATACTTCTAGTTTGAACAGAGTAGCTAGCAAATTGTCCTCTTACCAACCACCCATATTACTAGACTTATTTAAGTGTCAAACATCACATTTTAGAAGGCTATAGACTATTTATCGATATCAGTAAAAAAATGTCCTCGATAAGAGGTCTGTTCAGTCGTCAAGGCAAAAATTGGATTAATCCGTGTTTTGTAATTGTGTTTTTTTGGGGGGGGTTATCATATGATTACTTGGGAGAAACCCCCAAAAAAACACAATTACAAAAAATGGATTAATCCAATCTAAAAGGGCGGACAAAATATGCATATTCGACTTAATATTTAGCCGCCCACCTTCGAGGTCACTTGAGCCTGAATGGCTTCCTGTTTGGCTAATTTGGCTTCGTCCGATTGGCCGTCTCGCAGGGCTGCAGTGTCTTTTCTATTGTCCTGGTAGCGCAACAGTCCTTTCACTTTATCCAGCTCTGAAAAGGACAACAAAAATAAAAAAATAAATAAAAAATAAAAAAATAAACACCAAATATAAAACAGCTGTAATCTGAATGGAAAACTACATCCCACTGTCTTTTTAAGGGGGTCACAGTCAACCTGTAATCTATTGTTATTCTTAGATATATGTGTGTGTATATAATATATATATATATATATATTATTTTTTTCACAAAGAAAGAGGCCATGAGTAACTTGGTCAAAATAATAATGGCACTGATTGGCTAGTAGGTGGTGCTGTTATAAGGGGTCTCACTTAAAAGCGTATATCCGCGGCCCCGTTTGACCTAGAGACTTGTATGTTAAGAGTCTTTCTTCATGCTGAAGAGGTTAATCAAGGATAGAATTTCCTCCATCTTGGACATCTTGGTATGTAGGCTCATGGTACATCTCTTAACTTAGTTTGAGAAAAGCTAAGGGATTGGTTAAGAGATGGCTGAGTTATGTGCCCATTTAAATCCTTTGTACCTCCTCAACAATGGCCTATGAAACTGTTTCGGGTCATCAAAGACATTAACACGACGAACCATTTTAAGTTTGCCATGGATATCTCAACTATTAACAACTCTTTTATTTGATATGTAACTCTAATGCTAAAAAAAAAAAAAAAAATTCTCATGGACTCAAAGTTCGATTCACTCCTAACAATACTCCCTAAAGAGCTTGAGAAAATAACTGCCACACTATACAAGTAGATGCATATTAGCTACTATGCTAAAAATACCTCAAAACTTCAGACACCAAATTTGGAATGTAGGCCCACGGTACAGAGAAATTATAAGGGATTGGGTCAAAAGGTGACCGAGTTATTGACAAATAAAATTCATATAAAAAAATTATTTAAAAAAAGTCAATTTTTAAACCACTGTAAATCCACTCCACAGTGGCCTATCAATTTGAAACGTGTCATTGATATCACGGACGTTAGTATCTCTAAAAACAAGGAAACTACTAAATAAATTATTCTTTGCATATGTAACGTTAGTTCTCAAAATCTACAATTTGTTATTATTAATATGGTAATGCTTTCACCGATTACACATAAAGACTGATCTTGTGTCCTTTGTCATCCTGTGAACCCTGTTCATTGCTGCAGCTATATTTTGTTATTATACATTTTTGAAATATATTTATTTTTGTTAAGTGTTTTGACACATGTTTAAATGCACTTTAAATAGTGATTTGATAATCCCACCTTCTGTGAGGGTGTCAATCTCGTCCAGTTTAGCCTCCAGCACCTGCTCCTGTTGGGTCTGGGTATCCTCCTGCTCAGTCAGAGCCAGACGCATGTCCTCAATCAAACGCTCCTTTGCCTGAAGGTCTGAGGAAGCACAATGAACCCCATGAATACAGGACAGAGACACACAGAGAAGAGCATAGGGGAATAGACTACCCGCAGCATATGGGAATAGACTACTGTATGTACTGTCAACACTACAATCGTGTTCCAATACCTGTAGTTGCATTCTAAATAGTAGCCATTTTGGGTATGTGGAAATATAACGTTTTCTAGTATGTGCAATTTTGAAACTTAAGTAATGCTTTTAAAAAATGCCAGGATGTCAAACTCATTTTTTTTTCTTTCATCTACAGTAATATAATTCTCTGCGTGCTATTGGAGGAAGAGAATCTTTTCAGACTAACGTGTGTCTAATAATCAGATAAAAAGGAATGGCTGTACCAAAAAAAAACACCAATGACAGGAAAACACGCAAACGCGCATTAGATCAGCGTTTCCAATTCCAGTCCTCCCGTACCCGCGCCCCAACAGTACACATTTTATTGTAGCCCCAGACAAACACAGCTGATTCAACTTGTCAACGAATCATCGTCAAGCCCTCAATGAGTTGAATTCAGGCGAGTTTGTCCGGGGCTACAATAAAAACAGGGTGCTGGAGTAGGGACGCACTGCATTAGACGATGCATTTCTCAGTATGCGCAAGTCTCTCCCCGGTAACAATTCCCCAGGTCGTTGCTGTAAATGAGAACGTGTTCTCAGTCAACTTACCTGCTAATATAACGGTAAAATAAATAAATTAAAAAGTCTCATATGTTGATATTTGCTGTTGATAACGGCATACATTTTTAGAACGCAGTGTGTTCTAAAAAGAGACTATAGGATGATTAGTACACAGTTTTACTAAGTAGTCGGGGAAGACAGACTATGCACGGAAGACAGACAAACAGTACGGCGCAATGGGCTATGTACCTTTGCAGGCGTTCTGATAGAGCTTCAGGTTCTCCTCAGACTTCGAATCAGCGGAATGTTCCTGGATAGAGGAAGAGGTGTGAAACAAGAGCCCGGGTGAAGAAAAAAAACAACAAGGGCATATTTGTCTTTGTTATAAATGAAAATAACCCAGAGAGAGTACGCAAACATACCGTTTTCAGTTGGTGTATGGTCCGGTCTTTATTAACCAAGTCTGTCTGCTGCCTGTTCTTCACTTTCTCCAAGTCCTGCACTTGTAGTTTGAGAGATTTCTCCTCTTCTCGCATGGAGATGATCTTGGGTAGGGATAACAAACAAAAAAGGGCAGTGTTTAACGTGTTATTCATATGGTATTACTAGTGTTTACTATGTTACTAATAGTGATTGTGTGTAGAATTATTCACCAACTACATTACAAAAGTATGTGGACACCCGTTCAGATTCAGTGGATTTAGCCATTTCAGCCAGGTGTTGACAGGTGTATAAAAATGGAGCACACAGCCATGCAATCTCCATAGACAAAACATTGGCAGTGAAAATGTCCCCCCCGTACTGAAGAGCTCACTGACTTTCAACGCAGCACCGTCATAGGACGCCACCTTTCCAACCAAGTCATTTCATCAAAATTTCAGCCCGCCCTGCTTGAGCTACCCCGGACAACTGGGTTGGGTTCTGAGAATAGGAAATATATACTTATTCATGTCACTGGTGGGAGGCCTGAGCTTTAGAGGGTCTAGACCAGAAGTTAAATGGTTACAGGAGGAAGGTATATAGTGTGGGGCAATTAAGCTTGGAATGTGTTAAGTGCAGGGGATCGATTCACGTTGTTAAGGGAGAGCGCCTTGGGACTAGTGATCGAGGGAGGTCAGGTCACCTTAAAAGGAGAAATAAAAGTTGATGGCCCGTGGCACTAGTGTCCTGCCTAGCAGTAAAAAAAATAAAGGATGTTTGTACAGATGTGTAGGAGACTCTGCCTATGAGGAAGGGTTAAATATCAGTGTTTGTGTGAAAATGTTTTTGTCTGAATGCAGCTGTATTGATCCTCTTTCGTAATGTGCGTTGAGTGTTTTACTCAGAATTAGAACCTAAAAACAACTTTAAGTGCTGTTACTGTGAAGTGAAAACTTCTAGGGAGGGAACAAGGGCTCAGCAGAGAAGCGGTAGAGGCCACACAAGCTCACAGAACGGGACTGCCGAGTGCAGAAGCACGTAGCACATAAAAATGGACTGCCCTCGGTTGCAACCCTCACTACAGAGGGTTCCAAACTACTTCTAGAAGCAACGTCGGCACAAGAACTGTTCGTCGGGAGCTTCAAGAAATTAGTTTCTATGGCCCGAGCAGCCGCACACAAGGCTAAGATCCCCATGCTCAATGTCAAGCGTCGGCTGGAGTGGTGTAAAACTTGCCGCCATTGGAAACACGTTCTCTGAAGTGATGACTCATGATTCACCATCTGGCAGTCCAACGGACGAATCTGGGTTAGGCGGATGCCAGGAGAACGTTACCTGGCCCAATGCAGTGCCAAGTGTAAAGTTTGGTGGAGGAGGAATAATGGTCTGGGGCGGTTTTTCATGGTTCGGGCTAGTCCCCTTAGTTCAAATGAAAGGAAATCTTAACGCTACAGCATACAAGGACATTATAGACGATTCTGTGCTTCAAACTGTGTGGAAACAGTTTGGGGAAGGCCCTTTCCTGTTTCAGCATGACAATGCCCCCGTGCACAAAGCGAGGTTCATAAAGAAATGGTTTGTCGAGATCGATGTGGAATAACTTGACTGGCCTGCACAGAGCCCTGACCTCAACTCCATCGAACACTTTTGGGATGAATTGGAACGCCGACTGCGAGCCACGAGGCCTAGTCGCCCAACATCAGTACCCGACCTCACTAATGCCCTTGTGTCTGAATGGAAGCAAGTCCCTGCAGCAAATGTTCCAACATCTAGTGGAAAGCCTTCCCAGAAGAGTGGAGGGACCAACTCCATATTAATGCCCATGATTTTGTTTGGAATGAGGTGTTCAGACGAGCAGGTGTCCACATACTTGTGTGTTTATACACTGTATATTACTCTCTAGCATGGAAAAAATATGTATAAATCTTCTCAGCCTGTACCTCCTTTTGAACTTGCTGTATCTGTTTTTTAGAGTCAGCCAGCTTCTCCTTGAGATCAGAGTTGTCATCGTCTTTCCTCTCAAGGTCCAAGCTCAAACTCTTAATTTTGTCTGAGTCAAGTTTAATGGTCTCATTCAATCTGTGGTCACAAACACATGTGATTAACACACACACACACACACACACACTATATTAGAGAGGTTTACCAGTCAGGATGAGCAGAGAAAAGAAAGAAATGAAACAACCCCTAAACCCGGCACTCTACGTAGAGATCTGAGAGGACACGTGTAATCAATCTTGTAATAGCTGCACCTTGCACTCTGATAGGCTAGGTGGAACTGTCACCATACTGCCTACACCAATTAAACCCTCTCAGATCTCCACACGTGCATAGGGTTTAGAGGATGGATTTGGGATTGGCCCGTAGGCCTCCCCACTAGCCAGAGTGAATGGTGCCAGCCTGCCCACTAACCTGGTGATGTCCTGGACTCTCTTCTTCAGCTCAGCGTCCTTCTGAGCGATGGCCTCTTCAGCCACGGCCAGCAGCTCCCTCCTCCTCTCCACCTCCCTCCTACGAGCCTCCTGCACCGCAGCGGTCTCCTCATCCTCCCACCTCTCTTGCGCCTCCCTCAGGCTCCTCTGCAAGCCCGACACCTGCGCCTCCTTCTCGAACAGTATCTTCTCCAACTCTGCCACTCTATCCGTTTGGCACACGGTTACAGCCGCCTCGCTCTCCGTTTGGCGGGTGCTCTCCTTTTCCTCCAGATAGGCCATCTTTCCCTTCAAGGTCGCGACCTCAGCCTGCAGATCAGAGTTTAGTTCCCTCAGCCACTCAGCAGTCTCTCTCTCAGCTACAGAGTTTTTGCTGTCAACGTGGGCCTCTTCTTTAGCCTCCAGTTCTGCCTTGAGCTGCTCCAAGGGCAGTTCCTGTTGGGCCAGCTTCTCTTTCAGCTCCCCCAACTCCTGTTCTATGACCTGCTGTTGGGCCAGCTTCTCTTTCAGCTCCTGTTCTATGATCTGCTGTTGGGCCAGCTTCTCTTTCAGCTCCCCCAACTCCTGTTCTATGATCTGCTGTTGGGCCAGCTTCTCTTTCAGCTCCACCAACTCCTGTTCTATGATCTGCTGTTGGGCCAGCTTCTCTTTCAGCTCCCCCAACTCCTGTTCTATGATCTGCTGTTGGGCCAGCTTCTCTTTCAGCTCCTGTTCTATGATCTGCTGTTGGGCCAGCTTCTCTTTCAGCTCCCCCAACTCCTGTTCTATGATCTGCTGTTGGGCCAGCTTCTCTTTCAGCTCCACCAACTCCTGTTCTATGATCTGCTGTTGGGCCAGCTTCTCTTTCAGCTCCCCCAACTCCTGTTCTATGACCTGCTGTTGGGCCAGCTTCTCTTTCAGCTCCTGTTCTATGATCTGCTGTTGGGCCAGCTTCTCTTTCCAGCTCCCCAACTCCTGTTCTATGATCTGCTGTTGGGCCAGCTTCTCTTTCAGCTCCACCAACTCCTGTTCTATGATCTGCTGTTGGGCCAGCTTCTCTTTCAGCTCCCCCAACTCCTGTTCTATGATCTGCTGTTGGGCCAGCTTCTCTTTCAGCTCCTGTTCTATGATCTGCTGTTGGGCCAGCTTCTCTTTCAGCTCCCCAACTCCTGTTCTATGATCTGCTGTTGGGCCAGCTTCTCTTTCAGCTCCACCAACTCCTGTTCTATGATCTGCTGTTGGGCCAGCTTCTCTTTCAGCTCCCCCAACTCCTGTTCTATGACCTGCTGTTGGGCCAGCTTCTCATTCAGCTCCCCCAACTCCTGTTCTATGATCTGCTGTTGGGCCAGCTTCTCTTTCAGCTCCCCCAACTCCTGTTCTATGACCTGCT
The DNA here is from genome assembly GCA_030435695.1 of Brachymystax lenok tsinlingensis. Classification (NCBI taxonomy): domain Eukaryota; kingdom Metazoa; phylum Chordata; class Actinopteri; order Salmoniformes; family Salmonidae; genus Brachymystax; species Brachymystax lenok. The sequence continues at coordinate 3,611,220 of CM059804.1, read as the reverse complement.
GTTGGGCCAGCTTCTCTTTCAGCTCCTGTTCTATGATCTGCTGTTGGGCCAGCTTCTCTTTCAGCTCCCCCAACTCCTGTTCTATGATCTGCTGTTGGGCCAGCTTCTCTTTCAGCTCCCCCAACTCCTGTTCTATGATCTGCTGTTGGGCCAGCTTATCTTTTAGTAGGAGCCTCTCCTCTAGGGCCTCTGAGCATTCCCTCTTCAGTTCCGCCATCTTGTCTCTGAGAAGCCTGCTGTCCCTTTGTACTCCCGACGCAGCTTGAGAGGGCACGACTTCCTGCCCTAGGTGTGTCACTTCCTGTATCAGGGAGTCAATCAGGGCAGTTCTCTCTCTGATCTCGTGGTCATGCGTGGCCTGTTGGTCCTCTGCAGCTTTTGCTGCTCTGGCTGTCTGCAGACTGGCCTCCCTCTCCATGGCCTGCAGCTTCCCAGTTAGATCCTGGGATTCCCCTCGGAGTATACTCATCTCCCGCTGCAAGTCTTCTCGTTCCTGGAGCAGCCTGGCATTCTCCCTCCTCGCCGCCGCCTCCACGGACAGGGCCTCCTGGCGAGGACGCGTCTGCGCCTCCAGCTCAGCTTTCAGCTCATGTGCCTCCATACGGGACATATTCTTCTCCTGCACTTTCCAGTCACCCTCTCCGTGTGCTACGCGGTCAAGCTGCAGAGTCTCTACTAGTCCCAATACTTCTGAAGATTTCTCCTCCCAGGGCAATCTGTCCATCTCCTCTTCCTCTCCACTACACTCCCCATGGAATCCTAACAAAGAACAGGACATCTGATGAGTCATCGCTAAAAAATTAAATAAAGAGGGGGTTGCAAACAAAGTATATTATAATTAGGATCATCTGAGGTATGGTGGGATGTCAGTGTTAAGCATCCCGTTTAACCTAAACTATAACTAAATGAATCTGGTGTTCTGTCCTTAAGCATTAGCCAATGGAGTGGGATTAGTGCAAGTGGTTTTCTATAAGACAGCAGAACAACTGGACACTCGGTCAGCAAATGATATTGGGAAAATGACCATGTCCAAGTCGACATTTGACTATTTCTCAGCACATGAAAGTGGTTGTCTCCACTAATGATGTGACGCCTCAATAAATCCTTCCAAAGCTGTACAATGTTTTTGTTAATAAAAAAAATGTCGGAGTACCAGCAAACCAACAAAAAAAACCAGATTTATTATTGTTTAAAATCATGAATACGACAACCACTTAAACACAAAATGGGGAAACAAACATTTACACATAAGGAAGTCTGATGCAGCATTACTTCTTGAGTGCAGACAGTCGCCTTTTTAAGCGGATGTTTTTGCGACCTCTGGCATTACTCTCTCCCCCCCCTGCTCTCCCCCCACAAACTGTGGGAGAGGCTTCCCGGCAGTGCTCGGAGCCCACCCTGTACCTTTCTTGCTGGGGGGCTGTTCCTCCAGGTCCGGATGGAGGTCCACCAGCCGCTTGCGGCTCTCTGTGTGAGAGCTGCGCTTCTCCCCTCCGGAGCAAGTGCAGCTGCTCTTCAGACGCAGGAGCTCATCCTTGACGCCGTCGAATGTAGTCTTCTGTCAAGGAAACCCCAACAACGGTGTTAAAACATCTAGCATGGCCTACTGAAGCTAGAAAAGAAAATTGGTCACGTTTTAGATATGAGCATTTACAAACAAGGTGAAATTGGCACCATAAAATACAGAGTATGATAGAGGTTTTTAAAGTGGGGCGGCTAGGTTCTGCAGCGCCACGTTCAGATTTCTAAATATATACACAGTTGAAGTCGGAAGTTTACATACACCTTAGCCAAATACATTTAAACTCAGTTTCACAATTCCTGACATTTAATCAGTAAAAATTCCCCATCTTAGGTCAGTCAGGATCACCGCTTTATTTTAAGAATGTGAAATGTCAGAATAATATAATTATTTATTTCAGCTTTTATTTCTTTCATCACATTCCCAGTGGGTCAGAAGTTTACATACACTCAGTTAGTATTCTGTAGCATTGTCTTTAAATTGTTTAACTTGGGTCAAACGTTTTGGGTAGCCTTTCACAAGCTTCCCACAATAAGTTGGGTGAATTTTGGCCCATTCCTCCTGACAGAGCTGGTGTAACTGAGTCAGGTTTGTAGGCATCCTTGCTCGCACACGCTTATTCAGTTCTGCCCACAGATTTTCTATAGGATTGAGGTCAGGGCTTTGTGATGGCCACTCCAATACCTTGACTTTGTTGTCCTTAAGCCATTTTGCCACAGCTTTGGAAGTATGCTTGGGGTCATTGTCCATTTGGAAGAGCCATTTGCGACCAAGATTTAACTTCCTGACTGATGTCTTGAGATGTTACTTCAATATATCCACATCATATTCCTTCCTCATGATGCCATCTATTTTGTGAAGTGCACCAGTCCCTCCTGCAGCAAAGCACCCCCACAACATGATGCTGCCACCCCCGTGCTTCACGGTTGGGATGATGTTCTTCGGCTTGCAAGCCTCTCCCTTTTTCCTCCAAACATAACAATGGTCATTATGGCCAAACAGTTCTATTTTTGTTTCATCAGACCAGAGGACATTTCTCCAAAAAGTACAGTCTTTGCCCCCATGTGCAGTTGTAAACTGTAGTCTGGCTTTTTTAATGGCGGTTTTGGAGCAGTGGCTTCTTCCTTGCTGAGCGGCCTTTCAGGTTATGTCGATATAGGACTCGTTTTACTGTGGATATAGATACTTTTGTACCGGTTTCCTCCAGCATCTTCACATGGTCCTTTGCTGTTGTTCTGGGACTGATTTGCACTTTTTGAACCAAAATACATTCATCTATAAGAGACAGAATGAGTCTCCTTCCTGAGCGGTATGACTTGCGTACTATTGTTTGTACAGATGAACGTGGTACCTTCAGGCGTTTGGAAATTGCTCCCAAGGATGAACCCGACTTGTGGAGGTCTACAATTTATTTTCTGAGGTCTTGGCTGATTTCCCCATGATGTCAAGCAAAGAGGCACTGAGTATGAAGGTAGGCCTTGAAATACATCCACAGGTACACCGCCAATTAGCCTATCAGAAGCTTCTAAAGCCATGACATCATTTTCTGGAATTGTCCAAGCTGTTTAAAGGCAGTCAACTTAGTGTATGTAAACTTCTGACCCACTGGAATTGTGATACAGTGAATTATAAGTGAAATAATTTTTTCCAACAATTGTTTAGATTACTTGTCATGCACAAAGTAGATGTCCTAACCGACTTGCCAAAACTATAGTTTGTTAACAACAAATTTGTGGAGGGGATTGAAAAATTACTTTATGACTCCAACCTAAGTGTATGTAAACTTTCAACTTCAATTGTGTTTAACAGATTAAACACATTTTGGCCATCAGTGGAATAAGTTAAGAGGGTGTAATACATTGTAAATGAATAATATAATATTGCATGTTCTTAACCCTGAGTGACACGGGCCTGGGCGGCTCACAGGGATATTGGTATCCACAGTACATTTTACAACTCTGCCCAATGACAAAATGTGTCGAATTGCAAAATTATCTCAGATACCAAGACATGAGCCTTTAAAATGTTCCTTCCCAGGGTCTGAGACTTGGTCCACCCAGCCACGCACTGCCAAAGTCATAGCAGAACTCCTATGCAATTATGTTCATCACTAACACAGAGAGGCTGCTGCCTACATGGACTTGAAATCATTGGCCACTTCAATAAATGGATCACTAGTCACTTTAATAATGTTTACATATAGGTACATTACATACCATCTATTGCATCTTGCCTTTGCCGCTCTGTCATTGCTCATCCATATATTCTTATTCCATTTCTTTACTTAGATTAGTGTGTATTAGGTAGTTGTGGAATTGTTAGATATTACTGCACTGTCGGAACTAGAAGCACAAGCATTTCGCTACACTCGCACTAACATCTGCATGTGACCGATAAAACTTGATTTGTTGTGATTATGAGGGTGGTCCCTGATGAATTTGCTTTCACAAAAAGGGGTCCCCGGCCCCCCAAGAGGTTTGACCACCCCTGGACCATTTAAAATGCACTTACATCCTTGATAGTGTCTTTGACCTGCTGGTCCACGGTGTACTGAAGCTTAGAGATCATCTCATCCTTCTCATGACACATCTCCAGGAGGTGGGAGAACTTCAGCTCCTGAGACTCCAGAGTCTACAAGTAGAAAACAGAGAGGTCTGTCAGTTACGACTCTTCCGTTAACACAGAACTAAAACTGCAGCATCGTGTGGTGTACGTAGTCTGTCCACGATTGATTCGTTAGAACAGAAACAAAAAATGAAATACCCCACCCCCAAAAAATAAAATAAATTTCACAGTACCTTTCTAGCCTCTTCAAGCTGTTCGTTTGATTGCGGTGCTAGTTTACAATAATTTTCCAGTTCTGAAATCAACAGAAAACAAATGACTAATCAACCAGAAGGAAACCTTAGCGTGTTCCATCACAGCCACTGAAAAAAAATAATAAATCAGGTAAACTGGATAGTTGAAAATGGTGATTAACAGGTTATTGCTGACATAGTTCTACTGAATCTGAATGTGACCAGCTACACCAGTGTCTCGTAGTCCTGGGTACCCAAAGGGATGCACATCTCGTTTTCTTTTTAAACATTAACCACCCGACTCAAATCATCAACGTCATCAAGCCTTTGCTTAGTGGAATCCATTGCTTAGTGCTACACTTAAAAATAAAAACAGCTGCCCCGGCCAGTTGGTTACCATTGGTGTTGACAGAGAGCTGCTCTGAGAGGTTGGAGATGGTGTCACTACTGGGGTGGGTGACCACCAGACATGTCTTGGCCGTCTCAGCCGCCATCTTAATGCCTGCCAGGTCACTGCACATGGAGTCAAACATGCCTCCCAACGACGAGCTGTCCTTCTACACCAGACGATACACACATTGTAGTCATTTAGCAGAAGCTCTTATCCAGAGCAACTTACAGGTCGCACATTCACATCTCAAGATAACTAGGTGAGACCACATGTCAGAGTCCATAAATTATTCCCCCAAATAAGAGTAGTTATCAGCAAAAGTCAGTGTCAAGTGAAGGAAGAGACGAGGCGACATAATGGAGGTTGACACTGCCCGACGGCCAACGTGTCTAGTTAGGCCGCATTACCGTGGCTCGCTCTGCTCTGTCCAGCTCTTCGTCGGCTCGGTCCCGCTCCTCTTGACTGGTGTTCTTGTTCACTAGATTCTTCAGGATCTCTAGACGCCTCTCCGCTCTCTCCTCGACAATCTCCTTCTCCTTGGCCAGACGTTCCCTTTATAAAAATTAAAAAAAAGACAGACAAAGTTATTATAGCTACAGCTTGTTCAGTTGTATGTATTATTTAAATCCTCCCTTAGCTGATAGAAAGGCAATATATAAATCCAATCTATTATGACTTAAAAGCAGCCAAAACATAAAACGATAACTAAAACATTAAAAAAAAAAAAGTCACAGAAGAGCTCACTTGTAGTCGGTCTGCATTTCAGAGAAGAGATCAGAAAACTCCTTTGTGACCTCGTCACGGATCCGAGACTCCAAAGTCAGGTTTTCAGATCTCTCCTTCTGGAGTTGTTCCCGGAGCGCCTTCAACTGGAGGAGCTGGCGCTGAAAGGGTTGACAGACATTTAAAAACTTACTTCACATTCATCTCTCGTGGACAGACTTTACATTATTATTATTTTTGTATCAAGCATCTGACCAAATTACACAAGACTTCAGTTCTGGGTCAACTTCACATTAAGAAAAAAAAAAAAAAAAAAAAAGTACCAGAGTTGAGACAATGTGACCTGATTAGGCAAAACTCTGGTACCTTCACAAGACAATTAGTGGGCCTGAATCTTCCCCAAAATTTCAGAACAATCAAATCAGGGCCTGGAAACGTAGGTGACTAGTGACGGGGGAACAAAATCGACAGTTACATATCGGGATATTATTTTTGACAATATAATTGTATCGTTTTGACAAAGTCGCTATATTCTTTTTGAGCTAGTTGGCTGTCCCTGCACCAAAAACATTTTTTTCCTTCATAGCTTGTTCTCCATCTTTTTAAATTAGGGAGCCAAATTTGTTTTCAGCACTTATTTCCACAACGGAGCAAAAACTAGTTCTCATGACTCTCGTCCCTCTGAAGCAGACATGTGGTGAGCAATATGTTCAGAACGCAAGAAAAATCACAGTATCAAATCGCAATACATATTGTAATGAGGGTCCCCCAGTATGGCGGCAATGAGGGTCCCCCAGTATGGCGGCAATGAGGGTCCCCCAGTATGGCGGCAATATCATGTCGTGAGGTCCCCCAGTATGGCGGCAATGAGGTCCCTGGCAACTCCCAGCCCTAGTAGCTAGGGGGGAGAGCCTTACCTCATAAGCGTCTTTATCGATGAGAAACTTGTCGTCCACTTCCTGCATGGTCTCCTCCTCTGCCGCGCTCTCCGCTTCCATGTCGTTATAATCCTCCTGCACATCCTCCAGACTCGTCTCCCAGCCAACCAGGGAGCTCCTTCTCCGCTGACCCAACAGGTTCTTCTTCCTGTCGGCGTGGTCGACGATCATGGACAGTTCCCGGACCGACGTCTTGGTGGCGAGGTGGGCGACGGTCTTGGTGGTCAGCACCACCACCTTCTGAGCCACGGCGGAGAACTTGAGCACGCCGAGCGTCTCGTCGTATACGGAGGCACACTGGTTGATGTTGACTACCATGCAGGCTTTGCCCCGCCCACAGAAGAAGCCCTGTAGGTAGTGGGTGAGCTTGCTCTCCCTGAAAGGGATGTGCTGCGGTAGCCTAGCAAACAAAGGGGGGCATGTCAGAATAATATAATTTTTTGATTACGTTTATTTAGACAGGGATAATGTACAACAAAAAACAATGCTTCTCAGAGAACCAGATTCAGCTAAAAGACCATTTATATCTGTAGTACCCAGCTACAGAGTTGTATCCCTTCCTCAATATTAGGAAGGCGTTCCTAATGTTTTGTAGAGTCTGTATTACATATGTCCAAAAAAAAAAAAAAAAAAAGCAGACAAGGCTCACTTGGATTGCTGGCTTTGACGTAAGGCGTTGATGCACTTGCCGAGCGTCATCAGCGAAGTGTTGATGTTCCCGGCTTCTTTCAAACGCTCCCCTTTGTTCTGCGTTTTAGCGCACCTCTCTGAACCAGCCAGGTCACACAAGGACAGCCTGAACAGAGAGAGGAAAAACAGCCCTGCCTTTAGGACACCCACAAGTACCTGCATTGGGGCTCATAGAATATATATTTATTGAGCGCAAATGAATAAAAATATGCATTTCACTTACTCGCTGACAGAGTTAACACGAGGAATCCTAGAGTCTTCAATCCGCAGGATACGAACAGAAAATATGCTGTGACTGAGCAAAGGAACAGAACAGATTTCTATAAGAGCACAGTGGTCCATCTACTCTACTGTGTCAACTGGGCTCACGCAAGTTAGTAACAGCCCAGAGAAACATTCAAATGAATAAAAGGAAAATGGGCGTGCTTGTATTATCATACCTCCTGCTCGAGAGCAGGTTGAGCTTTGTGCTGGCGAAGCTCTGGTTCTTCTTCCCTAGCTTCATCACCTTGTAGGCTTCCTCCGCATTGTTCACTTGTACCCACTTCAGATCTGAAATCACACGCAGGAACATTTAGTCATTCAGTTGGCAGAGCGTGGTGCTTACAACAGGATTGTGGGTTCGAATCCCGGGATAGATATATAAAGCACTTGTTAGACACACACATATATATATATTTTACACCTCCAATGCATCCGTTTACCTTTTACAAAGGAGTTGCCTTTGACATCCTGCGACAGCCGCAGCGTGGATCTCTTCTGGGCTCCGTTCGCTACGGGCTCCAGCAGGTCGTGAATGTACTCGTTGTAGATTTCACAGAAAGACACCCAGACGGAGAACTTGGTGTGTTCGTCAACAACCAGACTGAAACGGTCTTCAGTCACAGTCCCCTCAATGTCACTTAGTGTGGACCCTGTCAGAGAAACAAGTGACGCTGTTAGCCTGTTACAAACCTCTTGTTGGATAGAAGTCTATTGTGATGACAAAAACGACACATCAAAACTACGAGCAAGAGAGCGAGCCACATGACATGTGACAATCATGTATAAATGCAAAACAGGAACATGCATGGTGGCGTAAGACAACATAAAGGATGAATCTCCTTGATATCTTGCCTTGCAGGGGTGTCTTGCTGGTGGAGCTCATCTGGCTGGTGGAGCTTTTCTGGTTATCACTCTATGGTGGGGGGAAGAGCAATGATATAATATAAACAATTAAACCCAAAGAACTTGAGCAATGCAATGGCTTAAAAAAATATATATTGGGTTAATAAACCAACCCAGTACCTCCTTGAGGAGCCTGAAGAGATTTCTCTTGCTAGTGGCCTCTTCACTCTGCTGGTCTTTAGTGAGCCTGATGAATTCTCTGCATCGCTGTGGCTTGATAGTCATCTGGTTGTAAACGCGACCCTCAATGCTGTTGAAGATGACACTCAAAGACCTGGGGAGGATCCCTGCGTTGGCCTCTGGACCTAAAAAACAACAGGTGTTGAGGATCTGTTAACGTGTGAATCACTTTGTCTTAGTGTGTTTGTGGGATTTGGCCATAAAGAGCAGGGGGTTGAAGGGTCAACATATGATTTGACTATTTAAAAAAAAGGATTGCGTTTCACAGTGTTATTCAAAACAGTGAATCTGTACAACAGCTAACTCAGGCCGGCCCTCGTGTACAAGTAGGATGTTGTGACAAAACAGTATGCATCTTTCCAACGCTGCAAGGCAAGAGGGAAAAAAACCCATCAAGAAATCAAACCTAGAAATGTGAATGTCTTCCCCGCATTTGTGACTCCATAGGTGAAAACCAGTGAATTTCCACCTTCCAAAACATCCTTGACCAGACTTCTCACTGTGCCATCAAACATCTCCCTCTGAGAGGTTGCTGGCCCCAAGACCTGGAGGACAAAAAAAATAAATTAACAGTGTCGTTAGAAGATCGCTCTTCTGTTCCTTATGACATCGTGGTTACTATTTATTTTCTTGGGTGTTTTTGTTCTACCTTGTTAAAAAAAATATGTTTTACAGGGACAGTGCACATTAAAAAAAAAAAGCCATTACTGTTAATGTGTCAGATTTTTTTGGCCTGCCAGCTATAATACAGTCTCTGGATGGCACTGACAGGCCCTGACTGACTGACCTGTGAGAACTGGAACCGTTGAGCTGTCTGAGGGACTGATTTGTCACCAAGCCCTGCTGAGAGGGAAGTCCTTGGAGCCTTGAGGAGGACCTTGTCTGGGGGCTCAATGGAAACGCAGTCCTTGAATTTGTACAAAGCAAAAAGGACAGCGAGCCACAAGTCAATTTTTAAAACTTTGGTCAACAGTTATTATCATCCAAAGCTCTTGTTTACCTGACGTGTGTGCATTGTGGTGGTGGTGGTGGGTAAATGTGTATCTAAAACTAATTTTCAAGCCAGAGCAGTGTGTTAAATTGACCTGTGATTCTCCATTCTCACTCTCGGTCGACGTGAACGGTCGAATGCGGAGGTACACCTGCAAGTGCTCGATGTCTTCTAGGCACGACTCCTGGGAGTGGAAGTCGGAGAAGACCTCTGTCCTCCGGTCGTCGACGTTCATCATGTCCCTCTCCACGCTTTCCGACGGGTTGTGAAAACCCGATTCCATTAGCCTGTGTCAAATAATAAAGTTAGCTACAGTTAACTACCAACGTCTGCCTTCCACATTAGCAACTAAACGCTAAAAATCTAAATAAATCACAGTCGACATTTCAACGTGAAGCAGATGACAACACTAAAGCAAAGCGGAGTCCTGGAACATGTTGTTTGGCTTTTTTTTGGACGAAACAAAACAAAATTTTTGGGGTAACTTACTACACTTGACAGCTAGTTAACGTGAAGCTAAACCACTAGTTATTCCGACGACCAAAACACACACAGCTAACCTAACTAGGTACCGGTAACGTTAAGTCTTCTTGTAACATAATGAAGAGACGTGCAAACCACTAACTTACCCTATATTTTATATATATATATATATATATATTCCAATCATTAGCGGTGTGGAAAGAAGAAAATGAAAAAAAAAAAAATACTTGATATTAGTTAGTTTTTTTTATAAACGTCTACTTACGTGACAGACTTGTTATTTTTCTCCCCCTAAATGTTTCGTAACTAAAGCGCCTTCTTCTGTTGTCATGCACCAACTGGCTCCTTTTTAAACTCCACCAATCCGGAGACAGGGATTTCCACCGGAAGGGCTCACTGAACACCCAGCCGGATATTCATTCTGTTTCAAACAAACCTTTTGTGTTTGTTGTTGTTGTTGTTGTTGTTGCTGCATCTACTGGTTTCTTTGACGATAACTATGTATTTTCTGATTTTATTATATTATCTCGATACAAATCTTTTTTTAATATATATATATATATATATATATATATATATATATATATATATATATATTTTATTATTTTTGTTTAAGCCAATCTTGAATTGAGATCTAGGAAAGGGAAGGAAGAGAGAAAATACAGTAAGGGGGAGTAAAGTGTGTTCGAAGAAATGAGAGCTAGGAGAAAAGGGTAGGGGGGAGGGATACAAATTAAGATAGGAAAATGAGCTAGGAAGGCCAAGGATATGAGGAATTGGATCTAGGAAAGCTAAGGAGGGTAGGAAAGGGAGCTAGGATGATGCAAAGCGAGATCACATGTATGTGGTAGTGATTCACCAAGGTTAGTGCTTTACGGAATCCTTGGGACGTCCCTAACTAACCCCTAAACCAGCAGGCTCCAACCCCGTTTCTTTGAAACCTACAGGACGGTAGCGCTTCACTCCTACACACCTGATTCTAATAATTAGCTGGTTGATAAGCTGAAATCAGGTTAGTTACAACTGGGGCTGAAGCGAAAACCTGCACAGTGGCTCTCCAGGAACAGGGTTGGAGAGCCCTACCCTAGAGCAGGGTAATTCAACTCTTACCCTACGAGGCCCGGAGCCTGCTGGTTTTCTGTTTTACCTGATAATTCATTGCACCCACCTGGTGTCCCGGATCAAAATCAGTCCCTGATTACTGGGGGGAAAGGAAAAAAACGTAGCGGAACTAGCTTTGAGGTCCAGAGTTGAGTTTGAGGGCCCTGGAGCGACTGCCCCTAAAAAGCTACTTTTCATTTAGAAAATGTGCTATATGGAATCGATATGAGCGAGAAACATTTATTATAGTGTCAAAATTGACTATAAAGTGTAAGTATTGTAATTTGTCAAATCAGTCTTGTCCAAAACGGACATTGGTGAGATGATAGGAACAAATGATACGTCACAGAATGAAGGGTACCATACAGTAAGTGTTTACCTTGGGTTGGGTTTAATCCTGACCACATGCCCACAGCTGGCAGAACCAAAGAAATAATCAATTCAGTGCTCAGCTGCATGCAACTAGATCATAATGCCCATGGGACAATTTGGTTTGACATTCGATAGCCCAATGGGGCTGTTTAGGGACCATCAGTAAATTAGACAATGTACATGGAACAATATTTTAAAAGGCCAATAGCTCAAAATTTCAATGACTTAACCTCAAACCTACTATAAATTGTAGAAATTAATTTCCAAATATTGAAAGCATTTAATGAGACAACTTTAAGATATGTAACATGAAAATATTGTCCCATTTATATTGTGTAATTTATTGACGGTCCCTAACTATCCCCATAGATAGGCTATCCAAAGTCCAACCAATTTTACTTTGGTCACACACTAGTTCTGAACAACTCTTCCCATCTGCAACACACACGTCAAACCGCACCCCAGGTTTGAATTCAGTTATGGCCGCTAGCGTTTCGTAATGAACCAATTCTAAAATGAGTCCAAATTCAGGAAGTGCATTCCCCCATTATGTCCTGTGAGTAAAGATTTCACTTAAATGATAAGTAAAAAAATTTTTTTTTTAAATGTTTATGTCTATTGTAAATGGCTTGATATAGAAGGTTCCAGAAATGTTTTTTTTTTTTTTGTGATATCGCATGTTTTTGAGAGATTTATCCAAAAACTAAAAAATCCCTTCCTCATCCTCGTTGTGCAGTATGGGGGCCCTGAAAAAAAACATGAACAAAAGCTGCAAAAAAAACATGTCCTTTAAGAAACGGCAAAGCTCTCAGTATAGCGATGCAAGACTTTAGATGTTGTACACACCGTTGTCTCGTTCCAAACTTTACCTGCAATGTTATATTCCCTTTTGCGCGACTCAAGCTGTTGACCCCCTATACAGCTGTTCCATTCTCCGTGTAGCCTGCTGCTACAGGTAACTGCCAGAATATAGGAAACACCAACATAAAGTGTCTTAGCGAGGAGGTCCGAGACCTGGCCGTGTGCTGCCAGGACAACAACCTCTCCCTCAACGTGATCAAGACAAAGGAGATGATTGTGGACCAGAGGAAAAGGAGGACCGAGCACACCCTCATTGTCATGGAGCAGGTTGAGAGCTTCAAGTCCCTTGGTGTCCACATCAACAACGAACTATCATGGTCCAAGCACACCAAGACAGTCGTGAAGAGGGCACGACAAAACCTATTCCCCCTCAGGACACTGAAAAGATTTGGCATGGGTCCTCAGATCCTCAAAAGGTTCTACAGCTGCACCATCGAGAGCATCCTGACTGGTTGCATCACTGCCTGGTATGGCAACTGCTCGGCCTCCGACCACAAGGCACTACAGAGGGTAGTGCGTACGGCCCAGTACATCAATGGGGCCAAGCTTCCTGCCATCCAGGACCTCTATACCAGGCGGTGTCAGAGGAAGGCCCTGAAAATTGTCAAAGACTCCAGCCATAGACTGTTCTCTCTGCTACCGCATGGCAAGCGGTACCGGAGTGCCAAGTCTAGGTCCAAGAGGCTTCTAAACAGCTTCTACCCCCAAGCCATAAGCACCCGGACATCTAATCAAATGGCCACCCAGACTATTTGCATTGGCCCTCCCCCTCTTTTACACCGCTGCTACTCTCTGTTGTTATCATCTATGCATAGTCACTTTAATAACTCTACCTACATGTACATATTACCTCAACTAACCGGTGACCCCGCACATTGACTCTGTACCGGAACCCTCCTGTATATAGCCTCCACATTGACTCTGTACCGGTACCCCCCTGTATATAGCCTCCACATTGACTCTGTACCGGTACCCCCTGTATATAGCCTCCACATTGACTCTGTACCGGAACCCCCTGTATATAGCCTCCACACTGACTCTGTACCGGAACCCTCCTGTATATAGCCTCCACATTGACTCTGTACCGGAACCCCTGTATATAGCCTCCACATTGACTCTGTACCGGAACCCCTGTATATTGCCTCCACATTGACTCTGTACCGGAACCCCCCTGTATATAGCCTCCACATTGACTCTGTACCAGAACCCCTGTATATAGCCTCCACATTGACTCTGTACCGGAACCCCTGTATATAGTCTCCACATTGACTCTGTACCGGTAACCCCTGTATATAGCCTCCACATTGACTCTGTACCGAACCCCCTGTATATAGCCTCCACATTGACTCTGTACCGGAACCCCCTGTATATAGCCTCCACATTGACTCTGTACCGGAACCCCCTGTATATAGCCTCCACATTGACTCTGTACCGGAACCCCCCTGTATATAGTCTCTTATTTTACTGCTGCTCTTTAACTACTTGTTACTTTTACTTCTTATTCTTTTTTGTATTTTTAAACTGCATTTTTGGTTAGGGGCTCGTAAGTAAGCATTTCACTGTAAGGTCTACACCTGTTGTATTCAGTGCATGTGACTAATACAATTTGATTGGATCTTAATTGGGCTGCCAGAAAAGATTCAATGCGCCTTAGCATAGATTCTACAAACGTCTGCAACTTCCTTTGTAGAAGCACATCATGCTTTCAATATTGTATCCCTCATTTACACTTGAGTAACCGATTTCAGTGGGCAAACGCTCACCTTCGATGGCCACTGGCACGCTGGAGAAGTGTGCTCTTCACGGGTGAATCCCGATTTCAACTGTACCAGGCAGATGGCAGACTTTGTGGCGTCGTGTGGGTGAGCGGTTTGCTGATGTCAACATTGTGAACAGAGTGCCCCATGGTGGGGTTAGGGTATGGGCAGGCATAAGCTATGAACAACGAACACAATTGCATTTTATCGTTGGAAATTTGAGTACACAGAGATACTGTGACGTTATCCTGAGGTCCATTGTCGTGCCATTCATCCTGCGCCATCACCTTATGTTTCAGCATGATAATGCACGGCCCCATGTTGCAAGGATCTGTACACAATTCCTAGAAGCTGAAAATGTCTGCATACCCTCCAGACATGTCACCCATTGAGCATTTTTGGAATATTCTGGAAGGATGTGTACGACAGCGTGTTCCAGTTCCCGCCCAATATCCAGCAACTTCACACAACCATTGAAAAGGAGTGGGGACAACATTCCACAGTCAACAGCCTGAACAAATGTATACGACGTCGCGCTGCATGAGGCAAATGGTGGTCAGGCTCGACACTGATTGGTTTTCTGACCCCACGCACCTACCCTTTTCTTAATGTCGGTGTCTCAATCAAATCAAATGTATTTATAAAGCCCTTTTTACATCAGCAGATGTCACAAAGTGCTTATACAGAAAACCCAGCCCCAAACAGCAAGCAATGCAAATGTAGAAGTACACTGGCTAGGGAAAAACTCCCTAGAAAGGCCGGAACCTAGGAAGCAGTGGCTACTAAGCAAGGGTTACTTCACTAGAATTCTTTAACATACTATGAATAGTCAGTGTCTCTACCTCGGAAATGCAGCTCAATTTCTTTCTCACACACACTGTACTGTACTCACATACTGGAGAGACTTGGGTCACTCTGTTTTCATAAATATTTAATCTTGGTCTACAAGTGTTGAACATCTCAAAATATTTTCAGAAAATAAAAGCTCAAGCACCAATTTACAAAAAAGAAAATGTACAAAAAAACACTGCAATTTGACATACCAGGTATCAAGCAGAAATGGACTTGAAAAATATAAATAATTTTGGTGCCCATCAATATTACCAACTTACCGTATCATATTTCTGCTCATATTATGTTAACTAATAGCAAAGAAAAGTTTTGGAATTGGCCTAATCAAGACCAAATAAAATCTGTGTGACATGATACCCTTTGGATTTATCATTTTAGGATGTCAGTGCATGCTAGTACACAGTGCATGCTAGTACACAGTGCGGGTTTGGCCGTCATTGTAAATAAGAATTTGTTCTTAACTGACTTGCCAAGTTAAATAAAAAAAAATACATAAAACTACACAGTTGATTCATTATCAAAGCTTGATGATTTGAATCAGCTGTGTAGTGCTAGGGCAAAACCCGAAATGTGCCCCCCTTTGGGGTCCCCAGGACTGAGTTTGGGAAACCCTGGATTATAGGCACATTTTGTGTGAATTCAAGGCCTTTGGATCTCAAGCCTAAACCTCCTGCACCTACTCATTGGGCTGTTATTGAAGGTGAATTACTGCCATCTGCTGTATCCTAAAAATACTCGCGTAATTCATTTCCATATACCACGCTTACATTCGTTTTGTTGATCACAACCATCAAAGCAACATTCGCAATGCAAATTTAAGGGCATTTTCATTAATTATGACATTTGCTCAGTACTTGAAGGTCTTAATTTCCAATGCTACTTGAGTTGCCAACGCCGATTTGGAAGGTGATTGTTGAGCCGATATCTTCTCTATCTGCAGATCCAGAGGCATCAGGCAGGCGGTCCTCTTATCCTGGTCAAATTAATTGTGGTAGAAATTTCCCATGACATTCTGATTCATAATGTAGCTTGATTGTGGCCATGGAACCTTTAGGCTGGCCAGCATAGTTCTCACCAAAATTCAAATGACAAACACCAAAGCCTGACTTTCAGCGTTGTACATTTTTGTAATTACTATATCCTCTGGGAGCAGCCAGAACATTTTGGATTCTGTCAAACAAGTTGGAAATATGTCCCCAAAAAAATATGACCGTTTCTAATCTCACAAATGAGTGGGATTTACTACAAAAAAAATACAATATATACCACATTAGTACCCACTGTTGAAATTAGGACAGGGATTGGTGTGTTTTACCGAGCCAAACCCAACTGAAAAATGGGCTTTAAGCTTCAAGTTACCCATTGAAATTGTCAAACTCCATACAAAGCACACTTGAAGCGAATGTAATACATTTTTAATTAAACCGATATAATCAAAGAGCAGTTGAACAAGGGTTAGCAAAGTTTAGGATAAGGGGGGGATAGTCGTTGATGTTGTTTGGCAGGGTGGGATTGGTGCTAACAGCAAAGCAACTTCCTCTAGTGTATCCGAGAGAGAGAGAGAGAGAGAGAACATGTTGCAGGAGGGATCAATCCAATGATGTGAAAGGGGTTGCAGTATTCTAACGCACAGGTAACAAGCAAATAGCCTGACGTGGACACCAATTCAGTAGCAGACTATATGAAAGTGTCTTACGAGTCACCTATAGGTAATACCACACAACGTGAGAAAGAGACACACCTTGAGAGCATCATGCCGAACAGGAAGTGTAAAGAAGGGCCTTCCCTTGAACGACAGGGGGAGGAGAGGGAGGGTCTCAGCTGAGGTCCAAGCATTCTGATATGTTCTGTCCAGTTGTCCCTCAAACTGGCCTGCAAGTACCATCAACCATGCCATCTGAATGAGTGAACTGTGACGATGGCAGAGAGAGAGAGAGATCACTGTTGAGCATTGCATTTAAACAATAGTGGAATACTGTTCTACAGTCAGATTGGCTCAGCACGGCAGGGCACAGCAAGGTTAGAGATATATGCTAACTTAGTGCTGGGGGCCAGCCTTTTTGCTTCTCATCTGGGTGTTATAGGAGGATGTAGTGTAGGACCTTGAGAGATTCTGGATCGGCATGAGTGACCGGACTATGTGAATAGTCCTGTGAATGAGAGGGAGAGGGGCGAATCCATAATCAAGTAATATCAGACTTTCTCTGCATCATTGATCAGCCCCCCTGAAAGGTGGTAGGTATACATTAAGAAAAGTAGGCCAATTGTCGTATCAATTCATGTAGTGTCCTCACCAGTATGCCTTTTCTACATCTGCCTTTCAGTAAGCAGGACATGAGGTTTGTGAATTATGCCCACACCAATTAAAAAGGCAGATTTTATATGTTTTGTATTGGCTGATGTAACTGGATTAAGTTCATGATGATCTGCTCAGATGCCATACGGTGTCCTCCTCCAGCGGCTACATTCTGAACCCCCCCATACGGTGTCCTCCTCCAGCGGGAACATTCTGAACCCCCCCATACGGTGTCCTCTTCCAGCGGGAACATTCTGAACCCCCCCATACGGTGTCCTCCTCCAGCGGCTACATTCTGAACACCCCCATACGGTGTCCTCCTCCAGCGGACACATTCTGAACCCCCCCATACTGTGTCCTCCTCCAGCGGACACATTCTGAACCCCCCCATACTGTGTCCTCCTCCAGCAGACACATTCTGAACCCCCCCATACTGTGTCCTTCCAGATATGAACAAACAGAAAACAATGATACATTTTGTCATTATTTGTTGTTCTTTGTACTCGATGCCCAATTTGGAAACCATAAACGAGAACAATGTTTTTGTTTTCAACTAGAAAAATTATAAAACGATGAATGTCCTATTGTTTGGCCTTGACAAGATGAAAGGACATTTGAAGGATCAGTAAGCACCTACATGCTTCCATACACCTCTTCCTCTCTGCCTTTAACCGTAAATGGAAAATACTCTTTATTGTAGCAAGTCAGGAGAATTTACGCCGCAGGATAGTATAGTTAACGTAGCAGGTTAGCAAAAATAAATCTCCAATAACTTGTTACGATTATCACTTTTCATCGAAGTGGCGTGGGAATTAAAAAAAAAAAACTCTTACCGGGCCGTTTTAAATATCAACAGGGTGACGTCAGAATAGGACGTCCCGAGGATGCCACCTTAACACGTTTCCGATTCACCACTGCCAGGTCCCGGGGTCAGTGCAAACTGCAGAGGCCACTTTTAGTGACACAGCATAGACATTTAATTAAAAAAAAAATCAACAAAAAAATACAAGAGTGGCGGTATAGTAAGAACCGGAGACGGTTTCGCCGAGCGCTCCTGTCGCCCTGCGGGTCAGCCGGGGACCGTACGTAGCAGCGCATAGACACACGCCCAATCAGCCAGTGTCAGGAAGTTAGTCCGCTCGGTTCACTTAGCTCCACATAAATAGTCCACATAGACCCGGACTTGTTGTCTCCACGATGGACAAGCTCCGGAGTATGATAGGGGGGCGAGAAGACACGGAGGAAGCGGGGCTCACCGCGCAGGTAACACAACCGCTTGGATTTTCTCTGGGTTGGCACTAGCTAACTAACTAGCTAACTAACTAGCTAACTAACTAGCTAACTAACTAGCTAACTAACTAGCTAACTAACTAGCTAGCTAGCTAGCTAACTAACTAACTAACTAACTAACTAACTAAAGGCTAAACCTTGGCTTTGACCACATGAGTCGAGTGGTACATTTCCGTGGACGACATGAAATGCATCATTAGTTTGTTGTCAGTGACGAGTATTTAACCTAACACTATGCGTTGTGTTTTATAATGGATAGACTCAACATAATGTCGACTGTATTTAAACTAACACTATGCGTTGTGTTTTATAATGGATAGACTCAACATAATGTCGACTGTATTTAAACTAACACTATGCGTTGTGTTTTATAATGGATAGACTCAACATAATGTCGACTGTATTTAACCTAACACTATGCGTTGTGTTTTATAATGGATAGACTCAACATAATGTCGACTGTATTTAAACTAACACTATGCGTTGTGTTTTATAATGGATAGACTCAACATAATGTCGACTGTATTTAAACTAACACTATGCGTTGTGTTTTATAATGGATAGACTCAACATAATGTCGACTGTATTTAAACTAACACTATGCGTTGTGTTTTATAATGGATAGACTCAACATAATGTCGACTGTATTTAAACTAACACTATGCATTGTGTTTTATAATGGATAGACTCAACATAATGTCGACTGTATTTAACCTAACACTATGCGTTGTGTTTTATAATGGATAGACTCAACATAATGTCGACTGTATTTAAACTAACACTATGCATTGTGTTTTATAATGGCTAGACTCAACATAATGTCGACTGTATTTAAACTAACACTATGTTGTGTTTTATAATGGATAGACTCAACATAATGTCGACTGTATTTAACCTAACACTATGCGTTGTGTTTTATAATGGATAGACTCAACATAATGTCGACTGTATTTAACCTAACACTATGCGTTGTGTTTTATAATGGATAGACTCAACATAATGTCGACTGTATTTAAACTAACACTATGCGTTGTGTTTTATAATGGATAGACTCAACATAATGTCGACTGTATTTAACCTAACACTATGCATTGTGTTTTATAATGGATAGACTCAACATAATGTCGACTGTATTTAACCTAACACTATGCGTTGTGTTTTATAATGGATAGACTCAACATAATGTCGACTGTATTTAACCCAACACTATGCTGTGTTTTATAATGGATAGACTCAACATAATGTCGACTGTATTTAAACCAACACTATGCTGTGTTTTATAATGGATAGACTCAACATAATGTCGACTGTATTTAACCCAACACTATGCTGTTGTGTTTTATAATGGATAGACTCGACATAATGTCGACTGTATTTAACCTAACACTATGCTTGTGTTTTATAATGGATAGACTCGACATAATGTCGACTGTATTTAACCTAACACTATGCATTGTGTTTTATAATGGATAGACTCGACATAATGTCGACTGTATTTAACCTAACACTATGCATTTTGTTTTATAATGGATAGACTCAACATAATGTCGACTGTATTTAAACTAACACTATGCATTGTGTTTTATAATGGATAGACTCAACATAATGTCGACTGTATTTAAACTAACACTATGCATTGTGTTTTATAATGGATAGACTCGACATAATGTCCACTGTATTTAAACTAACACTATGCATTGTGTTTTATAATGGATAGACTCGACATAATGTCGACTGTATTTAAACTAACACTATGCATTGTGTTTTATAATGGATAGACTCGACATAATGTCGACTGTATTTAAACTAACACTATGCATTGTGTTTTATAATGGATAGACTCGACATAATGTCGACTGTATTTAAACTAACACTATGCATTGTGTTTTATAATGGATAGACTCGACATAATGTCGACTGTATTTAAACTAACACTATGCATTGTGTTTTATAATGGATAGACTCGACATAATGTCGACTGTATTTAAACTAACACTATGCATTGTGTTTTATAATGGATAGACTCAACATAATGTCGACTGTATTTAAACTAACACTATGCATTGTGTTTTATAATGGATAGACTCAACATAATGTCGACTGTATTTAAACTAACACTATGCATTGTGTTTTATAATGGATAGACTCAACATAATGTCGACTGTATTTAAACTAACACTATGCATTGTGTTTTATAATGGATAGACTCGACATAATGTCGACTGTATTTAAACTAACACTATGCGTTGTGTTTTATAATGCCGGAGTACCGCCGCACATGCGCCGATGCTCCTAATTCATTGTATGGCTGTGGCACCTTTTTATAATGTCTTTATCGTTAATCCTGTCTATTTGGATGCATCACTGCTCTTTACATGCTTTCATGAGGAGATGGTGGATCGGACGAGGTAAGGTCTGTGTTTAACACTGGTTTTCGTCTACGAGAAGACTGTATCTGTATCTAATTCATTCACTTTAGTGCTACACTTAGTTGAAGGACATGCAGACGTTTGTGTTCATTTCCCCCTACTAGTAATGCACACTTCAAAAACTTTTGCATTGGTTCAAAAACAATGCTACTCAGCTGATTTACATTACAACCATGGCTTTCCTTTTCCTGTCTTGTGTTATCAGATGTCTTAAAAGAAAGATTGATTAGTGCTGGTGTCACAGAAATTGATTAGTGCTGGTGTCACAGAAATTGACCTTACATCCCTTGTTTGTTTTTTAACTGGATACTGTTTGTGTAATTTGGTGTTTTTGTGTGTGTGTGTGTGTGTGTGTGCAAAAAAAATTGGCCTAACTTTAACTTACGCTCCCTTCTTTGCCACTGATCAGCATGGTAGAATCATCAGTAGGAAGAGAGACCCTTTGGGGTCCCTGTGTCTGTGCTTTGGCTCGTTGCCCGTCTGTCTTGTGACATCCTGCCATTGTTCTCTCCTCAGGTCCTGGATGCCTCGACGCTCAGCTACAGCACCCGGGTGAAGTGGTTCGTCATATGCTTCGCTTCGGGCATCCTGTGCTCCATACTGGTGAGATTTCAGTGTTATTGTGAGGTCTGTAATGGTGCGCCCTGTTCCCTAATCTAGTGCATCACTTTTGACCCGTGGCTGTACTCTATAGACCTAATAGATGGGTTGGTTGTTTAGCAACAAAAACTGATGCGTGGGTGACTATGGGACAAAACAGGCATGGGTTTTTGCTTCGATTATTGACGGCTATTTTTATTATCAGGCAAGTCAGTTAAGAACAGATTCTTATTTACAATGACGGCCTAGGAACAGTGCTTTGTTCTGGGGCAGAACGACAGATGTTTACCTTGTCAGCTCGGGGATTTGATCTAGCAAACTTCCGGTTACTGGCCCACTGCTCTAACCACTAGGCTACCGTGCCTGCCCCAATGTAAACTATATTTAATCTCCAATGTTTATTGAAAAACGTTAAAGTTAGATAATGTCGAACACATTGTTACAGTTCGTTGACTAGCTAGCTAATTTTAGCCATGTTAGCTTAGACGTGACCTCATTCAAAACAAGACATCACGGTATTCAGTAGAAGATGAAACTAGCTGGAAGGAGGTCACGATTCCCAACATGACAGCTTAGCAACAATGATAAGAATCTATCTGGCCATTCAGAACCATAACAACACACGTCCTTCTGCCCCTTGGACGCGCTACGCATCGTTTTTTGGTGAAGACGTCACAGCTAACCAGCCTATATGAGTCAACCCCCCGGTCCATATAATCTAAAAGGCCAAACTGATCAGACATCAATACTACTCCGAGACAGTTTACAAGCCCTGGCCTGTCTGGACCACGCAGGTAGTTTCATAACTCTGTGTTTTTTACGTTTGTATTTTTTTAGTAAATCAACTTGTTCCATTGTTGTATTTATTGTTTCACTTTCTGTTGTAATGTTTTGGTTGCACATTCCCCCGTTCCCTTCCAATGCCCACGGCTGTTTCCATCCACAAAGCACTTTCTCATCAGATTCTCTTCCTCGTGTACACTGCGCCGTATTCTCCTTCTGCCATCCAGCTCAACAAGCATCTGTCCATCAGCATGATGCCAGTGATGGCTGGACACTACAGTAAACCACAGTAGTGTCCTCTATCAAGCCATAAGGTTATTCAGCATTTCCGTGTCCAACCAAGTTTCCCCGGAGCTTGTTCTAGAGTCCATTCCCACTGTTGTTTGGACAGCTTGATTTGCTTACTGTTTCCTAATTCTGTGGGTGATCTCACCCCCCCATGTGAGCAGGTCCATGAGTTCAGTCTTGGTGTCAGAGAAACTGAAGTAAAACCTTAGTCACAGTGGACAGTGCTGCCTACACTATCTGCACCTTTCCCCTCTGTTAGTGTGGTTTTGGGCTGGCCTGCCTACAGAACAGTTGTCCCCTCTGTTAGTGTGGTTTTGGGCTGGCCTACCTACAGAACAGTTGTCCCCTCTGTTAGTGTGGTAATGGGCTGGCCTGCCTACAGAACAGTTGTCCCCTCTGTTAGTGTGGTTTTGGGCTGGCCTGCCTACAGAACAGTTGTCCCCTCTGTTAGTGTGGTTTTGGGCTGGCCTGCCTACAGAACAGTTGTCCCCTCTGTTAGTGTGGTTTTGGGCTGGCCTGCCTACAGAACAGTTGTCCCCTCTGTTAGTGTGGTAATGGGCTGGCCTGCCTACAGAACAGTTGTCCCCTCTGTTAGTGTGGTTTTGGGCTGGCCTACAGAAGGGTTGTCCTGATAACACCACCGTTATCAGACTGATTATTCACATCGTGTTAACAACACTGGTGAGAGCCATTTCATAACAGAAGGCCCTATATATATATATATACACACACACACATACAGTGGGGAAAAAAAGTATTTAGTCAGCCACCAATTGTGCAAGTTCTCTCACTTAAAAAGATGAGAGGCCTGTAATTTTCATCATAGGTACACTTCAACTATGACAGACAAATGAGGAAAAAAATCCAGAAAATCAAATTGTAGGATTTTTATGAATTTATTTGCAAATTATGGTGGAAAATAAGTATTTGGTCACATACAAACAAACAAACAAACAAGCAAGATTTCTGGCTCTCACAGACCTGTAACTTCTTCTTTAAGAGGCTCCTCTGTCCTCCACTCATTACCTGTATTAATGGCATCTGTTTGAACTTGTTATCAGTATAAAAGACACCTGTCCACAACCTCAAACAGTCACACTCCAAACTCCACTATGGCCAAGACCAAAGAGCTGTCAAAGGACACCAGAAACAAAATTGTAGACCTGCACCAGGTTGGGAAGACTGAATCTGCAATAGGTAAGCAGCTTGGTTTGAAGAAATCAACTGTGGGAGCAATTATTAGAAATGGAAGACATACAAGACCACTGATAATCTTCCTCCATCTGGGGCTCCACGCAAGATCTCACCCGTGGGGTCAAAATGATCACAAGAACGGTGAGCAGAAATCCCAGAACCACACGGGGGACCTAGTGAATGACCTGCAGAGAGCTGGGACCAAAGTAACAAAGCCTACCATCAGTAACACACTACGCCGCCAGGGACTCAAATCCTGCAGTGCCAGACGTGTCCCCCTGCTTAAGCCAGTACATGTTCAGGCCCGTCTAAAGTTTGCTAGAGAGCATTTGGATGATCCAGATGAGGATTGGGAGAATGTCAGATGAAACCAAAATAGAACTTTTTGGTAAAAACTCAACTCGTCGTGTTTGGAGGACAAAGAATGCTGAGTTGCATCCAAAGAACACCATACCTACTGTGAAGCATGGGGGTGGAAACATCATGCTTTGGGGCTGTTTTTCTGCAAAGGGACCAGGATGACTGATCCGTGTAAAGGAAAGAATGAATGGGGCCATGTATCGTGAGATTTTGAGTGAACACCTCCTTCCATCAGCAGGGGCATTGAAGATGAAACGTGGCTGGGTCTTTCAGCATGACAATGATCCCAAACACACCGCCCGGGCAACGAAGGAGTGGCTTCATAAGAAGCATTTCAAGGTCCTGGAGTGGCCTAGCCAGTCTCCAGATCTCAACCCCATAGAAAATCTTTGGAGGGAGTTGAAAGTCCGTGTTGCCCAGCGACAGCCCCAAAACATCACTGCTCTATAGGAGATCTGCATGGAGGAATGGGCCAAAATACCAGCAACAGTGTGTGAAAACCTTGTGAAGACTTACAGAAAACGTTTGACCTCTGTCATTGCCAACAAAGGCTATATAACAAAGTATTGAGAAACTTTTGTTATTGACCAAATACTTATTTTCCACCATAATTTGCAAATAAAATCCTCATTTTGTCTGTCATAGTTGAAGTGTACCTATGATGAAAATTACAGGCCTCTCTCATCTTTTTAAGTGAGAGAACTTGCACAATTGGTGGCTGACTAAATACTTTTTTTCCCCCACTGTATATGTGTATATGTATGTGTTCCCCCTCATTCATCATCAATTCTACTAGTTGAGGAATGTGTCTAACATGAATCATGTATTTGTATGCACCATTTGGTCTTTCATAAGGACATGGATCGTGTCAGGTTGGTTTTAAACACCGTGGGTTAATTCCACAAGAACAGAGCCTTCATCTAATAGCCTACATCAGGGCTCTCTATTCCTGTTCCTGGAGAGGGATCCTCCTGTAGGTTTACATCAGGGCTCTCCATTCCTGTTCCTGGAGAGGGATCCTCCTGTAGGTTTACATCAGGGCTCTCCAACCCTGTTCCTGGAGAGGGATCCTCCTGTAGGTTTACATCAGGGCTCTCCAACCCTGTTCCTGGAGAGGGATCGATCCTCCTGTAGGTTTACGTCAGGGCTAGTTTCTCTGACACTGGAGAGCGGATCAAACTGCTCATACAAACTGATGGTATGGTGATGCCTAGGTGGACATGGTAATGATTTCATGTTGTGTGTTTCAACCAGGGCACTGCACTGCTGTTCTTACCCAATGGCACCAAGCTGTTTGCTGTGTTCTACACACTAGGCAACCTTGCTGCACTCTCCAGGTGAGTTCATTCATTCATTAATTTGCTCACGTTCTGCTAGCAATACTGTTGTTACTGACAGAGCAAAGGACCAAGCTATTTCCATTACAAGCAATTCAGGGATTAAGCTATACTAAATGCATACTTATTTCATATACTTTTTTTACATTTTAAAATTACATTTACACTTCAATTCTAATTTTAATGTGAGGTAATTTCACTGTAAGTTCCTTGTCCTATCCGTTTAACTTGACTTTGGATGGACTTGGTTTTTTCCGTTTTCTAACATCTCTGCGTAGATGTTCAGCAACACTCCACTAACGTGATTGATTGTCTAGACCTTTTTTTTTTTTTTTGCAAATGACCTATCAATTATTGATCTCCTGTCCCGTCACCCAAATTTGGAGTGGTACTCCGTAGCAGTCCGTCAGTAGCCGCCAAAGTGTCCGTTGAGTTCATTGTTTTCCAAAGGGTGGCGTTCCAAGTCATGGAATTAGAATTAGAATTCTGTCCCTGTTCTAGCGATTCTATTTCTATGGTTCAGGCGTCAGTAAGACCCGCTTGGCTTGTCTGCCGTACTATGCAGTAGTTGTTCAGACAGAACAGAACAGAAGCACGTTGGACGGGTTCCCTATTGAGCTCGGTGTAGTAGTCCTGTGTGGCTCCGTAGGTAAGAGCATGACACTTAACAAACACCACAAAGGTCATAGGTTCATTTCCACAGGGACCACACACACAATATTATTTATTTTTTGTCCCCATGCACTCGCTGTACTGTAAGTAAGTTGCTTTGGATACAATGGACAGCTGTCTAGAATTCATTGTGGTATAGGCTTTCTATAGTTCAGGACATTTTTTTTTTTTTTGTACAGTAATGTCTTTTGGTTGAATTCCTGACTGTGGAACGTGTCTCTTGGGTTTAGTTCTCTATCTAAGAATCACGAGAGGGTTGAGCTGTCAGAAACTCATTACATGTGACTCATCTCCGAGATACAAGTCACACCATAGACTCTAAACATGGCACCCAATGCCTTGCTTGGCCCCTCGGCATAAAGGAGATTGATTGGGGATAAGGCCCTACGACAGACTAGCGTCCTGTCCAAGGGGGGTGTAATTGTACATCAGGAGATGGGCTCCTGCCCCTATGGGCCGTTCTGGCTCAGACAAGGCTAACTTGTCAAACGCTTACTTACTATAATATAACAGCTATCATCTACACTGAACAAAAAATATAAACTCAACATGCAACAATTTCAAAGATTTTACGGTGTTATGGTTCATATAAAGGAAATCAGTCAATTTTAAAATAAATTCATTAAATCAAATCCAATTTTGTCACATGCGCCGAATACAACAGGTGGAGACCTTACAGTGAAATGCTGAATACAACAGGTGGAGACCTTACAGTGAAATGCTGAATACAACAGGTGGAGACTTTACAGTGAAATGCTGAATACAACAGGTGGAGACCTTACAGTGAAATGCTGAATACAACAGGTGGAGACCTTACAGTGAAATGCTGAATACAACAGGTGGAGACTTTACAGTGAAATGCTGAATACAACAGGTGGAGACCTTACAGTGAAATGCTGAATACAACAGGTGGAGACCTTACAGTGAAATGCTGAATACAACAGGTGGAGACCTTACAGTGAAATGCTGAATACAACAGGTGGAGACCTTACAGTGAAATGCTGAATACAACAGGTGGAGACCTTACAGTGAAATGCTGAATACAACAGGTGGAGACCTTACAGTGAAATGCTGAATACAACAGGTGGAGACCTTACAGTGAAATGCTGAATACAACAGGTGGAGACCTTACAGTGAAATGCTGACTACAACAGGTGGAGACCTTACAGTGAAATGCTGACTACAACAGGTGGAGACCTTACAGTGAAATGCTGACTACAACAGGTGGAGACTTTACAGTGAAATGCTTACTTTCAAGCTCTTAACCAACAATGCAGTTTTTAAGAAATAAAGTTAAAAAATAAATGAACAGTTAACCCATCTAGGGGGCTTCCGAGTGGCACAGTGGTCTAAGACTTCAGGCTGCATCACATCCAGCCATGATTGGGAGTCCCATAGGGAGGCGCACAATTGGCCCAGCGCCGTCTGGGTTTGGCCAGGGTAGGCCATCATTGTAAATAATTTGTTCTTAACTGTCTTGCCTAGTTGGTCCTAGACTTGGCGCTCTGGTACCACATGCCGTGTGGTAGCAGAGAGAACAGTCTATGACTCTGGTGACTGGCGTCTGACAATTATTTTGGGCCTTCCTCTGACACCGCCTAGTATATAGGTCTTGGATGGCAGGAAGCTTTGCCCCAGTGATGTTCTGGGCTGTACGCACTACGCGCGTTATGGTTGGATGCCGAGCAGTTGCCATACCAGGCGGTGATGCAACCGGTCAGGATGCTCTCGATGGTGCAGCTGTAGAACTTTTTGAGGATCTGTCGGTCTCCTGAGGGAGGAAAAGGTGTTGTCGTGCCCTCTTCATGACTGTCTTGGTGTGTTTGGACCATGACAGTTTGTTGGTGATGTGGACACCAAGGAACTTGAAGCTCTCAACCTGCTCCACTACAGCCCCGTCGATGAGAATGGGGGTGTGCTCGGTCCTCCTTTTCCTGTAGTCCGCGATCAGCTCCTTTGTCTTGCTCACATTGAGGGGGAGGTTGTTGTCCTGGCACCACACGGCCAGGTCTCTAACCACCTCCTTATTGGCGGTCTCATCGTTGTCGGTGATCAGTCCTACCACTGTTGTGTTGTCAGCAAACTTAAGGATGGTGTTTGAGTCATGCTTGGCCACACAGTCGTCGGTGAACAGGGAGTACAGGAGGGGACTAAGCATGCACCCCTGAGTGGCCCACATGTTGAGGATCAGCATGGCAGATATGTTGTTGCCTACCCTTAACACCTGGGGATGGCCCATCAGGAAGTCCAGGATCCAGTTGCAGGGGCAAGTGTTTAGTCCCAGAGTCCTTAGCTTAGTGATGAGCTTTGTGGGCACTATGGTAATGATTGCTGAGCTGTAGGTAATGAACAGCTTTCTCACATAAGTGTTCCTTTTGTCCAGATGGGAAAGGGCAGTGTGGAGTGCGATTGAGATTGCGTCATCTGTGGATCTGTTGGGTCGGTATGTGAATTGGAGTGGGTCTAGGGATTCCAGGATGATGGTGTTGATGTGAGCCATGACCAGCCTTTCAAAGCACTAAATGGCTACCGACGTGAGTGCTACGGGGCGGTAGTCATTTAGGCAGGTTACCTTTGCTTCCTTGGGCACAGGGACTATGGTGGTCTGCTTGAAACATGTCGGTATTACAGACTCGGTCAGGGGTTGAAAATGTCAGCTGCATGCTTCATTGTGGCTTGCCTCGAAGCGAGCATAAAAGGCATTTAGCCCGTCTGATAGGCTTGCGTCACTGGGCAGCTTGCGGCTGGGTTTCCCTTTGTAGTCCGTAATAGTTTGCAAGCCCTACCACATTCGACGAGCGTCAGAGCTGGTGTAGTAGGATTCCATCGTAGTCTTGTATTGACACTTTTCCTGTTTGATATTTTGTCTGAGGGCGTAGCAGGATTTCTTCTAAGCATCCAGATTAGTGTCCTGCTCCTTGAAAGTGGCAGCTCTAGCCTTTTAGCTTGGTGTTGATGTTGCCTGTAATCCATGGCTTCTGGTTGGGATATGTACGTACGGTCACTGTGAGGACGACGTCGTTGACGTACTTATTGATGAAGCCAGTGACTGAAGTGGTATACTCCTCAATGCCATTGGATGAATCCCGGAACATATTCCAGTCTGTGCTAGAAAAACAGTCCTGTAGCGTAGCATCCGTGTCATCTGACCACTTCCGTATTGAGCGAGTCACTAGTACTTCCTGCTTTAGTTTTTGCTTGTAAGCAGGAATCAGGAGGATAGAGGTCTGGTCAGATTTGCCAAATGGAGGGCGGGGGAGAGCTTTGTGCGCGTCTCTGTGTGTGGCGTAAAGGTAGTCTAGAGTTTTATTTATTTTTTCTCTGGTTGCACATTTAACATGCTGGTAGAAATTAAGTAAAATTTAAGTTTGCCTGTATTAAAGTTTCCGGCCACTAGGAGCGTCTCTTCTGGATGAGCATTTTCTTGTTTGCTAATGGCCTTATACAGCTTGTTCAGTGTGGTCTTAGTGCCAGCATGGGTTTGTAGTGGTAAATAGACAGCTATGAAAAATGTAGACAGTGTGGTCTACAGCTTATCATGAGGTACCCTCTCTTAAAGTTTTAGGCCCTAATCTATAGATTTTGCATGGGTGCAGCCATGGGTGGGCCTTAGAGGGCATAGGCCCACCCATTTGGCAGCCAGGCACACCCACTGGGGAGCCAGGCCCAGCCAATCAGAATGAGTTTTTCCTCACAAAAGGGCTTTATTACAGACAGAAATATTCCTCAGCACCCCTCCACCCCGCCTCAGACGATGCCGCAGGTGTAGAAGCCGGATGTGGAGGTCCTGGGCTGGCATGGTTACATGTGGTCTGCGGTTGTGAGGCCGGTTGGGCGTACTGCCAAATAAAAAAAAAAAAACGACATTTTTGGCAGTTTTATTGTAGAGAAATTAACATTAAATGATCTGATAACCGCTCTGGTGGATATTCCTGCAGTCAGCATGCCAATTACATGCTCCCTCAACACTTGAGACATCTGTGGTATTGTGTTGTGTTACAAAGCTGCACATTTTAGAGTGGCCTTTATTTGTCCCCAGCACAAGGTGCACCTGTGTAATGATCATGCTGTTTAATCAGCTTATTGATATGCCACACCTGTCAGGTGGATGGATTATCTTGGCAAAGGAGAAATGCTCACTAACAGGGATGTAAACAAATTTGTATACAAAAGTTGAGAGAAATAAGATTTTTGTGATTCAACTCTTGAAACATGGGACCAACACTTCTTACCTGGTTCCTCTCCTCTGAGCCTGGTTCTGCCCCTCTCTCGAAGTTTGTTTCCTTTTATTTTCCATGCCACTGTGCTTCTGCTTGCTGAAATTCATTTGATTGGTTATCACAGACAGGTTGCGTTGACACTGTATCATTTTCCTTCCCGGACGGTGAACTGTGACATCTCTTTGTTTTAGGCGTCTTCTGTCATCATCATCGCTGTGTTTCCACAGCGACAACACTGAAAGAAACTGGTTCAGCGTGTGTTGTGTCCTAACTCCTGGTTACTGTTCTGAACCACAAACAGTAGTGTCATGTTTACACTGGTCCTTTTTCCCAAATGGCACCCTATTCCCTATGTAGTGCACTACTTTTGACTAGGGCCCATAGTACACTATGTAGGGAATAGTGTGCCATTTGTAATGCAGACAAGGGCTTTTGTCCACATAGTAACTTGAAGTGCTCAGACCGTCATATTTTAATTGAAGGCGTATATTCAGGTAGGTAGGTGTATAAGTAACCATGCGTTTCATGTTGCATAATATATAGCCTGGGCCCACCAGCAGGTTCCTATAAAGCCATTATATATCAACATAGATGCATAAATACAGTACCAGTCAAGTTTGAACACACCTACTCATTCAAGAGTTTTCGTTTATTTTGACTATTTTCTACATTGTAGAATAATAGTGAAGACCTCAACACGATGAAATATCACATATGGAAACATGTAGTAACCAAAAAAGTGTTAAACAAATCAAAATATATTTCAGATTCTTCAAAGTAGCCACCCTTTGCCTTGATGACAGCTTTGCACACTCTTGGCATTTTCTCAACAAGCTTCAACTTTCCAACAGTCTTGAAGGAGTTCCCACATATGCTGAGCACTTGCTGGCTGCTTTTCCTTCACTCTGCTGTCCAACTCATCCCAAACCATCTCAATTGGGTTGAGGTTGGGTGATTGTGGAGGCCAGGTCATCTGATGCAGCACTCCATCACTCTCCTTCTTGGTCAAATATCCCTTACACAGCCTGGAGGTGTTGGGTCATTGTCCTCTTTAAAAACAAATGATAGTCCCACTAAGCACAAACCAGAAGGGATGGCGTATCGCTGTAGAACGCTGTGGCAGCCATGCTGGTTAAGTGTGCCTTGAATTCTAAATAAATCAGTGTCCCCAGCAAAGCACCATCACACCTCCTCCTCCATGCTTCACGGTGGGAACCACACATGCGGAGATCATCTGTTCACCTACTCTGCATCTCACAAAGACACGGCGGTTGGAACCAAAAATCTCATATGTCCATTGCTCGTGTTTCTTGGTTAAAGCAAGTCTCTTCTTCTTATTGATGTCCTTTAGTAGTGGTTTCTTTGCAGCAATTCGACCATGAAGGCCTTATTCACGCAGTCTCCTCTGAACAGTTGATGTTGAGATGTCTGTTACTTGAACTCTGTGAAGCATTTATTTGGGCTGCAATCTGGAGGTGCAGTTAATTGTTGATTTGTGAGGCTGGTAACTATAATGACCTTATCCTCTGCAGCAGAGGTAACTCTGGGTCTTCCTTTCCTGTTGCGGTCCTCACAAGAGCCAGTTTCATCATTGCGCTTGATGGTTTTTGTGACTGCACTTGAAGAAACTTTGACATTTTTTCCGCATGGACTCACCTTCATGTCCTTAAAGTAATGACGGACTGTTCTTTCTCTTTGCTTATTTGAGCTGTTCTTGCCATAATATGTACTTGGTATTTTACCAAATAAGGCTATTTCTGTATACCACCACTACCTTGTCACAACACAACTGATTGGCTCAAACACATTAAAAAGGAAAGAAGTTCCACAAATAAACTTTTAACAAGGCACACCTGTTAATTGAAATGCATTCCAGGTGACTACCTCTTGAAACTGGTTGAGAGAATGCAAAAGAGTGTGCAAAGCTGTCATCAAGGCAAAAGGTGTCTTTTGAAGAATCTCAAATATAAAAAATATTTTGATTTGTTTAACACTTTACTACATGATTCCGTATGGGTTATTTCATAGATGTGATGTCTTCACTATTATTCTACAATGTAGAAAATTTGTAAAAGTAAAAAAAATAAACTTGAATGAGTCTGTTTAGGTGTCCAAACATTTGACTGGTACTGTGAGTGTATAATAATATCCTAGGCCTACCAGCAGGGCTCTATAAGATCTGTGTCGCGGACAGAATCACGGAATCCAGACCATTACAACGTAATTAAAAAATATGTGTTGAACTTTTATTAGAAAATTCATTCGTTTGTTGAAGTTAATCACGAGACATGCGTCCAGTGATTCGTATTTTCCTGAAACTTTATGAAACGGCACAGGAATGCCCATCTCTCTCGCTGTGTGGATGTGATGTGTGTGTCTATACTTTGTGATGATGTAGCATTATGACATTATGAGAAAAGAGACAGTGTGACGATGGCCAGTGTATAAACTGATCCCAGTATGGAGAAATCCCTGTCTCCACCCCCTGGCTTCTTTACCTGCGGGATCGTCTGAGACCAGCCACCCGGACAGCCAATGAAACTGAGGAGTACTGAGGAGTATTTTTTTTTCCCCCTTTTTGTGGGGGGAAAAACAAATTCTAATTGGCTGAGCCTGGCTCCCTAGTGGGTGGGCCTATGTCCTCCCAGGCCTACCCATGTCTGCGCCCCTGCCCAGTCATGTGAAATCCATAGATTAGGGCCTAATTAATTTATTTCAATTGACTGATTTCCTTATATGAGCTGTAACTCCGTATTGTTGCTAGTTGCGTTTATATTTTTCAGTGTACATGGCTTATTAGAGTGCCAGCCACACATCTATTCACATTTGAAATGAGAATTACATTCTTTTTTGCTAGTCTTTTTTTTTAGTGTTCTGTTGCATCCATGTCAAGGTCTCTCCATATCAATTTAATATCCGCAACAACGAAAACCATTCTCCGGGCTCTTGTGATCAATATGTAGTCTTTCCAATGTATAAATCATAGAAATAGAATCCATGTGACATTATTTCTACAATTCTTTTTTTTAACCAGTTTTTTTTTTTTTCTTCCCTTCGTGTCTGCAGCACCTGCTTCCTGATGGGACCTCTGAAGCAGCTGAAGAGAATGTTTGAGCCCACCAGACTGATAGCCACCTGTGTTGTGCTGGTAACTATAGCTACTGTACTTCATCTATTGTAAACGATTGAGTTTATTTGACATTATAAATAATACATACTCGAGGGTAATGTCCTAGTTAACTAATGTAAGTTAAACAACCACATATCACAATCATCGCAAGTAATCCCATAACTGAGGGACGTGGCTGGATAGATGTTGCTAAGCACGTGGCAGTTTCTAAGTTACTGTATATTCGTCAATAATGAATTGATATACATTATTTTAAATGACAAAACATGTCTAAATATTACATTGATTCTTAAAGGTGCAATCTATTATGTAGGTCTTAAGGGATTCAGCAGATATCTCCTTTTTAAGACACTGGTCTTTTCAGTGTTGCGTGATACTTCTGCTCCTTAAGCTGTTGGTGGATTTAAGCCTAGCCTGTCGCTAGTTTAGGTCAGATGCTATTTTTTTTTCCCGCGACCTGGAAAAAGTCAAAACATTTCAAATGACAACTTTAAAGCGTGAACCCTTAATTGGTGAAACTGCCACGTCCGTTTTTGAGATCCAAACGAACACTGTTGCTTCATAGGACAGCAGAATATATTTTGACCACGCTTCCAGATGCTCCTCTTCCTCCTGTTTTCATCAACAATGACAAAGGCGCTGTTTCCTCTAATGCGGATTCCATCTTTAATGTTGATCATGCCGTTAGGGCACAAAGCTGAGTGGTAACTGGAAGGTAAAATCCCTCACAGTAGATCATTTAATCAATTATTTAAAAGTTGTTTTTAATTAGGATTTTCTCTTTCTGCCTCCAGCTCTGTCTCGTTTTGACGCTTTGTGCGGTTTTCTGGGTAAGTATCGGAAAGCCTCTGAAACAGTTCAGTAGCCTACACCGTGACCCTATGGCAGCGTTTCCCAAACTCAGTTTTTTGGGGGTCCCCAAGCACTACACAGCTGATTCAAATTGTGATTGTCACATGCAGATGTTAATGCGAGTGTAGCGAAATGCTTGTAAATCAAAGCTTGATGATGAGTTGATTATTTAAACCAGCTGAGTAGTACTATGGCTAAAACCAGCATGTGCACCCCTCGGGGGACCCCAGGACTGAGTTGGGGGAACACTGGCCTGTGCACTATAATACATTTACAACACCGCTGTCTGATAATGGACGTGACGTTCTCTCTGTCTCTGTAGTGGAAAAAGAAGGGACTGGCCATCATCTTCTGCATTCTACAGTTCTTGGCTATGACATGGTAAGTGACAGTCCACTGACGACGGTGCGTTCAATTTAGGCCTAGATTCAATCCCTATATGTCGGCTCAATCGGACATTACGAATTGCAGATTTGTTGTTGTTGTTGCTCGTATTAATATCCTTCCTAAAATGCCTCATATTTTGTGACAGCTGATGGCGCCCTCTCCTTCCGTGTCAAACTAGGATCGTAGCTGTGTTGACAGTCATTGATCTACAAGTCCTTTTGCAATGCCGAACAGCCCCAGGGAATATCAGTCCTTTTGCAATGCCCGAACAGCCCCAGGGAATATCAGTCCTTTTGCAATGCCCGAACAGCCCCAGGGAATATCAGTCCTTTTGCAATGCCCGAACAGCCCCAGGGAATATCAGTCCTTTTGCAATGCCCGAACAGCCCCAGGGAATATCAGTCCTTTTGCAATGCCCGAACAGCCCCAGGGAATATCAGTCCTTTTGCAATGCCCGAACAGCCCCAGGGAATATCAGTCCTTTTGCAATGCCCGAACAGCCCCAGGGAATATCAGGAGCCTAGTGACAGTCTGTAGATGTGCCCAGCTTCGCGCGCTGACCAACGCAAGGTAGGCACCCTGTTCCTGATCTGCGCGGGACCTTCAGCATTCAAATTCTACAATGGCTTACGCGATATTAGGCTTTATTAGTTGGGTGACAACCTAATGTAATTTGCTACGTTATTTGTTTATCTATGCGCTGTTGAAAATTGTGTTTTACTGGAATTAAAGTAAGCAACTCTCATCTGGCTATAGCCTACTGCTGAAAGAGGGCTTAAAATATAAATGTATAACAATCCGTGCCCAGTATATGGTCATTTTAGATTAACCGGCTTTAACTACATAACGAGGAATCACTTTTGCGAGACGCACTGCATGGCCAAAGTGGGAAGAAAAAGAAGTTCACTTAAAAACACCAAGTTTATGGATGTACTGAGAAGATGCTTGCCTCTACGTCCTGTCAGTCATATTCCATTCACCCAGTTCAATGTGACAGTGATGTGTTTAGGCTACTACATGATACTCTAATTGTCCCTGTACCCATCATGCGTGAGGTTGCTACAACCTAGCCTATGAATGAAAGATTACAATGTAGGTGCACAGGTCAAGAGACAAATTGGAGTAATCAATGTGACAGACTGACACGTTCAGTACAGCTGTGCACACTCTGGCCTAGGGCTGTTACAGTGACCATATGGCCCGCCACGTCGTCGGTCACGAGTCATGATTAGGTTTCTCCAAGCTCTGATTCTGCTGATGGTCATTAGTAGCCTAGCAAACTTGCTAACTGCCTGGTACTCAGCACTCTATTGTCACTGACATCAATGCAAATGTAATCGAAGAATCTAATCAAACACTTCACGTGTTGCTATACATTTCTATAGGCTATGTAATAGTATGAGAGAACTGAGTGATGGCCTCTACTAAAAAGAGGAGGATCCCATCAGCTTTCTATAGGCTAGACTTACTATATGTATTTATCAACTTTCCTAATACTAAGCACATTGATTCTCTTTACAACAGGAGTGTAGCCTGCCTGGCTGGCATGAAAATGAACCATGGGAAAAGCATCCTCCATTAGCTATTTAAGTGCATAGATTTTTTTTTTTTGTTCATGCCCCTGTTTCTAGACCGATGCATGATAATGGTCCATTCTAAATTAAAACTAATATCACACACGTTATTTAGTATATGTAAAGACCAGATCAAATGAAGAATAGTCTGATGGGTGACAATATATCATTCACAAATGACAGGATAATATTGTCACTTGCGAATGATGCCTAGCTTGTGTGCAGTAAGGCAAATCATAGTCGCACACCTCATGTAGCCTCGTCCATAGGCCTGTATGTTTTGATAAAGTTTGTATGACAAATAAAGTGGTCAAATAACTTCTTAAAATTAAGCACATTTAATTCGCTTTACAACCTGTGTAGAGCCTAACGGGCATACATAAAGTTTGAACTTTGTGGAAGGTAATTTTCACCATTTTAAAAACGCACCTAGAGTCACATTTACGGTCACTTTTGAGAATGCTGTTTTCCCTCTATTAGACTGCATTTTGAAACATTTGTGCTTACTGCCTACTGCCCATTTCTGCACTTATAATGTGAAGAAATAGACTAATAGTTTATCAACATTTTAAGCTAAACGTTCTGATCCGTTGCATCAGACTAATTTTCTCTTCACATGTTTTTTTTTTTTTAATGAGAGTGGTTGTATTAATTTGAGATCTATCGCAATCCACAACTGTCCCAGACTATGTTTGGAATATTTATTTATTGCACAGAAGGACAAGTTGACCAATAGAATATGTAAACTTTTTGTACTATGGGGGATAGTAGATTGACATAGGCTAGTGCTGTTGCTGTTCGTTAGGTCTACTCATCTTGTTGGCTGATGAAAAGTTAATGTGGACAGCTCTTCTAACATCTTCAATATGCGCCTCGGAAGATGATGATGATAAGGACGTGCGCAGTTGCGTCCATCTTCACTTGTTGCCTACTTCTTAGCGGAGATGCCTGTGAGAAGGACCTGATCACGTGACGGACATTGGCTGGTAAGAATTAAGATATCTGAGCGAGCCATGTGAGTGAGAGGTGCTTCGGAGCACAGCGATTGGCAGCCAAGGGAAGGCAATTTTTATTAATTATTATATTCAGCCCAAGGGCACAATGGCCACTTTGGCCGCAAAAGGCATGGATATTTTTGGGGGATATTACGGCCACACAAAGGGGATGCAGCCTTAGTACATTTGCATGATGTCATAACATCACCTGTATTCTATTAGTCACTTAACACCTGACTGCTTATTCACTTGATGGGCGTTGAGAGCAGATTTGACTTGGCTCAAGCTGATTGAGTCACTGGGCAAGGGCATGTGCTAAATCCAGTTAAATCCAGCGGCTACGTGGTTAAACACTCAAGACGTAGCCACTCAGTCGTACCTGCGTGTCCTAGATACAACCGGACTGGACGGCAGGAACCGGACTGGACGGCAGGATTGTTGACTGTTATCCTTTTTGGAGTTGAGCTCAGCCACTACAAAGTAGAAGACCAGCTGTTACAATCTTATTTCTCTAACTCAACCTATATCCTACAGTTTCATTGAAATGTATGTACAGTTTGGCCATCATAAGAATTTTTTTTTTGTTTGTTTACAGACCAAATAATTATTTGATAAAACAATATTACTGGATATGCTGTGATATTATTATTATCAGGAGGAGATGGGGATAGATGGACAGAGCTGTTATACTTCATTAGACATATGGTCTTCTCAATACTACTCTGATTAGGATATCATTCTATAGTCTCTCAGCTGGACACACACGCACTGTGTTGTGTAGTCTTCTCAGCTGGACAGCAGGGTTGTCTGACCTGGGCCTATATCAACAAAGCATCTCCCAGTAGGGAGAGACTTACAGACAGGGGAGAGAAAGAGAGACTGAGATGGACGAGAGAGATGTAAACCGAGAGAGACAGACACTAAAACAGCCCAGCATATGTTGACATGAAGGATCAGATTAGAGCACACACACAAACTGAAGTTGGCAGACCACATGTGGAAGGCCAGGTGTGCATGATTCGTTGGTACTACTGACTGGGTATTCATCAAAGAGGTACTAATAATTTCACTGTGCCTCTGCATTGCTTGCTGTTTTGGGGTTTTAGACTGGGTATCTGTAAAGCACTTTGTGACAACTAGTGATGTAAAAAGTGCTTTATAAAATACAATTGATTGATTTTTGACTCTGCCTGTTTCACACTATTAGGGCCAAACAGAGCCGAGCTAAGCTGAACTGTAAGGGGCTGATTTGGTTATCAATCCCACATAGTTACTGGAACAGTGCTGAAAACGAAAACAACATGTTTGAGTCTGCACTGTACAGTTTAGGTTTGGGAACAACGTTTTTTATTCAGTCTTGCAGGTCAATAGAGTTTTAAATGCTGGAAAGCAAGAAGCAAAAAAAACACTTGTTTGCGTAGACGTGCGTATGTTTGCGTGTTGGTGAAGTGTGTGTGTTGTGCCCTTACGGGGGGGAAAAAAACACATTATTTCACATGTGGAAAACAATTAAAATTTTCACGTGACATTTCCACATGTGAAATCATGTAAAACCACGTGTTTTAGGAACACTTCACATGTGGTGATACACTATACATGAATGGCCGTGATTTTGGAATGAGATGTATGACGAGCACATCTAGCATGTCTTGACACACTTTGACATACATTTATACAGTAATTATTATTCAACATGTCCTTACCTGGGCTTTGAACTCAAAACCACTTGGTTCACGACATTCCGATCTTCCTGCTGGGCCATGTGTCTGTTACTGATTTTCACCTGTATTCCTTCACTTTGTTGAAAATGCACTCGAGGGGAAAAACTATATTTATGAAAGTGATTTGAGGAGTAATGTTTTAAAACCAGAATAATATACCCCACCAACAT
Source organism: Brachymystax lenok tsinlingensis (assembly GCA_030435695.1). Taxonomy (NCBI): domain Eukaryota; kingdom Metazoa; phylum Chordata; class Actinopteri; order Salmoniformes; family Salmonidae; genus Brachymystax; species Brachymystax lenok. The sequence goes on along the minus strand of CM059804.1, from coordinate 3,572,096 downwards.
TACAGAACTATACAGATAATCCTCAAATAGCTGAGATAAGTAAATGAAATCAATGTTGAGAGAATAGTCAGAATAACAGTGGAGATGGTAATGAATGTTAAGGGGAATGCTCCAGACTTTGAGGTGCAGCAGAAAGGTCAGTGTACCTCAAATCCAGAGGTTGTGAGTTCAAATCCCAGGTCAGGTTATATTTTAACTGAACAGCGATAACACATGGAAGTGCACATTTTGAAAATGTGATCACGTTAAGTTTTTCACGTTTAAATGTCACGTTTTTGAAGTGTTCCAAAAATATTATTTTCCCGTGATTTCACGTGAAATGTCAAGTTTTACATGTGAAATTGTTAATTTCTACATTTGAAATCGTGATGACATAACTACACTGTTAGCCACTGCTGTTAATTTGTGGTAGATTTTAGTCATTACGCAGTACATTTCTACAGTAATAGGATACTGTATTAGTGTTTTGCTATATAGGACTTGTTGGCCCGTGCTGCAAATTAACTTGGCATTTCTCACTTGCAATTGCATTTAAACTGATAGGAGACTTTCGATGTGCTTATGGCACAAACTGTACAAATATTTTTCCTGTAAATTTATAGTAAGTTACCGGCTACTGAGAGGAATTTACCAGTTGTGAAATTGTAATTACCAGTTGGATGCATTCACGTGCTTTGAAATCATTGGGAAAAGCCAATTCGCGGATGGCCAACAAGCTGCTTCAAACATTAACTAAAAGTACAGCTATCATGCTTGTAAATAAATTGAGTTAAAAATAGACTATTTATAAAAAGCAATGTTTTGTTACATTTAACTGCCGAAAAATGCTGTTCTCGAGGTAATTTCCTTAGTAGGTGACGTCAGAGGTCAGCATGTGGGAGAAGTTGTAGCTCCGGGACGATAGACGCGTTTCCCACTAGTAATAATTTCCACCTATCATTTGGTTACGAACGGAGCATTAGGCGCAATGATTACTGCACTTTGAAACGTGGGCGGGGCAAAGTGTTGGCAGGGGCTCATTAGTATATTTGGGGGAATGGTCTAAAATATGTTATATTTGTGCCAACCATCAGTGGAAATGTTGTACCAGTTTAAGTAGTTGTATCGCTATGTTGAAGGTTGGGCACCTCTTTTTGACATGGTCAGTTCTGCTATCTTTTCCAGTAGCTTAAGCAGCTGCTGGTTCACAGGAAGTTAATGTTTTCATTTTCAATAGCTTACTGTCAACTAGTTACAAGTGGAGTATTGTAAAATTCACAGTAACTTAGTGTAAAACTAAATGCATGCTCTTCAACCGATCGCTGCCCGCCCGCCCAGCATCACTACTCTGGACGGTTCTGACTTAGAATATGTGGACAACTACAAATATCTAGGTGTCTGGTTAGACTGTAGACTCTCCTTCCAGACTCACATTAAGCCTCTCCAATCCAAAATGTAATCTAGAATCGGCTTCCTATTTCGCAACAAAGCATCCTTCACTCGTGTTGCCAAACATACCCTCGTAAAACGGACTATCCTACCGATCCTTGACTTCGGCGATGTCATTTACAAAATAGTCTCCAACACTCTACTCAGCAAATTGGATGCAGTCTATCACAGTGCCATCCGTTTTGTCACCAAAGCCCCATATACTACCCACCACTGCGACCTGTATGCTCTCGTTGGCTGGCCCTAGCTTCATATTCGTCACAAACCCACTGCCTCCAGGTCATCTATGTATTTTCTAGGTAAAGCCCCGCCTTATCTCATCTCACTGGTCACCATAGCAGCACCCACCCGTAGCACGCGCTCCAGCAGGTATGTTTCACTGGTCACTCCCAAAGCCAATTCCTCCTTTGGCCACCTTTCCTTCCAGTTCTCTGCTGCCAATGACTGGAACGAACTACAAAAATCACTGAAGCTGGCGACTCATATCTTCCTCACTAGCTTTAAGCACCAGCTGTCAGAGCAGCTCACAGATCATTGCGCCTGTACATAGCCTATGTAAATAGCCCATCCAACTACCTCATCCCCATACTATTATCTATTTTTGCTCCTTTGCACCCCAGTATCTCTACTTGCAAACTCATCTTCTGCACATCTATCACTCCAGTGTTTAATTGCTATATTGTAATTACTTTGCCACCATGGCCTATTTATTGCCTTACCTCCCTTATCTTACCTCATTTGCACACACTGTATATAGACTGTATGTTTGTTTACTCCATGTGTAACTCTGTGTTTGTCGCACTGCTTTTACTTTATCTTGGCCAGGTCGCAGTTGTAAATGAGAACTTGTTCTCAACTGGCCTACCTGGTTAAATAAAGGTGAAATAAATTTTTCAAAAAGTAGCTGATCCATCATACTCACTGGTCTGGTAGGAAAGTGAGGATTATAATTACCTGGTAACTAGCTATAATTGAAATATCATATGGTTCTTAATCACATCCTTTTACCAAGGCTGCAGAACACTCAATGTTTATGAACAGAGCACATTAACTAGGATGACATTCCCTCTTATGGGAGACCAAAAACAGCTAGCTGAAAGCTACGCCTCGAATTAGCCACACCTGCAATCTTCTGATAGGCTGCCACTGTTACAGTATGCTGCCAATCATCTAGACAACCTGCAGGGGACCATTTCTGTTTTCAATTGAATTCCATGTAAATTATGCCTACTCTAAATGACATTTGACGCCTGGGTTGTGTCAGGTGTCATCGTATCACTTTAAAAAACATGTTGCATCCCCATGTTGTCACGTTTTTTTATTAAACATGAGATTTGTGTTTTCACGTCACGTGTAGTTTTATGTTATCGCATGTTGTTTCACATGTTGACACAATGCTTGTACACACTGGGTGTTTTCTGCAAAATGCATGCTGCTGTGCTCCGAGCACGTAAATTGGAGCATGCGAGAGAGGCTCGGAGAATGAGTCTCCATCGAAGTATGCGAAACGGAGACGGAGGGCACTTCTCTAACGCGTGGCCCGTGTGTACACATTTTGAAGCGTCCCAAAGCTTCAATGGAAATCATGCAAAGAAATGACGGGACATTCATTACTTGAGCTGAAGCGAGAGGAAAATACACTGTCTTCAGAATGTAACGTTGCCTTAGTCATATCAAATATGTTCCTAAATTAACAATAGTATTAACTTTTAATGCGTTACTAAAGACATGCTGTGTTAATTTTGGCATGGTTACCTTGGCTAAGTACCGTAGATCGCAAGCCCATAAGAAGTCAACAGGTTAAAGTGTCTAGCTAGTAGTATTGTTCGCTGGCCAGACAGCCAGAAAGAATTGTTCACTCGCTGCCTACGAAGAATTGACATCCTATCCTGCATAATTTTAGTTTTTAGGTCATTTTTTTGCTAGCTGATAGTTATGAAGTAAACTGTTGCTTTATGTATAGATGTTGTCTCTATTGCCATTGTTGTCCTGGCTGGAAGACTGCTCAGTGAATGGGCATGTCCATAGGTCAATATAATTGGTAGCTACCCACGAAAGATGTACCTCTACCTTGCATAACATTTTAGTTTTTTTTGCCTGTTTTTAACTAGATGGCTAGCTAGATTATTACGATTCCCATATCTAGCTGATAATTATGAAGTTAAACGTTTGTTTTGTGTATGTCTTGGAAGAAGTTTCAGTGAATGGGGAGGCGAGGGGTGCTGCTCAAATGTAATGTTTTATGTGTTCACTCTCTCATCCTCACAAGAACGTGGTCGGAGAATGAGTGTGGAGCACGGCAGTATGCATATGAAGAAACATCCATTTAACTTCATTTAAATCACACCAGATCACATGTTCAACATGTGAAATGCATGTGTTTCTCCATGAGTGAGTGAGTGAGTACGGAGCAGCAATAGGAGCTGCCCCTCTCTACCTTCAGGCTCTGCTCAAACCTCACTCCTCAAGCAGAGTTCTCTTGGCTTTTACACCCTCTAAGGGAGGGCAGCTCCCACTCAGCCCAGTCAAAGCTCTTCTCTTTTAATTGTGATAATGTTGGGAAAACTTTTTTTTTCAAGACATTTGATGACTGTTTATTCTAGCTGGAAGACAAACCGATCTTTTTGACTTGTTTCTGTATTGACCCCGCCGGTTTAATCTATTTCATGGGAAAGACTATTTTTATAGAAGATTTAATTTTCTAATATTTTCATGATGATTTTAAGTTCCCCTCGTCGTACTTCACAACATACTCTATATAATACTGATCACACCTCTGGATAGATGTAGGGATGACGTTAACATGGATTATTACAAACCGACTGACTCAATTGGTCTCCAGATTGATTTGCTGGTCTCAGGAGCAGCATCACGTTGTTTAATCTTTGTTATCCTATCTCCGGTATCCTCACTTGCTTGCACTCCATGACCTAGGCCTATACTATAGGTTACCTGATACTATACCTGTATATTATACTATAGGTTACCTGATACTATACCTGTATATTATACTATACCTGTATATTATAATATAGGTTACCTGATACTATGCCTGTACATTATAAGATGGGCTGCCTGATACTATACCTGTACATTATAAGATGGGCTGCCTGATACTATACCTGTACATTATAAGATGGGCTGCCTGAAAAGTACACCTGTATGGTGTATATATTCACTCTTTTTTTGTTTCTCTTATTTTCTCTTCCAGGTACAGCATCTCTTATATTCCATTTGCCAGGTAAGAGGATTGTGTTTCAAACTACAGTACATTACCTTTTTGTGGATCTAGTTAGTAAGACTAACTTATCCTAAAGAGTCTATGTAACCTTATCTGGTGTGATTTGTGGAACCCAGTGCCTTGACTGCCACCACCCTGTGCCCTATGGGCTAGGTTTGGATCATGGGGGAAACAAGTTGTTACATACCAATGTTTTAACTGTAATAAATACATTTTGTTTATTAGTGTCTTACTACACAGGTATAAGAGCAACTTAACGTTCAGTGTTTCCCTTTTATTTCTCAGTCTCCCTCACAGCGCTACCTAGCACTAGAGCTACGGTACACCTCACAGCGCTACCTAGCACTAGAGCTACGGTACAGCGCTACCTAGCACTAGTGCTACGGTACACCTCACAGCGCTACCTAGCACTAGAGCTACGGTACACCTCACAGCGCTACCTAGCACTAGAGCTACGGTACACCTCACAGCGCTACCTAGCACTAGAGCTACGGTACACCTCACAGCGCTACCTAGCACTAGAGCAACCTAATGTTCAGTGCTACCCTATTTCCCTTTATTTCTGTCTGATAATTCTGGCTGTTTGTGTGATTTTTAGTCAAAGCTCCATCCACAAGGAGCATAAGGTGCACCCAGGGCTCTAATTTAAAGCAAGTGGTGCTCCTAAATTGGGAAAAAAAGTTAGGAGCACCACATCATTACAAGTATTATCTTGGAGATTTTTTTTGTGTTGTCGCACAGTGCTCCCAAAATAAAACTAATGGTCGCACGGCAAAATATTTCGATGCAGCCACATTGGTCGCACTTTAGAGCCCTGGGTTCTAGTGGTGTGTGTGTGTGTGTGGTCCAGCTGGTACGTTCTTTAGTTGACACACACCTCATGGACAAGGTCAAAGGTCAACTGCCCCTTAGGCTGTTTTAAAAAACAGAGAAGTTGGTTCTATTTGGCATCGATATGAACCATAAACATTTATTCTAGTGTCATAATTGACTACAAAGTGTAAATGGGATCTTTTTTTTTTGTCATGAAGTGTGTTTGTCAGGGTATGGATTACCATCATGCCCAGTGCCCACTAATACTAGCGAAGCAGCTGTGCATGCTCTATCCAATCATAGCAGTCAGAACCTCCTGACAGGCAGACACACCAACCCATTTTACGCAGCGCTTCAGACTTGTTTACAAAAGACAAACGCTCAGCCAATGTTATGTTGAAATAACGCTTGGCCCTAAGCCCTTAACGGAGTGGCCACTCGCTGATGTGTTTGATACTGTCAATCACTCGAGTCGGCCACAAACGAGAATTTAAGACGATCAGAGCGCACTTGTATCCCAACTGCAACTTGTCAATATTCTAAAACCCAACAAACAAGCACCTTGTGTCCCGAGTAGTAACATGATTCCCTGTGAAACACTGCCAGACAGACACACACACTCTAGTAACAGTTAGAAAGTTGTAGACAACTAAACGGCACTGAAGCCGTTCTTCTTTCGAAGAGCTCTGAAGCTTCAAGACACAATGACTACCGCCCTGTAGCACTCACATCTGTAATCACGAATAAGTGCTTTGAGATGCTGGCTATGGCACACATCATCCCAGACACCCTGGACCCGCTCCAATTTGCATAGCGCCCCAACAGATCCACAGACGACGTAATCTAAATTGCAAGCAACACTGCCCTCACCCACCTAGATGAGGAATACCTACGTGAGAATACTGTTCATTGACCTTAGCTCAACACCATTGTCCCCTCCGAGCTAAGGACCCAGGGACTAAACACCTCCCTCTGCAACTGGATCCTGGACTTCCTGATGGGCCGACACCAGGTGGTGAGGATAGGCAACATCACCGCCACCATGCTGACCCTCAACACGGGGGCCCCACAGGGGTGTGTGCTTAGTCCTCTCCTACTCCCTGTTCACCCAAGACTGCGTGACCACGCACGACTCCAACACGATCATCAAGTTGGCTGATGACTCGACGGTGATAGGCCTTATCACCGGCAACGATGAGACAGCCTACAGGGAGGAGATCAGTGACCTGGCAGTGTGGTGCCGGGACAACAACCTGTCCCTCAATGTCAGTAAGACCAAGGAGCTGACCGTGGACTACAGGAAACAAGGGGGCGAGCACATCCACATCGACAGGGCTGCAGTGGAGTGCGTCGAGAGCATTAAGTCCCTCTGTGTCCAAATCACTAAAGACTTTTTAAAATGATCCACTCGCCTCCCGAGTGGCGCAGTGGTCTAAGGCATCACTACAGACCCGGTTTGATCCCAGGCTGTGTCACAGCCGGGCCGTGACTGGGAGACCCGTGAGGCGGTGCACAATTGGCACAGCGTCGTCTGGGTTAGGGGGGGGCTTGGCCGGCCGGGGTGTTCCATCGCGCTCTAGCGACTCCTTGTGTCGGGCTGGGCGCCTGCAAGCTGACTTCGGTCGCCAGTTGTACGTTGTTTCCTCCGGCACATTGGTGCGGCTGGCTTCCGAGTTAAGCGAGCTGTGTGTCAAGAAGCAGTGCGGAGGACGCATTGGCTCTCAACCTTTTTGCCTCTCCCGAGTCCGTATGGGACAAGACTAACTTTCAGTTGGATGTCACGGAGAAAATGGGGTGAAAGTTTATAGAAATAACGGTCCACTCACTTGCGAAGGTGGTGTGACAGCACCACCTCCTCCTCAGGAGGTTGAAAATGTTTGGCCTGGGCCCCTCAAATTCCCAAAATGTTCTACAGCTGCACCATTGAGAGCATCTTGACTGGCTGCATCACCGCCCTCGATCGCATGGTGCTACAGAGGCTATCCAGGACCTCTTGTCGGGCGGTGTGAAGGAAGGCCCGGAAGATCGTTAAAGACTGATGAGCCAAGTAAAGCCCCCACCCCGGCCAAACCCTCCCCTAACCCGGACGATGCTGGGCCAATTGTGCACCGCCCTATGGGACTCCTGGTCACGGCTCGTTATGATACAGCCTGGGATCGAACCCTGGTCTGTAGTGACGCCTCAAGCATTGCGATGCAGTGCCTTGCGCCACTCGGGAGGCCATTTCTTAATGAGCAATCAGTTTCAAAACCCAGAGGGGCAGTTGGGCGCCAGACGACTGTTAGACACGATGGCGTGTTTCTACGCATGAACTTAGCTAGCCAACGTCGCCATGACGTCACCTACAAGCGTGATCTGGGATTTCTCTTGGAGAAGCAGTTTTAGCCTCTCTCTACTGTCTTCGGAGAAATCTTAAAAATGAAGCCGATATAAGGAAGTGCAGTCGCCCTTTAACTTCTTAGGGATCAGCAAGGTGATTTGGTGCGCTAGCGCCCCACTCCCGACACTACCAGGTGAAAAGCAAGACAAAATCCAAAGGTTGAATTATTAAAAATGCACCAATATACAAGTGTTTCATACTCATCAAAAGCTCTGCTTTTTGGCAATATCACAGCGTTGTCGGATTTCAAAAAGGCTTTACGGCGAAAGCACTACATTTGATTGTTTGAGGGTAGCACCTTCAATATTTTCCATAACCATGAAATCTTTAGCCAGTGCGGTCGATAGAAAATGCATTTCACAGGGAAAACCTGTGCCTTACTTTTTGTAGAACCTCTGCAGAGGGCTTCCTAAGTGTCCAACGAAGACAATCCATGGGTATTTGGTTAGAAAAAGTAATTTATTATATCCTTAAATCTCTGTTTGGTTGGCACCTTGTGTTCAGAAAATCCAACGTGTAGTGAACGCATTCATTTAAACCTATAAACTTTCCCTCAACAAAACAAAAACCAATTAAAATGCAACCTTAGATTATCACTTTTATTCATAAAAAGATAAGCTTTCACTTGGATGGTCACCTAAACGTTATATAAGTCAAATAAAGTGGACCGCTCAGCCAAACGTGCGCCCAAAAACGTGCAACTGAAAAATAGCTCCCCCTGACTAAAACCACTACCGATTTGAACACAATGGTTCCGATTTCCATTAAACTTTACCTATACACTGCTGACATCCAGTGGAAGCAATAGGTACTACATTCAGTGTCCTGGTATAAAGACTTTTCAATAGGTAGTCTCTCTAAGTGAGCCATAAGCCACCAGAATGAAATTTCCGGATGGAATTCTCTGGTTTTTGCCTGCCAAATGAGTTCTGTTACACTCACAAAATGTTAACACTTTTGGAAACCTCAGTTTCCTATCCAATAGTACTAATTATGTGCATATCCTATTTTCTGAGCCTGAGTGGAAAGCATTTTACTTTAGGCACGCCAGACTCTCCAAAACCGACCCCTCAGCTGCTAATCCCCAACAAGTTAAGGAATAATGATTTTATCTTTGAGCGCAGCAGTCGTCCATCTACAAATGGCAGAGTGCCAACTGAACTAAGCGCGCGCGCGCGCACACACACACACACACACACACACACACACACACACTGGTCCCTGAATGAAAACATGTTTTATTTACTTCTAAACACCCCGCTGTTTGGTTCCACCATATGGTGCTAATCCCCTCTAGGCTGCGTCCCAAATGGAAGTCTATTCTCTACATCTTGCACTACTTTAGACCAGAGCCCCATGGGCCTCCTTATGGGCTCTGGTCAAAAGTAGTGCACTATATAGGGAATAGACTTCCATTTGGGGGGACAACCCAAAGCCCTAACCTCCACGGAGCTCACCAGACAGAGCTATCCAAGTGGCAGCTCACCCACCCCACCCTGTTCCAAATCAAATGTTATTTGTCACATGCGCAGAATACAACAGGTGTAGACCTTACTGTGAAATGCTCACTGTAGAAGTCCTTAACCAAGAAGGCAGTTCAAGATATAGAGTTTAAAAAAATATATTTACTAAATAAAGTAACACAATAAAATTACAAAACAATAACGAGACTATATACAGGGGTTACCGGTACCGAGTCAATGTGTGGGGGTACAGGTTAGTCGAGGTAATTTGAAAAGTGACTATGTATAGATAATAAACAGACAGTAGCAGCAGTGTACATGTAGGTAGGGGTGAAGTGACTATGTATAGATAATAAACAGACAGTAGCAGCAGTGTACATGTAGGTAGGGGTGAAGTGACTATGTATAGATAATAAACAGACAGTAGCAGCAGTGTACATGTAGGTAGGGGTAAAGTGACTATGTATAGATAATAAACAGACAGTAGCAGCAGTGTACATGTAGGTAGGGGTAAAGTGACTATGTATAGATAATAAACAGACAGTAGCAGCAGTGTAAACACAAAGGGGGTCAATGTAAATAGTCCAGCTACTGGTTTAATGTTCTCACCCACCCCTCCCTGGAAGCTCCAGGCTTCCAGCTACTGGTTTAATGTTCTCACCCACCCTTCCCTGGAAGCTCCAGGCTTCCAGCTACTGGTTTAATGTTCTCACCCACCCCTCCCTGGAAGCTCCAGGCTTCCAGTTTTTGAAAACTTGCTAATATGTCTTTTTTTTTTTTTTTTTGTGTAGTATTCATATTAACATCAGTGATAAGCTCTGATTGACCCCCTGCAAGTTGGCTTTTGGGGGATTTTAGTGGTGATTTCTGTCTTGGAATCCCTCTCTCTGAAGGTCTGGGAGGATTAAACACAGACCCCCATCCTCAGCCCAAAAGGCATGGCTTGTTCAGCCCAGCTGTGACTGAGTCAGGGATTTCTCTTCTTTTAGTGAGAGGTTTGGGAAAGGCTCCCCCCCTCTAAAATGTGTCATAAAATCAGCTCTACTGTAGACCCGGCTGAGGGCCTCACTCCCCAGACTACTGTAGACCCGGCTGAGGACCTCACTCCCCAGTCTACTGTAGACCCGGCTGAGGGCCTCACTCCCCAGACTACTGTAGACCCGGCTGAGGGCCTCACTCCCCAGTCTACTGTAGACCCGGCTGAGGGCCTCACTCCCCAGTCTACTGTAGACCCGGCTGAGGGCCTCACTCCCCAGACTACTGTAGACCCGGCTGAGGACCTCACTCCCCAGACTATATATAGGCCCTCTCGCTCTCCCTGCTCTCCCCAGTCCCTGGTTGAACCTGTTGCATCTGCTCTTTCTATACGACAGCTCAGGTAACTATGGTTGTGTCCTAAACGGCACCCTCTTCCCTACATAGTGCACTACTTTTTGACCAAGCCCCATAGGGTATCCCAAAGGGCTCTGGTCAAAGTTATTGCGCTTTATAGGGAATAGGGTGCCCTTTGAGACGCACCTTATCTGGGGTATCCTAGAATAGACTTGCACCAAGGGGTTTCATAATTTCAGTCAATTATCATTTATTTATGTGGCGCGTTTTAGGAAGCCGGTTGTTAAACTAGCAGTCTGTTGCCTCCAGTGTAGAGCCATTAAGGATAGAGGAAAGATGTGTGTGTGAAGGGAGTGAGCTCACTGCAAGTCAGAGAAGCAGGAGAGTCACCAGTCTTTTCCACCAACCCCCCTCGTATCGCTCTCTCGCTCTCCTTTAAACCTTGACTGGTTCAGCAACACAGCTCCTTCAGTAGGCGTTGAGGGTGGCAGGCAAGGAAAGTCTGCCTAGCAACACATGGATAGGGGTAGAGAGAGCGGTTGAGGGGGAGGCGAGAGAGCGATGGAAGAGTGACCTTGTTTTGCTGTTGCTGTGGTGACTGCTGGTTGTGATGCATCATTCCAATACCTGGAGTGTGGAAAGGGGGAGGGGCGTCACTGAGCATGTGCTGCTTTCCCTCCAAAAACGTAATTAAATATGCGTGAGCCATGCCTATAACAACAACTTGAATCTAATCAATTGTAATACTGTAGAGTACTTTTCTGGTGATGTACTGTAATTGTTATCAAGAAAGGGTAAAATGTCTGTGGTGGGTACCAAAAAAAAGATTTAAAAAAAATAGAATACACTATTGCTTTCATCATTCTTTATTTATTTTCTATATCCTACTGGATTGTTCATGCAAACACCCTTCATGAAGTCCTTTGTGAATTCTCACCGATTCTCCTAACACTTCTGTTTTCCCCTTTTTTTTCTTCTCCAGGGATGCCGTGATGAAGGTCTTCACCAGCTGTCTGAGTTAAGAGAACAGACGTGGGTTCAAACACTATTTGAAATCAGTTTAGCTGGTCTTGATTGAGCATGCCTGGCGTGATGGAACCAATAGAAAATGGCAAAACTGCAAACCCCACCCACCTAACACTCCAGGAAAGCTAGAGCAATTTTGGTCTAGGTATTTGAAAGATTTTCGAATTGTATTTAAACCCAGGTCTAATGTTTCCAGACTGTCCACTTTTTCCATGTGAAGACTAGCCCCAAATATGCAGAGTGGATATATGTAAAATATTTTGTTTTTGGAATTGTGTTTTTCCTTTTTATTTTCTAATATATATTTTCATTGCTGTTTCATACTATGAATCATTCATATTTCCAATAATTGTATAACAGTTATCTGAAACTAAAGTGTATTCATGTTATGCTTACCAGGGTTGGGGTCAATTCCATTTTAAATGTATTTAATTCATGAAGTTGACAAAAAAATTATAATTCTATTGTTCTCATTGAGAAGCATTAACGAGATTTCAGTTTACATCCTGAATTGACTGAGTTGAAATGGAATTGACCCCTTTTGCTTGATGCTTGTCTGCAAAATCTCATATTTTTGTTTGTTACACTCAAATTCTGTCTGGTGTTTTTAAGTGCTTCCGGTGAAAGTGAGAGATGAAATTAAAATATTATTCACGAAGACAGGGTTAGGGTCAATTAGAATTGAAGGCAGTCCATTCCGGAAGTGATTTAAATTTCATATATATATATATATATATATATATATATATTTTTTTTTAACAACTCTCGAAATAAATAGCTTTTAGGTTTCAGTTAGTTAAAGTCATTCAAATAGATTAAATGTTTTCTATTATTGAATTGGAATTTTAGTTTATTCTGCTTTAAATTTGAATTGACCCCAACCCTGCCAAAAAAAATACCAATTTCCTATCTTGTTCTTTCAGAGCAGGTTAAAGCCTATTGACATTTTACAATATGATGCCTGTAAATCTAAAAATACAACTCAATGCCTTACCTTTTTTCGGCTTTTGGATTTTGTCTAATGAAAATCAGACTTGCTGAGACTTTACATGAATGGGACGACTATTTTCGATGAGTGACATCAACAACTGTTTTCATTTAAAACTGCCCTCCTTTCAGTAAACTAACTTTAGTTCACCCTCAAATGTTGGCGGCATGCTCCTAATTTTCTAGGAGCAGAGGCGTGTGTGTGTGTGTGTGGGGGTGCACGTACATGCATGCGTATCTAAGTGATTCCTTGAAACCTATTGAATCTCTTTACCCCATGTGTCTAAGTCAGTGATGTGTAAGTCATGTGGCTGGCTGATAGTCACATTGAGTTATGTTACTAAATTCTTAATAAACTACAGTACCCCACCGTGCACTGCCTGGGGGGGCGACAGACAGACGATCACACCACATTCAACCCAGATCCCTGCCTGGGGGCGACAGACAGACGATCACACCACATTAAACCCAGATCCTTGCCTGGGGACGATAGACAGACGATCACTCTTGGCTTTTTTTTCAGCCAAAGACGACAAAGGGAAAGGAGCTAGTGTACCAGTGGGTTGTGTTCATTAGGGCACACCATAGCAAAAACATTTCAAAATGCTTTGCAATGGGGGGGGAAATCTACAGTTCTTATTGGACATAACCCTATAGTCCCTCTCTATTTCAGTCCGTTTTCTTCCATTTGGTGCTTACTGAATATGACCCAGATCTGCATGTGTTCAGTGAGTGACATACAAAATCTCCCCTCTTACCCCTTTCTTGCTTCAGCTCAAAGCCAATTGCCTGTTTAATGAGCTCTCTTTGTTTCTCTAATTGTCCGCCAGATGCAGTTGAGTCCTCCTGGCTCACTCCTGCTCCTTGTGATCTAGACGTGACCTAATAACCTACTATACTACCGCATTACAGTTTTATATTAGCCTGGTCCCAGATCTGAAAACCACCAAAAGAAAGATGCCCAGGGTCCCTGTTCATCTGTGTGAACATGCTGCAAGGAGGCATGAGGACTGCAGATGTGGCCAGGGAAATAAATTGCATTGTCCGTACTGTGAGACGCCTAAGACAGCGCTACAGGGAGACAGGACGGACAGCTGATCGTCCTCGCAGTGGCAGACCACGTGTAACAACACCTGCACAGGATCGGTACATCCGAACATCACACCTGCGGGACAGGTACAGGATGGCAACAACTGCCCGAGTTACACCAGGAACGCACAATCCCTCCATCAGTGCTCAGCCTGTCCGCAATAGGCTGAGAGAGGCTGGACTGAGGGCTTGTTGGCCTGTTGTAGGCAGGTCCTCACCAGACATCACCGGCAACAATGTCGCCTATGGGCACAAACCCACTGTTGCTGGACCAGACAGGACTGGCAAAAAGTGCTCTTCACTGACGAGTCGCGGTTTGGTCTCACCAGGAGTGATGGTCGGATTCGCGTTTATCGTCGAAGGAATGAGTGTCACACCGAGGCCTGTACTCTGGAGCGGGATCGATTTGGAAGTGGAGGGTCCGTCATGATCTGGGGCGGTGCGTCACAGCATCATCAGACTGAGCTTGTTGTCATTGCAAGACAGGAATGTCAGAATGTCAGTGTTCTGCCATGGCCAGTGAAGAGCCCGGATCTCAATCTCATTGAGCACGTCTGGGACCTGTTGGATCAGAGGGTGAGGGCTAGGGCCATTCCCCCCAGAAATGTCTGGGAACTTGCAGGTGCCTTGGTGGAAGAGTGGGGTAACATCTCACAGCAAGAACTGGCTAATCTGGTGCAGTCCATGAGGAGGAGATGCACTGCAGTACTTAATGCAGCTGGTGGCCACCAGATACTGACTGTTACTTTTGATTTTGACCCCCCCCCTTTGTTCAGGGACACATTATTCTATTTCTGTTAGTCACATGTCTGTGGAACTTGTTCAGTTTAATGTCTCAGTTGTTGAATCTTGTTATGTTCATACTAATATTTACACATGTTAAGTTTGCTGAAAATAAACGCAGTTGACAGTGAAAGGACTTTTTTTTTCTGAGTTAATATGAATAGAATATTTAGTATATCTGAAGAATGGTATATGTACAGCAATAGTTGAATAAGATGGCCTTGACTAGAATACAGTATATACAGTCGTGGCCAAAAGTTTTGAGAATGACAAATATTAATTTCCACAAAGTATGCTGCTTCAGTGTCTTTAGATATTTTTGTCAGATGTTACTATGGAATACTGAAGTATAATTACAAGCATTTCATAAGTGTCAAAGGCTTTTATTCACAATTTACATGAAGTTGATGCAAAGAGTCAATATTTGCAGTGTTGACCCTTCTTTTTCAAGACCTCTGCAATCCGCCCTGGCATGCTGTCAATTAACTTCTGGGCCACATCCTGACTGTTGGCAGCCCATTCTTGCATAATCAACGCTTGGGAGTTTGTCAGAATTTGTGGGTTTTTGTTTGTCCACCCGCCTCTTGAGGATTGACCACAAGTTCTCAATGGGATTGTCTGGGGAGTTTCCTGGCCATGGACCCCAAATATCGATGTTTTGTTCCCTGAGCCACTTAGTTATCACTTTTGCCTTATGGCAAGGTGCTCCATCATGCTGGAAAAGACATTGTTCGTCACCAAACTGTTCCTGGATGGTTGGGAGAAGTTGCTTTACGTAGGATGTGTTGGTACCATTCTTTATTCATGGCTGTGTTCTTAGGCAAAATTGTGAGTGAGCCCACTCCCTTGGCTGAGAAGCAACCCCACACATGAATGGTCTCAGGATGCTTTACTGTTGGCATGACACAGGACTGATGGTAGCGCTCACCTTGTCTTCTCTGGACAAGCTTTTTACCATATGCCCCAAACAATCGGAAAGGGGATTCATCAGAGAAAATGACTTTATCCCAGTCCTCAGCAGTCCAATCCCTGTACCTTTTGCAGAATATCAGTCTGTCCCTGATGTTTTTCCTGGAGAGGTGGCTTCTTTGCTGCCCTTCTTGACACCAGGCCATTCTCCAAAAGTCTTCGCCTCACTGTGTGTGCAGATGCACTCACACCTGCCTGCTGCCATTCCTGAGCAAGCTCTGTACTGGTGGTGCCCCGATCCCTCAGCTGAATCAACTTTAGGAGATGGTCCTGGTGCTTGCTGTACTTTCTTAGGCGCCCTGAAGCCTTCTTCACAACAATTGAACCGCTCTCCTTGAAGTTCTTGATAATCCGATAAATGGTTGATTTAGGTGCAATCTTACTGGCAGCAATATCCTTGCCTGTGAAGCCCTTTTGTGCAACGCAATGATGACTGCATGTGTTTCCTGGCAGGTAGCCATGGTTGACAGAGGAAGAACAATGATTCCAAGCACCACCCTCCCTTTGAAGCTTCCAGTCTGTTATTCGAACTCAATCAGCATGACAGAGTGATCTCCAGCCTTGTCCTCGTCAACACTCACACCTGTGTTAACGAGAGAATCACTGACATGTCAGCTGGTCCTTTTGTGGCAGGGCTGAATTGCAGTGGACATGTTTTTTGGGGATTCAGTTCATTTGCATGGCAAAGAGGGACTTTGCAATTAATTGCAATTCATCTGATCACTCTTCATGACATTCTGTAGTATATGCAAATTGCCATCATACAAACTGAGGCAGCAGACGTTGTGAAAAATTTATATTTGTGTCATTCTCAAAACTTTTGGCCACGACTGTACATATGAAATTATTAAAACAGTATGTAAACATTATTAAAGTGACCAGTGTTCCATGTCTAAGCAGCCTCTAAGGTGCAGGGTGGCCTGGTGATGGTGACTAAAGTTCAGGAAATGGGCCAGCTAGTGGTGACTTTAACAGTTGGATGGCCTTGAGATAGAAGCTGTTTTTCAGTATCTGTCCTAGCATTTATGCACCTGTACTGACCTCGCTTTCTGGATGGTAGCGGGGTGAACGGGCAGTGGCTCGGGTGGTTGTTGTCCTTGGTGATCTTTTTGGCCTTCCTGTGACACCGGGTGCTGTAGATGTCCTGGAGGGCGGGTAGTTTGCCCCCAGTGATGCGTTGTGCAGACCGTACCACCCTCTGACGAGCTCTGCGGTTGTGGACAGTACAGTTGCCGTACCAGGCGGTGATACAGCCCGACAGGATGCTCTCAATAGTGCGTCTGTAGAAGTTTGTGACGGTCTTAGGGGCTTAATTTCTTCAGCCTCCTGAGGTTGAAGAGATGCTGTGTGGGTGGACCATTTCAGATTTGTCAGTGATGTGTACGCCGAGGAACTTGGAAGCTTTTCACCTTCTCCACTACGGCCCAGTCGATGTGGATAGGGGCGTGCTCCATCTGTTGTCTCCTGAAGTCCATGATCAGCTCTTTTGTTGACGTTGGGGTCAGGTTATTTTCCTGACACCACTCTGCCTGTAGGCTGTCTCGTCGTTGTTGGTAATCAGGCCTCACTGTTGTGTCGTCTGCAAATCTGATGATTGAGTTGGAGACGTGCGTGGCCATGCAGTCGTGGGATGAACATGGAGTACAGGAGGGGGCTGAGTATGCACCTTTTGTGGGGTCCCTGTGTTGAAGATCAGTGTAGTGGAGGTGTTGTTTCCTACCTTCACCATCTGGGGGCAGCCTGTCAGGAAGTCCAGGACCCAGTTGCACAGGTCAGGGTTCAGACCCAGGGTCCCTGAGCTGAACGATGAAGCTTGGAGGGTACTATGGTTTTGAAGGCTGAGCTGTAGTCAATGAACAGCGTTCTTACATGGGTATTCCTCTTGTCCGGATGGGATAGGGCAGTGTGGAGTGCGATGGCGATTACGTCATCCGTGGATCTATTGGGGCGGTATGCAAATTGCAGTGGGTTGGGTAAGGTGGCGGTGATATGATCCTTAAGTAACAGAAGTGAAGCTATAATCCTTTAGTTACACTGCATTACCAAAAGTATGTGGACACCTGCTCGTCGAACATCTCCTTCCAAAATCATGGGCCCCTTTGCTGCTATAACAGCCTCCACTCTTCTGGGAAGGCTTTCCACTAGATGTTGGAACATTTCTGCAGGGATTTGCTTCCATTCAGCCACGAGCATTAGAGATCGGCCACTGATGTTGGTCGATTAGGCCTGGCTCGCAGTCGGCTATCCAATACATCCCAAAGGTGTTCGATGGGGTTAAGGTCAGGGTTCTGTGCAGGCCAGTCAAGTTCTTCCACACCAATCTCAACAAACCATTTCTGTATGGACCTCGCTTTGAGCACAGGGGGCATTGTCATGCTGAGACAGGAAAGGGCCTTCCCCAAACTGTTGCCACAAAGTTGGAGGCACAGAATCGTCTAGAATGTTATTGTATTCAGTAGCGTTAAGATTTCCCATGAAAAATGGTTCGGACTAGGTCCCTTATTCCACCTCCACCAAACTTTGCAGTTGCCACTATGCATTGGGGCAGGTAGCGTTCTTCTGGCATACGCCAAACCCAGATTCATCCGTCGGACTGCCAGAAGCTGTGCGTGGTGATTTTAGGCTTGTGTGTGGCTGCTCAGCCATGGAAACCCATTTCATGAAGCTCCCGACAAACAGTTATTGTGCTGATGTTGCTTCCAGAGGCAGTTTAGAACTCGGTAGTGAGTGTTGCAAACGAAGACAGACAATTTTTACGCGTTACTCACTTCAGCACTTGGCGGTCCCGTTTTTTGAGCTTGTGTGGCCTACCACTTCAAGTGCTGAGCTGTTGTTGCTCCTAGACGTTTCCACGTAACGATAACAGCACTTACAGTTGACCGGGGCAGCTCTTGCAGGGCAGAAAGTCACTGAGCTCTTCAGTAAGGCCATTCCACTGCCAATGTTTGTCTACGAAGATTGCATGGCTGTGTGCTCGATTTTATACACCTGTCAGCAACGGGTGTGGCTGAAATAGCCGAATCCACAAATTTGAAGGGGTGTCCACATACTTTATATACAGTTGAAGTCGGAAGTTTACATACACCTTAGCCAAATACATTTAACAATTCCTGACATTTAATTCTAGTAAATATCCCCTGTCTTAGGTCAGTTAGGATCACCACTTTATTTTAAGAATGTGAAATTTCAGAATAATAGTTTTATTTCTTTCATCACATTCCCAGTGGGTCAGAAGTTTACATACACTCAATTAGTATTTGGTAATGCTACCAAATACTAATTAAGTGTATTGTCAAATGTTTTGGGTAGCCTTCCACAAGCTTCCCACAATAAGTTGGGTGAATTTTGGCACATTCCTCCTGACAGAGCTGGTGTAACTGAGTCAGGTTTGTAGGCCTCCTTGCTCGCACATGCTTTTTCAGTTCTGCCCACAAATGTTCTATAGGATTGAGGTCAGGGCTTTGTGATGGCCACTCCAATACCTTGACTTTGTTGTCCTTAAGCCATTTTTCCACAACTTTGGAAGTATGCTTGGGGTCATTGTCCATTTGGAAGACCCATTTGTGACCAAGCTTTAACTTCCTGACTGATGTCTTTGAGATGTTGCTTCAATATATGCACATAATTTTCCTTCCTCATGATGCCATCTACTTTGTGAAGTGCACCAGTCCGCAGCAAAGCACCCCCACAACATGATGCTGCCACCCCCATGCTTCACGGTTGGGATGGTGTTCTTCGGCTTGCAAGCCTCCCCCTTTTCCTCCAAACATATCGATGGTCATTATGGCCAAACAGTTCCATTTTTGTTTCATCAGACCAGAGGACATTTCTCCAAAAAGTACGATCTTTGTCCCCATGTGCAGTTGCAAACAGTAATCTGGCTTTTTTATGGCGGTTTTTGAGCAGTGGCTTCTTCTCTGCCGAGTGGCCTTTCAGGTTATGTCGATATAGGACTCGTTTTAATGTGGATATAGATACTTTTGTACCTGTTTCCTCCAGCATCTTCACAAGGTCCTTTGCTGTTGTTCTGGGATTGATTGGCACTTTTCCCACCAAAGTACGTTCATCTCTAGGAGACAGAATGCGTTTCCTTCCTGAGCGGTATGACGGCTGCGTGGTCCCATGGTGTTTATACTTGTGTACTGTTGTTTGTACAGATGAACGTGGTACCTTCAGGAATTTGGAAATTGCTCCCAAGGATGAACCAGACTTGTGGTCTGCAATTTATTTTGCTGAGGTCTTGGCTGGTTTCTTTTGATTTTCCCATGATGTCAAGCAAAGAGGCACTGAGTTTGAAGGTAGGCCTTGAAATACATCCACAGGTACACCTCGAATTGACTCAAATGATGTCAATCAGCCTTTCAGAAGCTTCTAAAGCCATTACATAATTTTCTGGAATTTGCCAAGCTGTTTAAAGGCACAGTCAACTTGGTGTATGTGAACTTCTGACCCACTGGAATTGTGATGCAGTGAATTACAAGTGAAATAATCTGTCTGTAAACAATTGTTGGAAAATTACTTGTGTCATGCACAAAGTAGATGTCTTAACCGACTTGCCAAAACTATAGTTTCTTAACAAGAAATTTGTGGAGTGGTTGAAACACTTAGGTTGGAGTCCTTAAAACTAGTTTATGTAAACTTCCGACTTCAACTGTATATATAGGGAGACTGTTAGTTAGTATATCTCTCAGAACTAGGATAGCCACTTCAGAACAAACTTCCTTTAGATTTTTTAATGGGGGGACTATGTTGTTCCATGCGTTTATATGGGCTAATAGCAGGAAGGACTATCTGTTGTTCCATGCCAAAAATCTTTTTACATCCAATAATGTTTTTATATATTTTGTTGACTCTTCAAGGGGTCTTTAGAATTCTAAATCAAATAGCTAAATGATCCATGGTATGACCATCATAAAAGAAATTCAATATAGCTTAGTAGACAGGGCTTAGACCTGTATGGGTTATTTAAATATAGGCGATACAATATGTAGTCTAGATGCATTGTGTGTCTAAAGATGGTGCGGATAGACATGGCCGTCGTATTTCAGGCTCCTAAGCAACTTTACACAAGCATTTCGCTACGCACCCGCAATAACATCTGCTAAATACGTGTATGCCACCAATACAATTTTATTGTGTGTGTTTATAGAGACGCCTGACATAACAATGTGTATGGAGCATTGATTAAACTTGCTATTTCATATGACCTCTAAATTGTCTTTCATCTATTTTATTTTGTTTGTGGACGGACTGAATTTCCTGTTCAAGAATGAAAAAATAATAATTGACCATTTATTCCACTGGAATCCCAATTGGCAGTGAGCTCATCCCTGTTTTAACAGTCCCCCATTACAATACTGGTATAGCCCTATAATAAGTCTACGTTAAGTGTAAGCCTATTATGTCATCGGTCCGTTTTTTTCTTTATACATTCCACTAGATGAGGTTACCGTTACATCTGAAGGACTGTATCGATGACATCACTATCATAGACGCGTGTTTTTATCCAGCCTTTGTGTGTAGCCGCGTGCTTGCTGGTCTTCGCTCTCAACATGGTCACGCCTCTCACGGACGAGCCGCATATATTCCAGACAACCGGCAGAGTCGCCTCCACGCCAGTTGAATTACAGAACGGACTACATACAGCAAAGGTGCACCTAACGATCTAGATACAGTTTTTTTGAGGGGGGTCGGATAATGCAATTGGAATACAGTATATTTCTTCAGTCTACGAGTTTATTCTTATTTTGTTTATTAAAAGACGCCGTTGCTGTTTTGGTCGGATCACGTAAATCCCAATAATGCCTTTTCCACCGATAAATCTCCAACGAATCTCTTCTCCTGGCAGAGAGCTATTCAAGAAAAAGAAACAGCTGGAGGAAAAAGACTCCGAGAAGGAAAAGATGTCGAAGTCATGGACTACAGCCAATCTGAGTAATTTGGGGAGAAGACCCCAGCAGCAGAAATCCAAACTCCCGATTCAGGAGACAGCCATGAGTTCTTTAGACCTTCTAACTTTACCCAAACAACCTCGAGACTCGAGCAAGAGGGTTCCGCGTTCCAGTTCGGTGGAAGCCACCACGCACCCGGACAGGAGTAAGCTGTCCTCACGGAGTTCCATGGGAAAGGACGAGGCGGGACGAGAAAGGGAGATTCAATTCTCTCTGAGCCTCACACCAGAGGCCATTCTCGTTATTCAAAAGCGCAGTTTAGAAAAACAGATACTAGCCAAACAGCAGAAGTGTTGTGCGTCCGTGGACTTCCGGCACAGACGAGTCTTTCCATCCAAACGGACTCAAGGTGCTTCCAAAAGCACGACCATCCCCGTCGCCGATCTGCAACACGCAGAGGACATTACGTCCATAGTAAAAATCTCTTTACTAAATGATCAGTATAAATACGATGACGTGGAATATGAAGAAGAAGACGGACATGTGGATGAGACGGTGGTGAGGAAATGCAAAGATTGGCTGAGAGGAGTTGAAAACGCCTCTGCTTTTGTCAAAGTGGACAAACTATCTGCCCTTCCGCACCTAAAAAGCTGTGATATTATAGGCCTTTAAAACGATGTGATATGGCAAGCTATGAACATTGCACATTGTAGCGCCTACACACAGGATATGGATCATTTTGTAGCGTGTCCACTGACACCGCTCACCATTACGCACGACGAACACTTTCCACACGAATGGGAATGTTTTTTTTTTTTTAACTAGTCTATTTCTAATGTCAGAATTGAATACCCTTTAATGTTGACACACTGGCAGAATCCTGTGTTCTCTTCTTTTGCACCTGGTTTGGATTTTATCGAGGCGGCTTTATTCGTTGTTTGGCATCAGCCGGAGCGAGGGTGCTTAGGGGATCTGACGGAATGGAATGAGGTGCGCCAGCCTGTATGAGCGGCCTGAGATCCTGGACCCTCTTCCTTTGTGTCCAAGAACAATAGCTGTCAACTGCGACGACAGGGTTACTTTGTGCGCTTTTTTTTTTTTGGAGGGGAATAAATTACTTTTTTTTTTTTTACCTTCTCAGAAGAGGCCAGTGTTTTTTGCATTGTATGGAAAAGTAAAGTAAAACATGATTTAAAGGTGGATCAGATTTGTACCGTATTTATTATTATGAAGGACAGAGGTTATTGTTTGTCTGCTCAAATGTTTCGTTCTACTTTGACATTTCTTATGCAATCTACATTCACTGAGAATAAACATTTTGACTTATTTCATTAGTATAGAAATGACCGCTGACAGTTTTATGTGATTTAAGAAACCCAATACAAATCAAATCAAATGTTATCGTGTTTGTCACATGCGTCGAATACAACAGGTGTAGACCTTACAGTGAAATGCTCACTTACAAGCCCTTAACCAACAATGCAGTTTTAAGAAAAAGTGTTAAAGTATTTACTAAAATAAACTGAAGTAAAAAAAGAAGAAAATAGAACAATAACAAGAGCAACAATAAAATAACAATAATGAGGCTATATACAGGGTGTTACGGTAGAGTCAATGTGGAGGCTATATACAGGGTGTTACTGTACAGAGTCAATGTGGAGGCTATATACAGGGGGTACCGGTACAGAGTCAATGTGGAGACTATATACAGGGGGTACCGGTACAGAGTCAATGTGGAGGCTATATACAGGGGGTATGGTACAGAGTCAATGTGGAGGCTATATACAGGGGGTATGGTACAGAGTCAATGTGGAGGCTATATACAGGGGGTATGGTACAGAGTCAATGTGGAGGCTATATACAGGGGGTACAGAGTCAATGTGGAGGCTATATACAGGGGGTACAGAGTCATTGTGGAGGCTATATATACAGGGGGTACCGGTACAGAGTCATTGTGGAGGCTATATACAGGGTGTTACGGTACAGAGTCAATGTGGAGGCTATATACAGGGGGTACCGGTACAGAGTCATTGTGGAGGCTATATACAGGGGGTACCGGTACAGAGTCAATGTGGAGGCTATATACAGGGGGTACTGGTACAGAGTCAATGTGGAGGCTATATACACGGGTGCAGTACAGAGTCATTGTGGAGGCTATATACAGGGGGTACGGTACAGAGTCAATGTGGAGGCTATATACAGGGGGTACCGGTACAGAGTCAATGTGGAGGCTATATACAGGGGGTACCGGTACAGAGGCAATGTGATGGCAGGTGATGTAAAGTCATAGCAAGTGGGGTTTTTCTAATAACAATGTACGATCAGTAACATCAAAGGTTGGCACTGAAATCTAACAATACAGCTTCAACTGTCATCTTATTGTCCATGTGTTTTAACCAATCATCCGTCATCTGAGTCAGTGCAGTACAAGTTGAGTGCCCTTCTCAATATGCATACTGAAAGTCTGTAGTTAACTTGTTCTCTGAAAAATAGCATTGTATTTTTGGTCAACAAATTCTCTGTCAGTTTACTAAGAACAGGCAGTAAACTGATTGGTCGGCTGTTAGAGCCAGCATAGGTTTGCTTTACTATGTTTTAGGTAGTGGAATTACTTCAGCTTCCTTCCACGCCTGTGGGCACACACACACTCCTTTAGGATTTGGGTAAATACCTGACAAATGGGGGTGGCAACACAGTCTGCTACTATTCTCAATAGTTTTCGAAATAGGTTGTCTATACCTGGTGGCTTATCATTATTGATGGATAACAATAGTTTTTACACTCTCTCTCCGACACTAACTTGACCAAATGCAAAACAGCAATCTCTCTCTTCCAATATTAGATCTTTTATACTGTTCAATGTTGTCATTTCACTTTTTGAGTTTTTCCACTTTACTAGCGAAATAGTTTTGGAAATGATCGAACGTTTTTTTTTTTTTTTTTTTTTTATAAACACGACCCATAAACTTTAGTACGGTTACATGCACACCATAATACAATGATTGTGGATCGTCAGATTAATATTGTAGTTCAATTTAAACGTTTACATGCTTTGCAAGAAGAACAATGATTTCCCTAATAATCCTGTTTCCATGGACACATCTGAAATCAGGCTACCTGATGGGACTCTGGTGATTTTCTGCATTTAATCGATCAAAATAAAAGTTTTACCACAGCAACCATTTTTTTTTTTTTTTGTGAAAAGCTGTTTGATTCTGAGTTTAGACATAAAAACTTTATACTGTATGTAAAAACTATTTTTAAGATACTTTCCCTCATTAAAATGCAAATCAATTTATAACATTTTTCACATGCGTTTTTCTGTTTTTTTTTGTTGTTATTCTGTCTCTCACTGTTCAAATAAACCTACCATTAAAATTATAGACTGATCATTTCTTTGTCAGTGGGCAAACGTACAAAATCAGCAGGGGATCAAATACTTTTTTCCCCTCACTGTATATATTGTGTGTGTGTGTGTGTGTGTGTGTGTGTGTGTGTGTGTGTGTGTATATATATATATATATATAATGTGTGTGTTATCAAGTTTCATAAGCCTAATTTCTAAGGCTACATAAATTAATATGGGCTATTCTTAGCCCTGTCCTGGGTCAGAAGTCAAGAACGACAAGACTCCGGTGTCATTGAAAGCTTTAGGTTTCACAGAGTGGCTTGTATATCCTACCTTGAGTCATTTGGGCTCTAATTAAATATCAATCAATCAAATGTATTTATCAAGCCCTTTTTTACATCAGCCGATGTCACAGAGTGCTGTACAGAAACCCAGCCTAAAACCCCCCAAACAGCAAGCAAAGCGGATGTAGAAACAGATAAGCATCAAAGGCTGCGTTTGCACAAGCTGTCCAATTATGATATTTCCACTAATTGGAATTTTGACCAATCACATCAGATTTTTATACATCCAATATTTTTCAGAGTTGATCTGATTGGTCAAAAGACCAATTAGTGTGACGGTGTAGAAAAGGCCCATGGAGTTGGTGGAAGAATCCTTTAATTCATGGCCACTTGCTCAGCTGCGCCAGGGGCGCTTTAATTAGGTCAGGTGGAAATGTTAGACAGCTCCCCTCCATTAAAAGGAGGAAATCGCCATCGCCCGATCTCGCTGCTTTCTCTTCCATAACTCTATCTGATCCAGAAGTTCTGTGCGTCTATGAGTCCACGTAAGTCCACCAAATCTGTTACCTTTCATCTGAACTATCTGTTGCGATCGGGAGAGCGGGCCATCAGTTAATGTTATGGTTATTATTGCGGAGCGCGGTTTGGAGCGCACACTTCAAACCGATTGTATAAGTAAATGATCGATGTTCACAGCCCTACAGATCAGCACGGGCCAATTATGCCATTGAGATGTGGTTGATACGTAGTGAAATTGCATGTACATATGAAGATAAACTTGGAGGTGTGAAATCTGAAACGTAATTGTTTGCTGAGCTCATCAACTCTGTTAGGCTGATGGGGATTGTAGATTGATTAGCGGATCGCTGATTGAACTATTTGTATTGTTCTCCTCATGATTATGATAAATAGTTACAAGCTCACGGACTTGAGGATGATTCCTATTGACTTCTCATTTGAACTGAATTATCTAATTATGTTAATAATTAATGATTTGATTTGATTGTGAATTTGATTGGTTACATATTCTTCTGTTTCCTTTGTTGTGCAGCACAGACTACCCAGTAAATATACCACGTTATGGTTAAAGGAATTCTTGCCTCAGTCTCATCCATTCCTCTGTCACCTGACCCGTGACCACCTGTTCACCTTTACTGTCAGTCATTCTACCTGTCCAGCTACCTACACAGATTCCAGTAATCTTTCAGACGGTGTAAACACAGCCTTATTAGAGTGTGCGTTAATCAGAGTTGTCAGAGAGCTTTCGTACGCAGCACCCGCTGTCAAATGCCAAACCACTACTGTAGAGTAGGCTAGTGCAGTACATGCTATTAGGGCTATAAGCCATTGATTCAGTCAATATGCCTTGTAGCTTACAAAGGCTTTTAGTGTCAATCAACTTGTTTTCAGCTGAACAAAATGTATTTTAATGCTATCATATCGGCTACATCACCCCATTATTGACATAAGCCATCGGACCAAAATCATGTAGCCTATAGTGTTGTAGAACTGGTCAGATGAGAGAGAGGATTTGCGTGGGCCTGCTGTTGGACAGAGAGAAGGGCCACTCAGGAGGAGCTTGTTGAATATGGCCTATTGAGTAGGGTCATGGCTAGACGGAATACAGTTTGTCAAAGCGAGTCACGTTGGGGAGAATGTTTGCACTTTAGCTAACCCTAACCCCAACCCTTTTCCTAACCGTAATATAATTCTAAACCTGCTACATTAATTCTCATTAATTCTCCTAACCTGCTGCGTAAATTCTCATAATCCGCTGCGTAAATTTTCATAGCCTGCTGCGTAAATTCTCATAATCTGCTACATTAATTCTCCTAACCTGCAACAAAAAGTGTCTTCTGACAGTAGCTGTACACCATCTAGTCAAAACCATTGAGTAGGGTCTATTGGTATAATGGCAACTACTCTATAAACACAGACATTAAACAGACCAGTTAACCCCTGTTGTTGCTGTTAGGACAGTTTTGTAATGTCATACTGAATGCTGATACAGGATAATATAATCGTCAAAGGCATTTCTTCACGTGTTTACTACTCTGATTTGTTAAATTCCTGAGAAGAAAGTAGGTTTTCCGCACATTGTTGTTAGACTACAATATCTGCAAATATATAAAAACAAAATACAAATAAATGCCCGTCCTGCCTCAAGACGTAGCCTAGGCTGATTAGATAATAGAAAATGTATAGGCCAGGTAGAATTGTAGAATTCATTATGCAAATAAACATCAATAGATATTGCCTGGCTACCCAAACTCCTTGCTCCTGCCAAACGCTAAGCCACGCCCACAGACGTTCGTTTCTTCTTCACAATCAGTCTGGATCTAAATACCTCCCCTACCCTTCATTTTTTGTTTTCATGAATGTTTACGCCAATCCTCAACACTGGGGCCCCTCAGGGGTGTGTGCTCAGTCCCTTCCTGTACTCCCTGTTCACTCATGCCAAACCAGGCACGACTCCAACACCATCATCAAGTTTGCCGATGACACAACAGTGGTAGGCCTGATCCTCGACAGCGAATAGACAGCCTATAAGGAGGAGGTCAGAGACCTGACCGTGTGGTGCCAGGACAACAACCTCTGCCTCAACGTGATCAAGACGGATGATTGTGGACTACAGGAAAAGGAGGACCGAGCGCGCCCCCATTCTCATCGACGGGGCTGTAGTAGAACAGGTTGAGAGCTTCAAGTTCCTTTGCTTCCACATCACCAACAAACTATTATGGTCCAAACACACCAAGACAGTTGTGAAGAGGGCACGGCAACACCTTTTCCCTCTCAGGAGACGGAAAATATTTGGCATGGGTCCTCAGATCCTCAAAAGGTTCTACAGCTGCACCATTGAGAGAATCCTGACTGGTTGCATCACTGTCTGGTATGGCAACTGCTCAGCCTCCGGCCGCAAGGCACTACAGTGGGTAATGCGTATGGCCCAGTACATCACTGGGGCCAAGCTTCCTGCCATCCAGGACCTCTATATCAGGCTGTGTCAAAGGAAGGCCCTAAAAATTGTCAAAGACTCCAGCCACCCTAGTCATAGACTGTTCTCTCTTCTACCGCATGGCAAGCGGTACCGGAGCGCCAAGTCTAGGTCCAAGAGGCTTCTAAACAGCTTCTACCCCCAAGCCATAAGACTCCTGAACAGCTAATCAAAGGGCTACCCAGACCCCTCTTTTACGCTGCAGCTACTCTTTTTATTATCTATGCATAATCACTTTAACTCTACCTACGTGTACATATTACCTCAATTACCTCGATTAATCTGTGCCCCCGCACATTGACTCTGTACTGGTACCCCCTGTATATAGCCTCCACATTGACTCTGTACCATAACACCCTGTATATAGCCTCCACATTGACTCTGTACCGGTACACCCTGTATATAGCCTCCACATTGACTCTGTACCGGTACACCCTGTATATAGCCTCCACATTGACTCTGTACCGGTACCCCCTGTATATAGCCTCCACATTGACTCTGTACCGGTACACCCTGTATATAGCCTCCATATTGACTCTGTACCGGTACACCCTGTATATAGCCTCCACATTGACTCTGTACCAGTACCCGCTGTATATAGCCTCCACATTGACTCTGTACTGGTACCCCCTGTATATAGCCTCCACATTGACTCTGTACCGGTACCCCCTGTATATAGCCTCCACATTGACTCTGTACCGGTACCCCCTGTATATAGCCTCCACATTGACTCTGTACCAGTACCCCTTTATTTAACCAGGTAGGCCAGTTGAGAAGAAGTTCTCATTTACAACTGCGACCTGGCCAAAATAAAGCAAAGCAGTGCGACGACAAACAACAACACAGAGTTACACATAAACAAACGTACAGTCAATAACACAACAGAAAAGGTCTATTGAGTATCCATAGAGTTTTATTGAGGGAGGGAGTGTAAACCAAGTTAACAAACAGATTACCGACCATTTCGAATCCCACCGTACCTTCTTCGCTATGCAATCTGGTTTCAGAGCTGGTCATGGGTGCACCTCAGCCACGCTCGAGGTCCTAAACATCATAACCGCCATCGATAAGAGACATTACTGTGCAGCCGTATTCATTGATCTGGCCAAGGCTTTCGACTCTGTCAATCACCACATCCTTATCGGCAGACTTGACAGCCTTGGTTTCTCAAATGATTGCCTTGCATGGTTCACCAACTATTTCTCCGATAGAGTTCAGTGTGTCAAATCAGAGGGCCTGTTGTCTGGGCCTCTGGCAGTCTCTATGGGGGTGCCACAGGGTTCAATTCTTGGGCCGACTCTCTTCTCTGTATACATCAATGATGTCGCTTATGCTGCAGGTGAGTCTCTGATCCACCTCTACGCAGACAACACCATTCTGTATACTTCTGGCCCTTCTTTGGACAATGTGTTAACTAACCTCCAGACGAGCTTCAATGCCATGCAACTCTCCTTCTGTGGCCTCCAACTGTTCTTAAACGCAAGTAAAGCTAAATGCATGCTCTTCAACCGATCGCTGCCCGCACCTGTCCGCCCGTCCAGCATCACTACTCTGGACGGTTCTGTCTTAGATTATGTGGACAACTACAAATATCTAGGTGTCTGGTTATACTCTCCTTCCAGACTCACATAAAACATCTCCAATCTAAAATTTTAATCCAGAATTGGCTTCCTATTTCGCAACAAAGCATCCTTCACTCATGCTGCCAAACATACCCTCGTAAAACTGACCATCCTACCGATCCTCAACTTCGGTGATGTCATTTACATTTAGCACGTGCTCCAGCAGGTATTTCTCACTGGTCACCCCCAAAGCCAATTCCTCCTTTGGCCGCCTTTCCTTCCAGTTCTCTGCTGCCAATGACTGGAACGAACTACAAAAATCTCTGAAACTGGAGACACTTATCTCCCTCACCAGCTTTAAGCACCAGCTGTCAGAGCAGTTCACAGACCCCTGCACCTGTATATAGCCCATCTGTAAACAGCCCAACCAACTACCTCATCCCCTACCGTATTTATTTATTTATCTATCGTGTTCCTTTGCACCCCAGTTTTTCTACATTGCACATTCATCTACTGCACATCTACCATTCCAGTGTTTAATTGCTATATTGTAATTACTTTGCCACCATGGCTTATTTATTGCCTTACCTTCCTTATCTTACCTCATTTGCACTCTTTGTATTTAGATTTGTTTTTTCTACTGTATTATTGACTGTATGTTTGTTTACTCCAATGTGTAACTCTGTTGTTGTATGTGTCGAACTGCTTTGCTTTATCTTGGCCAGGTCGCAGTTGTTAATGAGAACTTGTTCTCAACTTGCCTACCTGGTTAAATTTTTTT
Source organism: Brachymystax lenok tsinlingensis (assembly GCA_030435695.1). Taxonomy (NCBI): domain Eukaryota; kingdom Metazoa; phylum Chordata; class Actinopteri; order Salmoniformes; family Salmonidae; genus Brachymystax; species Brachymystax lenok. The sequence goes on along the minus strand of CM059804.1, from coordinate 3,541,723 downwards.
AATTAGCCTATGGACCGACCAACATGCTGTTCAGTGTAGGGCCGGAGGAGTGTAAAGGAGTTGACTAAAACATTTATATTCTTACTGAAGGAGTTGACTAAAACATTTATACTCTTACTGAAGGAGTTGACTAAAACATTTATACTCTTACTGAAGGAGTTCACTAAAACATTTGTTTTCTTACTGAAGGAGTTGACTAAAACATTTGTTTGTGTCTGATAATGAAAGTCTCGAATGGAAGTATTTTATCAGATATGGCATCATGGCCAGCAGTGTGTGTGTGTACCTTTGTACCAAGACCTAGTTTTCTCTCTATTGTACTGTACAGTATCTGCAATGACATGATGCTGCCAGTCCAGTACAGAGGAACAAATGGCACCCTATTCTTTTCAAAGCACACTTCTTTTGACCCATAGGGCATTGGGCAATAGTAACTATAGAGGGAACAGGCTGCCATTTAGAATGACATGAGGGTTCTAACTGTAACTCCATTGTGAAATCTCAATCATGGTATTGTTTACCATGCCCCGCCCCTGCCATCTATCTCTCTCTCTCACTCCTCTCTCCTCCTCTCTCTCCCCTCTCTCTCTCCTCTCGCCTCTCTCTCTCTCTCCTCTCTCATACTGTCAGAGCGTGCTGCCTTCGCCTTGCAGTGTTCCCATCACACACACACACTAATCAATCCTAATGGCCGAGGTGAGGGGAGACAGAGACCACTTAGTAATGTGTGGTGTTCAGTAACTACTGCTGTCCACTTCATATGTATACACTGTGTTCTAGTCATGGTTCATCCTATATAACTACTGCTGTCCACTTCATATGTATATACTGTGTTCTAGTCATGGTTCATCCTATATAACTACTGCTGTCCACTTCATATGTATATACTGTATTCTAGTCATGGTTCATCCTATATAACTACTGCTGTCCACTTCACATGTATATACTGTATTCTAGTCTCATCCTATATAACTACTGCTGTCCACTTCATATGTATATACTGTATTCTAGTCATGGTTCATCCTATAATATAATACTAGATAATATATGAATATAATACTAGATAATATATAATACTAGATAATATATAATACTAGATAATGTATGAATATATAATACTAGATAATGTATGAATATATAATATATGAATACAATACTAGATAATATATGAATATAATACTAGATAATGTATGAATATAATACTAGATAATATATGAATATAATACTAGATAATATATGAATATAATACTAGATAATATATAATACTAGATAATATATGAATATAATACTAGATAATATATGAATATAATACTAGATAATATATGAATACAATACTAGATAATATATGAATACAATACTAGATAATATATGAATACAATACTAGATAATATATGAATACAATACTAGATAATATATGAATACAATACTAGATAATATATGAATACAATACTAGATAATATATGAATACAATACTAGATAATGTATGAATATAATACTAGATAATGTATGAATATAATACTAGATAATGTATGAAAACAATACTAGATAATATATGAATATAATACTAGATAATATATAATATATTAATATAATACTAGATCATGTATGCATATAATACTAGATCATGTATGAATATGCTAGATAATATATGAATACAATACTAGATAATATATGAATATAATACTAGATAATATATAATACTAGATAATGTATGAATATAATACTAGATAATATATGAATATAATACTAGATAATATATAATACTAGATAATATATGAATACATGGCGTTTGCTATCCAAGGAAGAGTGACCACCCGCTCACCAAAGATTCTGCTTCCTCTCCTACCAGAGCAGTAGTTGGTAACATCCTAAGTGAGTGAGTCCCTTGTCATAGGATGTGTTTTTAATAAGATATGACCAGTGACAGCATCCCAAATGGCACCCTATTCCCTATTTAGTGCACTACTTTAGAGCAGGGTTCATCATAGGACCAGCTATGACGTTGGACTCACTCAGGCAAGTGTGTGCGTGAGTCCCTTTGTGTGTGTGTGTGTGGTGCATTGCAGTGGGCTGCGTATCTTCCCATCAGGCGCATCCTCTCAGGTTGAGTAAGGAGGGATCATTTGTCATGTGGTAGAACAGCACCACTTCTAAAGGCTGTCATGTGGTAGAACAGCACCACTTCTAAAGGCTGTCATGTGGTAGAACAGCACCACTTCTAAAGGCTGTCATGTGGTAGAACAGCACCACTTCTAAAGGCTGTCATGTGGTAGAAGAATACAATTTCAAATCAAATCGTATTTGTCACATGCGCTGAATACAACATGTGTAGAACTTACCGTGAAATGCTTACTTACAAGCCCTTAACCAACAATGCAGTTTTAAGAAAATATTTACTAATAAAAAGTAGCACATATAGCCTCCACATTGACTCTGTACCGGTACTCCCTGTATATAGTCTCCACATTGACTCTGTACCGGTACACCCTGTATATAGCCTCCACATTGACTCTGTGCAGTACCCCCTGTATATAGTCTCCACATTGACTCTGTGCAGTACCCCCTGTATATAGCCTCCACATTGACTCTGTGCAGGTACCCTGTATATAGCCTCCACATTGACTCTGTACCGGTACCCCCTGTATATAGCCTCCACATTGACTCTGTACCGGAACCCCCTGTATATAGCCTCCACATTGACTCTGTACCGGTACCCCCTGTATATAGCCTCCACATTGACTCTGTACCGGTACCCCCTGTATATAGCCTCCACATTGACTCTGTACCGGTAACCCCTGTATATAGCCTCCACATTGACTCTGTACCGTAACACCCTGTATATAGCCTCCACATTGACTCTGTACCGTAACACCCTGTATATAGCCTCACTACTGTTATTTTACTGCTGCTCTTTAATTATTTGTTACTTTTATTTGTCAATTTTTTACTTAACACTTTTTTTTTCTTAACTTCTAAAAGCATTGTTGGTTAGGGGCTCGTAAGTAAGCATTTGACTGTAAGGTCTACAGCTGTTGTTTTCGTTGCGTGTGACAAATAACATTTGATTTGATTTAATTACTAAATATGTCAATCATCTTTGGGACCGTACTGATGCCATACATAAACCAGGTGTTTGGGACAGACAGACCACTCATTTTCATCCAACTGTATGTATGGAATGTTTGATGTGCCGTCTGTCTGACTATGTGAATGTCTGTCTGTCTGTCTATGTGAATGTTGATTAAGATACTTTTTGTCTTGTATATCAGCGCCATCTAGAAGCATACAGCAGCATGTACCGTCTCAGAGACGTCCCGTACCATCGTTCTTCTGCCCTGGTCAGAGATACACACACACACACACACACACACAGAGAGCTGAGGCAGCTGGATCTGTCGCAGAGGATCAACACACACCGGTAAAACACATTGCACATTCAAAATGTCATTCATATATATGTAGGATTAGGGTTGCAAACTTCCGATGGCTTTCCCAAAATTCCCTGTTTTTTTTCAGAAATCCTGGTTGGAAGCCTTTGAATTTTGCAACCCTATGTACGACCAAGTGGACTGATAACACACCCTATGTACGACCAAGTGGCCTGATAACACACCCTATGTACGACCAAGTGGCCTGATAACACACCCTATGTATGCGACCAAGTGGCCTGATAACACACCCTATATGCGACCAAGTGGACTGATAACACACCCTATGTACGACCAAGTGGCCTGATAACACACCCTATGTACGACCAAGTGGCCTGATAACACACCCTATGTACGACCAAGTGGCCTGATAACACACCCTATGTACGACCAAGTGGCCTGATAACACACCCTATGTACGACCAAGTGGCCTGATAACACACCTTTACGTAACACTAATTAAACAACCTCACAAAAACACACACTTACTGACATATGTGTGTAAGAGTGTGACATTTTAACATGGTAATGCTGTTTCTTGCCTTCGATACTTTCATTCATTATTACACTGAGCTGCAGGTAAGAACTCATGTAATACCAGCCGGTCACCAGCAGGGGGAAGTGTCAGTCTACTAATTAGTCTACCAGGGCTTTCCAACCCTGTTCCTGGAGAGATACCGTCCTGTAGGTTTTAACTCCAACCCTAATCTAGCAAACCTGAGTCTAATAATTATCTGGTTGATAACCAGGTTAGTTACAACTGGGGTTGGAGCGAAAACCTCCGGGGGGAATCTCTCCAGCAACAGAGTAGGAGAGCCTTGGGGTAAACCTACAGGGAGGGAATCTCTCCAGCAACAGAGTAGGAGAGCCCTGATGTAAACCTACAGGGAGGGAATCTCTCCAGCAACAGAGTAGGAGAGCCCTGATGCACACCTAGAGGAGGATCCCTCTCCAGCAACAGAGTAGGAGAGCCCTGATGTAAACCTACAGGGTCTGGAATCTCTCCAGCAACAGAGTAGGAGAGCCCTGATGCAAACCTACAGGAGGATCCCTCTCCAGCAACAGAGTAGGAGAGCCCTGATGTAAACCTACAGGGAGGGAATCTCTCCAGCAACAGAGTAGAAGAGCCCTGATGTAAACCTACAGGGAGGGAATCTCTCCAGCAACAGAGTAGGAGAGCCCTGGGGTAAACCTACAGGAGGATCCCTCTCCAGCAACAGAGTAGGAGAGCCCTGGGGTAAACCTACAGGGAGGGAATCTCTCCAGCAACAGAGTAGGAGAGCCCTGATGTAAACCTACAGGGAGGGAATCTCTCCAGCAACAGAGTAGGAGAGCCTTGATGTAAACCTACAGGGAGGGAATCTCTCCAGCAACAGAGTAGGAGAGCCCTGATGTAAACCTACAGGAGGGATTCTCTCCAGCAACAGAGTAGGAGAGCCCACAGATCTGCTTTTGTAGGACCCAGACTGGTGGGGTTGATGATCTACAGTCGTAAAGCTTTGATTAGTTTATACCTGACTTTGTCCTATTGGAGAGACCTACCTATATGTCAATGACCCCCTCCCTTCCTGCCCCACTCCCTCAACATCCCCAAACGTCTCCCCCTACCACACCACATCGTCTGAGCTCAAATACACAACCCTGTCCCTGAGAATCAACACCTCAATCAACCCTGCCACCACACACACTCCTCCCCACCAGGCTTCTACAGTAGCTCTCCCAAAGTGATAAGCATATTATTTACATAATTAGACCTGCAATTAACTAACAACTTACACTCTTAGAAAAATGGGTGCTATCTTGAACCTAAAAAGGTTCTTCAGCTGTCCCCATAGGAGAACCATTTGAAGTACCCTTTTTTGGTTCCAGGTAGAACCCTTTTTGTTTCAGATAGACCCCTATTGGGTTCCATGTAGAACCCTTTCGCCAAATGGTTCTACATGGAACCCAAAAGAGTTCTACCTGGAACCAAAAAGGGTTCTCCTATGGGGACAGACAAAGAACCCTTTTGGAATCCTTTTTTCTAAGAGAGCACTTGATCCTTTGAGACCTGAAGTCAGGGCAGTGTCTTTATCTAGGGGGGTTATACTGTCATAACAGCTGAAGTCAGGGCAGTGTCTTTATCTAGGGGGGTTATACTGTCATAACAGCTGAAGTCAGGGCAGTGTCTTTATCTAGGGGGGTTATACTGTCATAACAGCTGAAGTCAGGGCAGTGTCTTTATCTAGGGGGGTTATACTGTCATAACAGCTGAAGTCAGGGCAGTGTCTTTATCTAGGGGGGTTATACTGTCATAACAGCTGAAGTCAGGGCAGTGTCTTTATCTAGGGGGGTTATACTGTCATACCAGCTGAAGTCAGGGCAGTGTCTTTATCTAGGGGGGTTATACTGTCATAACAGCTGACGTCAGGGCAGTGTCTTTATCTAGGTGGGTTATACTGTCATAACAGCTGAAGTCAGGGCAGTGTCTTTATCTAGGGGGGTTATACTGTCATAACAGCTGAAGTCAGGGCAGTGTCTTTATCTAGGGGGGTTATACTGTCATAACAGCTGAAGTCAGGGCAGTGTCTTTATCTAGGGGGGTTATACTGTCATAACAGCTGACGTCAGGGCAGTGTCTTTATCTAGGGGGGTTATACTGTCATAACAGCTGAAGTCAGGGCAGTGTCTATCTAGGGGGGTTATACTGTCATAACAGCTGAAGTCAGGGCAGTGTCTTTATCTAGGGGGGTTATACTGTCATAACAGCTGAAGTCAGGGCAGTGTCTTTATCTAGGGGGGTTATACTGTCATAACAGCTGAAGTCAGGGCAGTGTCTTTATCTAGGGGGGTTATACTGTCATAACAGCTGAAGTCAGGGCAGTGTCTTTATCTAGTGGGGTTATACTGTTGTAATACAGGTGGTGGATGAGTTTGAATAGTATACTTGACTGATTGGACTCTTTTTCATTTCAGGTTTGATAGTATCAATAGTAAGTGGTGGTAGTATTTCACGTGTTACCTTTTCTTGAAGTTTTTTTGTTTCTAAACTTACAGCAAATGATATATAGAATTGCAATCAAGATTCTAATTTTGATGGGAAACCAAACCAGGGTTGAAGACGTGACTGACTTTGATTTTGACTGCCTGCAAATCACGAGGTTTTAGTCCCTGGGAAAGAGACTGTGAGGTGCAGCAGGGGTGGTTGGAAAATCCTGTCTTATCCTCCCCTACTATAAAAGCCTGAACTTCTTCAGGAGGCAGGGATTGTCTTGCAGATGGAGGCAAAACAAAGAGACCAGTATACATCACTAGAAACCCCTTTGAGGGCTCGCCCAGTAGGAACCCTTTTAGTATAAACTGCTGAGGATGGAACTGTCCCGTTGTTTCCTTAGCCCCACTGTAGAGACTCTGGTCAAAAACAGGCAGACAGAAAAACCAGTCGGTCCCAATTCGCTCCCTACCCCCTCTCTCTTAGTCCTCATCCTACAGTGTTTGTCAGTCCCAATTCGCTCCCTACCCCCTCTCTTAGTCCTAACCCTACAGTGTTTAAATCAGTCCCAATTCGCTCCCTACCCCCCTCTCTCTTAGTCCTAATCCTACAGTGTTTAAGTCAGTCCCAATTCGCTCCCAACCCCCCTCTCTCTTAGTCCTAACCCTACAGTGTTTAAGTCAGTCCCAATTCGCTCCCTACCCCCTCTCTCTTAGTCCTAACCCTACAGTGTTTAAATCAGTCCCAATTCGCTCCCTACCCCCCTCTCTCTTAGTCCTAACCCTACAGTGTTTACAAATAATAATAATTATGAAATTAGCCAATAGAATTGGAGTCTATCTAATAAAGTTACTTGCATCATTTCAAATTCCTTTAATATTTATCCAGTACCAGTCAAACGTTTTAGAACACCTACTCATGCCAGGGTTTTTCTTTATTTTTACTATTTTCTACATTGTAGAATATTAGTGAAGACATCAAAACTATGAAATAACACATATGGAATCATGTAGTAACCAAAAAAGTTGTTTATTTCCTAATCCTACTGGATTCCAAGTGAATCGGCCAATAAACCAATCACTCTGATCTTAATTCCAACCCTCAGATGTCTACAGACTAACCCATTTTTCCCAGTACACTACCATTTTACTATTTCCTTTTGCAATACATCCTTCTATTTTACTCGAATGATTTGTCGAGGGTCTTGAACCTCTTCATTTGGACCATTTCTACAGAGATTGCCTTAAAAAATAAATCCTTTACGTAAGAGTGTAATCATATTACCCATTGATTGATCTTGATCTCGTTAACAGTTCTGTTTTGAAGGTCCATCTGAACACAGACATTATGACTCAACAACCACTCCTGGACCTGATTTCAAAAGTGAGCCACTGAAGGAACGTACCAAAAGAGTTAAAGCGATTGTCTATTGATTCTGTTTCCTCTTGGCAGAGTCTGCACATTTTTGTGGCAAGAATCTTAAATCATAGTTTAAATTGAATGGATTGTTGCATCAATTGTTGTTTTGTATATCAGTTCATAAACCCGATGCCGTGGTATTGGGACATTAAAAATCTGCCCTACGGTGTTGGTAGATTTGTACTGTGGAAGCAATGTGTTGGAAGTTCCTGTGCACCACTACTTTGCTAATTTCCTATCCAGACTCTACTTCCAGGCCTCCTCACGTTTGTCTGTAAATATCCAAGTGATGAACAAGACTTGGAAGTATAGGTGACACGAGACTATAGCTATCCGGAACCTTTCCGATCTGTAAACATTGAAGGGTTAGGCCCAAGTTGGAAGGGTAGGGTGCGAATTGGGACGGGCTGACCAATATGTGGCTGGGGGAGGGCAGGGGGATTGCAGGACCAAAGCAGGCAGAGACAGGGACACCCCTGTGGGGGTTCTAATGAGTCCTAGCTGTAGTTAAATGGTTTCCTGTGGCTCTGTGTTTACTTCTCATTTATTCTGTGTGCTCTGGTTCCCAGCACTCTCAAAGAAGACAGCTCCTTTAACTTCCTGTTCCCTCCCTCCGTCCGTCCGTCCCAGACACTTGTAGTCAAAGTCACCATTATTAGTCAGTTGTACAACCAAATGCCTTCAACCCTCCGGTTACAAGTCCAACCAAATGCCTTCAACCCTCCGGTTACAAGTCCAACGCTCTAACCACTAGGCTACCTGCCGCTAGTAGCGCTAGTCCTCATGGAGGAGGTGGAAACCGATTGGTCACGTAGAAGTGAGATGGGCAAATACGATCTGACCCCCCCGAACGCGCACACACACCGGCCACTCTGACTCACTCAGTGTAAAATGTGTTAATTATGTTCTGGACAAAGGAGGTGTATCCATTGGACCTCTGGTGCCACTTCATGGCCTGCTGGAGAATACATCCAAAATGGCACCCTATTCCCTATGTAGTGGACTACTTTTCACCCGGGCCCATAAGGTTCTGATCAAAAGTAGTGCACTACATAGGGAATATATATATATGTATATAATGCCATTTGGGACACAGCTGAAGTGTTTTGTAAAAAGAAAGACTCCACTCCTCTCTACAGATTTATGGGCTGCTAGTTAAACAGAGTTCACTACACAGATCATCTAACTGTTCGTCAAACTGTTCTGTGCTTTTAGTCCTTCCTCTGAAACACAAAGTTATTGCCAGCTTTCTTTTTATTTTATATCCTATACTATGCTGTGTTTCAATTTGGAGATAGGAAACATTTTACTGTTAGAGGTCCAATATGCAGAAATCGCTCCGCCATCTCCTGGTGGTAAAAATTTGAATAGTTCACCTAATGTCAGTTTATGTGACAAAACAAGCACTAAAACTCAACTCTGGACCTGGAAGCCAGTTCCTCTGCATTTTTAAACTGGGATACCAGGTGGGTGATTCCCCTCTAATCGGGGACTGATCTAGACCTGGGATACCAGGTTATTATCAGGTACCAGGTGGGGGATTCCCCTCTAATCGGGGACTGATCTAGACCTGGGATACCAGGTTATTATCAGGTACCAGGTGGGGGATTCCCCTCTAATCGGGGACTGATCTAGACCTGGGATACCAGGTTATTATCAGGTACCAGGTGGGGATTCCTCTAATCGGGGACTGATCTAGACCTGGGATACCAGGTTATTATCAGGTACCAGGTGGGGGATTCCCCTCTAATCGGGGACTGATCTAGACCTGGGATACCAGGTTATTATCAGGTACCAGGTGGGTGCAATTAATTATCAGGTAGAACAGAAAACCAGCCAGGCTCCGGACCTCGTAGGGTCAGAGTTAAATACCTCTGGTGTAGAGAATCATTGTACCATCTAAACCGTTGTGATTTTTTTTTATAACCAAAGATATTGTCGTTTCAGCTGTTTGAAGCTGGTGTACAACACCGAAACTTAAACATGCAAAGAACTAAACTTAAGAATGGGAATCATAGAAATAGCGCACATACAGTAGAACAGACCTACGGCTTCTTAGACTTGCTTTCAATGAGAATGACATATCTATAATTCACATTTCTATGTGAATTTGGTTGGGTTGCCCAAAATGTTAATATTGTAGCCTTTTTCTAAATTCATATGAAGACGCAAAATGAGTTCCCAAATATATTACCAGTTAAAAACAGATCATGTTTGACGATTCTTTAAAAAAAAAAAAAAAATCCTTTCAAATTAAGGATTGGTCCTTTAATCACTCTCACAGTCCTAACTGTAAGGACCGTACCTTCTGTTTTAATCTGTCATGATGTGTGACAGAGCAGTGTGGACCACTGTCTGACCTGGTGTCAATGACGGCCTAAGTCACTGTAAAACCATGAAACGTCAGTGTTTAAAACATAAAGATTAGGCATTTAGACGAGCCAATAAGTGTTCTCATCTTAAACACAGGAGTTTAGAATGCAAGATTAAACGTGATTAGTCATCTTTTTCCAGTCAGTTTTCAACCAGGAGAGCACCTATACGTTTTCAGATTTTTGTGGAAGTGTTAACTTCGCCATCGTCCTATTTAGAGTCATTTAGTCGTTAGAAATGTATGTGACTTTATGCCTTTTATTCAGATCAGCGTTAGAAATGTATGTGACTTTATGCCTTTTATTCAGATCAGCGTTAGAAATGTCTGTCACCTTACCTAGATTTCAGCACAATTGAACGGGACATTTGATTAAATTAATATTTCCAATCATGTGGTGTTTTTACTGGAATGTGTTGAGTTCATTCTCTGTTAAACTCTCTGAGTGAAAAAGACATGGGAGGGGCCTCATTATCATATTTCCCTGCATGCTTTGTTGCTGGTAGATTTTTTTTCTTTTGTCGAGAATAGTTTGTTTCAATAGCTATGTTTCCTCATGCACATTGATTAGTTGAACGTGTACCATACCAGTAGAGAGGCCTGCTGAGTGACCCGCCACAAGTGTCACGGGACTCCTCTGAAGTCAGTTCCGTTGATGTGCCAACTTATGTCTGTAGTGTCTGAAGCGTTTGGGCTACAAGCTAATATAACCCCGCTGTGGAAAGGGGAGATTCTCGTGAGCACGGTGGTGCTCTCTATGACCCCCCCACACAAGTGTCACCGGACTTGTCTGAAAGGATCTGGTACCGGTTTAAAACAATTGGTTATGTGTAAAAACAAATACTAAAATATTTCCTGAGTTTTCTTATACAGTGCATTCGAAAAGTATTTTTAGTTCAGTTAAAGCCTTATTCTAAAATTAGTTAAATAAAACATTTTCCTCAGCAATCTACACACAATAACCCATAATGACGGAGCGAAAACTGGTTTTTAGTCATTTTTGAAAACGTATTAAAAATAAAAAAAGACGAAATACCAAATTTACATACGTATTCAGACCTTTTGCTATGAGAATCGAAATTGAGCTCAGGTGCATCCTGTTTCCATTGATCATCCTTGAGATGTTTCTTCAATTTTATTGGAGTCCACCTGTGGTAAATTCAATTGATTGGACATGATTTGTAAAGGCACACACCTGTCTATATAAGGTCCCACAGTTGACAGGGCATGTCAGAGCAAAAACCAAGCCATGAGGTCGAAGGAATTGTCTGTAGAGCGCCGAGACAGGATTGTGTTGAGGCACAGATCTGGGGACGGGTACCAAAACATTTCTACAGCATTGAAGGTCCTCAAGAAATGATCCATAGTATGGAAGAACAGGCACACCTGTTAATTGAAATGCATTCCAGGTGACTACCTCAGGAAGCTGGTTGAGAAAATGCTAAGTGTTTGAAGCTGTCATCAAGGCAAAGGGTGGATACTTTGAAGAAACTCAAATATAAAATATATTTTGATTTGTTTAACACTTTGGTTGGTTACTTCATGATTCCATGTGTGTTATTTCATAGTTTGTCACGATCTTCAATATGAACGGACCAAAATGCAGCTCGGGTTTCGTTCCACATCTTTTAATTAGTGTGAAACATACCAAATAAACAAAAAATAGCAAGAATCGGACGTGGTGTACAGCACATACACAAAAAAAACAAAACAATGACCCACGAAACAAGTGGGGAAATGAGCCAACACAAATATGGTCCCCAATTAGAGGTAAACGACACTCAGCTGCCTCTAATTGGGAACCATCAACAAAAAAAAAACAGAGTCTCTAAGATAACCCTAGTCTCGCGCTGGCCTAACCGCCATAGAAAATACCAGAGGACTCTCTATGGCCAGGACGTGACAAGTTTTGATGTCTTCACTTTTATTCTACAATGTATAAAACAGTAAAAAAATTAATATAACACACTTGAATGAGTCGGTGTTTCCAAACTTTTGACTGGTACTGGATATCTAAAGGGGTCTTAAATTCTAAATCAAATAACTAAATTATCCATCTTAAAGCTTCCATATGTTAGCTTAGTAGATCCCCTCGCCCCAACCCAACGGCTTTTAGAGGTAGAGACATCAACCTTTTTTTTTTTTTTACATCACCAATCAGTGCTAGGATAGAGCAGGTAAGCTAGTTGTTTACGTGTTATACCCAGGTGGAGCGGCTTCTATGGAGGAACTTTGAATGTCCTTTGAGCTAGCTAGCTAACAAGCCTGTGTACAGTAGCCTATGCTTCTGAGGGAGAGGGGCAGGTAGCCTAAACCATGTAAGGGCAAAGATTTCCAGCTTGCACCAGGCAGACGCGGGAATACGTTTCTGAGTGGCAAAGTGAGGTCTTTGCATAGGCGCTTTGTTATGTTTTGTTGTGGGACTAGAAAAAAAAATGTCTGGAAGGTGAAATAACATTATTATTCCATGCATTTAAAATAACGGTTCTGTTCCGGAACAGCATGGATCACTTTTGTACCAGGTTCCCTTTCTGTTCCTTGAAAAATGTAGTTAATTTCCAGTTTTCGGTATTTGTTCCCTGAACCGGTACCACACACACACACACATACGGCCCTCTTTGCCCCTGCCAGGACAGCATTCCCCACATCCCCGAGAAATAGCCCCTCCCCGCTCCTCGTCTCCAAGAAATAAAGCAATTAGAGCCGAAGCCAAACTCCGGGAAACCCGGCGCAGTGCCTTGCTCATTTACTTTTAGTGTGAACCAATCCATCCACTCTCTCCATCTGTTTGGTTATTTATATGTATTGGTTATTAAGATGTAGGATTTATTAGTCATTATATTTACTCTTTCCCAGTTTTTTTTTTATGGGTCTCTATTGATGATCTCTTCAGCTCGTGTTGAATTTCACAGCTGTCTGTGTATTATCCGTATGGAGAATTAGATATGTCTGTACTGTACATAGCATACGGAGACGTCTTTTGACCTCACTAAATGGAAAACTTGTACGAGGCAGACTTGGGTTGGTCTCCTTCTCAGCAGAGAGAATCTTAGTCAATGCAAGGATATGGTTATTAAGGTCAATTGACTAAGTGGAAATAACCTTGTGATGTCAAGTCATAAACCTATTTTCCACTAGAGTCCCCCGGCTTGCCCACAAGTTAGATTTGGTTCTGGACTTCGAGGTTAGTATACCAGTGTCCCATCACATCTCCACGTCTCCATATCCTTCTCTCTTGCTCTACCCTCCCACCCACTTTCTCTCTCTGTGTCCAACCCCCCCTCTCCTCTCTCTCTGGGGTTTTGTATAGACCTGTTACCTGCTACACTGTGCTGTGAATGAACCTCACCCTGTTACCTGCTACACTGTGCTGTGAGTAAACCCCACACTGTTCCTCTCTCCTCTAGCTCCTCTGTTGTACCAGTTATCATCCACCAGACAAAGTGTGTCTTCACCTGGGTGTTCAGTGTTATCGGGTGTGAGCGGGAGTCGCCCCGTGGGTACCCTTCAGATGTAGCACATCATTAGGAACATATTAACAACACGACACCTATCGTACAGGTCACACACACACACACACATCGCATAGAGCTGTTGCCATAGAGGATACGGGGGAGGGGTGGGGGTCAGGATGGTGGTGTTACCCGAACCGAGAGGCCTGTCGACTGGGCAGCACAGGAAGGAACGGGGGGTCAGCATGGGTGTGTGCTACCTGCCTGAGAGGCCTCTCGACTGGGCAGCACAGGAAGGAACGGGGGTGGTCCCCCTGGAGAACTCCATACCAGTCAGGGTGTGAGGTTCTGATCCTACTAATCTCGGGAAGCCAGAACCAAATCTTGTGTGCTCTAGCGAGCTTGAATCAAATCAAATGGCCTGCAGAATCAGATTGAGTAGCTAGCTTGCTCCATTTCATTCCGGGGTGGAAGTGTTCAAACCTGAGCTAACTGACTGTGACTGTGTGGTCTATCTCATTGGGCTTTTTTGGTGTTTTTTTCCGCCCACAGGTTGTCCTTCCAGAGACAGAGAGACAGGGCATGTACCTGGAGAGAGACGTTAAGAAAGAGGGCTTGGGGAGAGCTCTACAGCCCGCCTCCTCTCACAGCAGCAGGAACAGGACAATACTGAGCAAATGTTTCCCACGGTATGTGTCAAACCACACACACACACACACACACACACAGTGTAAAACTGCAGGGGCAGTAATCCCACTTAACGGTGAGAGGCAAACACACCTGCAGTAGGGAGGGTGTCTTCCCCTGCCCTGACCCCTCACACACACACACACACACACACACACACGCTGTGTTCTGATGATGTTTTGACTATCTTATTTCAGGGATTTTGTTGGAGGGCCATGCTTCCGCCTCCTCCCATCCCAAACCCACACCCACGCTCTCTACCCACGAACCGTATTAACAGTAAACTTTTTAAGGAAAATGTAACATTTGGAACGCTTGAGACAAACAACAACAAAAACATTGCGGAAGTAAAAAAAATATCAGAAAATAGCCATAATGATTAATTCTGTGCCAAGAACAAAATCATAAATTATTTTCTGTAAGTTATTCAGTAGAGATTACAACAACAGAGTTCTATTTGCAGACGATCGAGAAGGATGAGAGAGAGAGAGAGAGCTTCACCTACTTATGTTTCCAAATGCCAATAAAGCCCCTTTTTGAATTGAATTGAGACGTTGAAGAGCAATAACGATGAAAAAAAGTGAGGTTATGCGGAGGTGCTGAGATGGGCATATATGGACAGAGGCACGATAGGACCCATATTTCTCACACCTCTGTGTCAGAACGGACCTAGGCAAACATTCCTGGCTGGAGAGAGCTAGAGGGAACTGGAGGGGGGATGGAGGAGAGCAAATAGTGGTTAGACAGAACTGGTGAGCGGCATTACTCACCCTGGCCCAGTGCTGACAGCTGGGAAGGGGAGTGGAGGGCAGGGAGGGTCTCGGATTCATCACCGACTGGATTGACACAGTCTCTCTTCCTTCCCAGTGGTTGAGCTGGGGCCAGAGTGTTGTCTCTGTGTGGGGAAACCAGCGCTGAAGGTTGGGCCAGAGTGTTGTCTCTGTGTGGGGAAACCAGCGCTGAAGGTTGGGCCAGAGTGTTGTCTCTGTGTGGGGAAACCAGCGCTGAAGGTTGGGCCAGAGTGTTGTCTCTGTGTGGGGAAACCAGCGCTGAAGGTTGGGCCAGATTGTTGTCTCTGTGTGGGGAAACCATCGCTGAAGGTTGGGCCAGAGTGTTGTCTCTGTGTGGGGAAACCAGCGCTGAAGGTTGGGCCAGATTGTTGTCTCTGTGTGGGGAAACCAGCGCTGAAGGTTGGGCCAGAGTGTTGTCTCTGTGTGGGGAAACCAGCGCTGAAGGTTGGGCTGGAGGTGTTGTCTCTGTGTGGGAAAACCAGCGCTGAAGGTTGGGCCAGAGTGTTGTCTCTGTGTGGGAAACCAGCGCTGAAGACAGTGCTTCACTCAGACCCCAACCATTGGAAGGTCCTAACCATCCCAGCAGGCAAACCTGGTGAAATGCCTTCAATATTTTATTTATTTGTATTTTATTTTACCTTTATTTTACTAGGCAAGTCAGTTAAGAACAAATTCTTATTTTCAATGACGGCCTAGGAACAGTGGGTTAACTGCCTGTTCAGGGGCAGAACGACAGATTTGTACTTTGTCAGCTCAGGGAATTGAACTTGCAACCTTTCGGTTACTAGTCCAACGCTCTAACCACTGGTTCTTAACTGCAGAAATGCTGGCCATCATCCAGTAACCAGTGATATGAAAGAAAATCAACTAATAAGGGAACTAACACTCTTATTACACTTGTATTTTATGACTTAGTGCTGACTTAGTGCTGACTTAGTGCTGACTTAGCTGAGACCTACTTTATTAAAGGAATAATGTACTTACTGTGAGTGTGACGTGTGGTTGGCCTGGTCCATCCATCCCCAACTGGATTGACAGTCTCTCTACCTTCCCAGTGGTTGAGCTGGGGGTGTTGTCTCTGTGTGGAGAAACCAGCGCTGAAGGTTGGGCCAGGGTGTTGTCTCTGTGTGTAGAAACCAGCGCTGAAAGTTGGGCTGGAGGTGTGATTAGCACTGAATAATGTACTTACTATGAGTGTGACGTGTGGTTATCTCACCTAGCTATCTTAAGATGAATGCACTGGATAAATTACTAAAATGCCAAATTTAAATGTAAATATTGGCTTTGATTAAAATAGTTTATTTCCCTCCTTTTCTATTCAGATATGTTGAGTGGGTGAATGGGGGGACTTCCTGGGTTATGGGATCATATAGAATATTTCATTACCAGTGGCAGGATAAACAGGAGGATGGAACACACAACCTGGATGGACCACACAACCTGGATGGACCACACAACCTGGATGGAACACACAACCTGGATGGAAAAATCAAATCAAATGTATTTATAAAGCCCTTCTTACATCAGCTAATGTCACAGAGTGCTGTACAGAAACCCAGCCTAAAACCCCAAACAACAAGCAGTGCAGGTGTAAAAGCACGGTGGCTAGGAAAAACTCCCTAGAAAGGCCAAAACCTAGGAAGAAACTTAGAGAGGAACCAGGCTGTGAGGGGTGGCCAGTCCTCTTCTGGCTGTGCCAGGTGCAGATTATAACAGAACATGGACAAGATTTTAAAATGTTAATAAAACAGGCAGAACAGTTGAAACTGGAGAAGCAGCACGGCCAGGTGGACTCGGGACATCAAGGAGTCATCAGGCCAGGTAGGCCTTGAGGAATGGTCCTAATGCTCAGGTCGAGAGAGAGAGAGAGAGAGAGAGAGAGAGAGAGAGAGAGAGAGAGAGAGAGAGAGAGAGAGAGAGAGAGAGAGAGAGAGAGAGAGAGAGAGAGAGAGAGAGAGAGAGAGAGAGAGAGAGAGAGAGAGAGAGAGAGAGAGAGAGAGAGAGAGAGAGAGAGAGAGAGAGAGAGAGAGAGAGAGAGAGAGAGAGAGAGAGAGAGAGAGAGAGAGAGAGAGAGAGAGAGAGAGAGAGAGAGAGAGAGAGAGAGAGAGAGAGAGAGAGAGAGAGAGAGAGAGAGAGAGAGAGAGAGAGAGAGAGAGAGAGAGAGAGAGAGAGAGAGAGAGAGAGAGAGAGAGAGAGAGAGAGAGAGAGAGAGAGAGAGAGAGAGAGAGAGAGAGAGAGAGAGAGAGAGAGAGAGAGAGAGAGAGAGAGAGAGCCCTGTCCGACGATACGGACAGGGCCAGACAGGCAGGATATAACCCCACCCACTCTGCCGAAGCACAGCCCCCACACCACTAGAGGGATATCTTCAACCACCAACTTACCATCCTGAGACAAGGCCGAGTATAGCCCACATCCCCGCCACGGCACCAGTAAGCCAGTGACTCAGCCCCTGTAATAGGGTTAGAAGCAGAGAATCCCAGTGGAGGGGAACCGGCCAGGCAAAGACAGCAAGGGTGGTTCGTTGCTCCAGTGCCTTTCCGTTCACCTTCACACTCCTGGGCCAGACTACACTCAGTCATAGGACCTACTGAAGAGATGAGTCTTCAATAAAGACTTAAAGGTTGAGACCGAGACAGCGTCCCTCACATGGATAGGCAGACTATTCCATAAAAAATTGAGCTCTATAGGAAAATGCCCTGCCTCCAGCTGTTTGCTTAGAAATTCTAGGGACAGTAAGGAGGTATGTACGGCAGGACCAAATCGGAAAGATAGGTAGGAGCAAGCCCATGTAATGCTTTGTAGGTTAGCAGTAAAACCTTGAAATCAGCCCTTGTCTTAACAGGAAGCCAGTGTAGAGAGGCTAGTACTGGAGTAATATGATCAAATCTTTGGGTTCTAGTCAAGATTCTAGCAGCCGTGTTTAGCACTAACTGAAGTTTATTTAGTGCTTTATCCGGGTAGCCGGAAAGTAACCTAGAAGTTACAAACGCATGGATTAACTTTTCTGCATAATTTTTGGACAGAAAGTTTCAGATTTTTACAATGTTACGTAGATGGAAAAAAGCTGTCCTTGAAACAGTCTTGTTATGTTCGTCAAAAGAGAGATCAGGGTCCAGAGTAACGCCAAGGTCCTTCACAGTTTTATTTGAGACAACTGTACAACCATCAAGATTAATTGTCAGATTCAACAGAAGATCTCTTTGTTTCTTGGAACCTAGAACTAGCATCTCTGTTTTGTCAGAGTTTAAAAGTAGAACATCTTCCATCATCCACTTCCTTATGTCTGAAACACATGCTTCCAGGGAGGGCAATTTTGGGGCTTCACCATGTTTCATCGAAATGTACAGCTGTGTGTCATCCGCATAGCAGTGAAAGTTAACATTATGTTTCCGAATGACATCACCAAGTGGTAAAATATATAGTGAAAACAATAGTGGTCCCAAAACAGAGCCTTGAGGAATGCCGAAGTTTACAGTTGATTTGTCAGAGGACAAACCATCCACAGAGACAAACTGATATCTTTCCGACAGATAAGATCTAAACCAGGCCAGAACTTGTCCATGTAGACAAATTTGGGTTTCCAATCTCTCCAAAAGAATGTGGTGATTGATGGTATCAAAAGCAGCACTAAGGTATAGGAGCACCAGGACAGTTGCAGAGCCTCGGTCTGACGCCATTAAAAGGTCATTTACCACCTTCACAAGTGCAGTCTCAGTGCTATGATGGGGTCTAAAACCAGACTGAAGCGTTTCGTATACATTGTTTGTCTTCAGGAAGGCAGTGAGTTGCTGCGCAACAGCTTTTTCAATTTTTTTTGAGAGGAATGGAAGATTCAATATAGGCCGATAGTTTTTTATATTTTCTGGGTCAAGGTTTGGCTTTTTCAAGAGAGGCTTTATTACTGCCACTTTTAGTGAGTTTGGTACACATCCGGTGGATAGAGAGCTGTTTATTATGTTCAACATAGGAGGGCCAAGCACAGGACCTGGATGGAACACACAACCTGGATGGAACACACAACCTGGATGGAACACACAACCAGGATGGACCACACAACCAGGATGGACCACACAACCAGGATGGACCACACAACCTGGATGGACCACACAACCTGGATGGACCACACAACCTGGATGGACCACACAACCTGGATGGACCACACAACCTGGATGGACCACACAACCTGGATGGAACACACAACCTGGATGTGGCATATAGTGTGAGGTTTAGCTGAGGTAAAGGTAGTATGGGTGTGAGAGGAACGGGAGGGATTTTCCTAACGAAAATGATGTACTCTGACACCCAAAAGTACTCGTTACATTTTGAATGCTTAGCAGGACAGGAAAATGGTCAAATTCACAAAATTATCAAGAGAATATCCCTGGTCATTCCTATTGCCTCTTATCTGGCGGACTCACTAAACACATGTTTCGTTTGTAAATTATGTCTGAGTGTTGGAGCGTGCCACTGGCTATCCGTAAATAAAAATAAAAATGTACTTTTGATACTTAAGTATATTTAAAACCGAATACTTTTAGACTTTTACTCAATTAGGATTGTACTGGGTGACTTTCCCTTTTACTTGAGTCATTTTGTATATATATAGGGAGCGGCATCAGTGTTCGGAGTCTGGCGTGCCCAAAGTAAAATGCCTACTACTCAGGCCCAGACACTAGGATATGCACATAATTAGTAGTATTGGATAGAAAACACTCTGAAGTTTCTAAAACTGTTAAAATAATGTCTGTGAGTATAACAGAACTGATATGGCAGGCAAAAACCAGAGGCAAATCCATCCAAGAAAATGTGAGCTTTCTCATTTTCCAATGGGTTGCTATAGGATCTGCTGAAATCCAGCTCCCAGGTTGCAGTACCTATGGCTTCCACTAGATGTCAACCGTCTTTAGAAAAAGCTTTGAAGAGTTTATCTTGAAAACTAGACGAATACAGGAAGTTTTTCCAAGTGGAGTGAGAAGGTGCCTTTTGGTTTTGGCATGCGGGACCGCGAGCACACGCCTCGGTTTTTTACTTTTCTATCGCTCAAGATATTATCCGTGTGAAATATAATCGTTAATGAACATAATAGTGTACCTAAGGATCGATTTAGAAACGTGGTTTGATTTGTTGGGACAAAGTTTATATGTATATTTTTACCCCTCTCTGTGTCTTCGATTTTGGGCAAGTGGACGGTGGATTTTCTGAACAGAACGCAATTTATTTTAGCTCTTTTTATGTGTTTTGTGACACCCGTGCTGGTTTTATTATTATGCTAATGGGGGAAGTACACGGGGACGCTGTCCTCAGACAATCAAATGTTCTGCTTTTGCCGTAAAGCCTTTATGAAATCTGACAACACTGTGAAATTGCCAGGAGTCTAAGCTTTTGAACAGTGTGCAACACTTGTATTTTCATGAATGTTTTAAAATACTACATTTGCACTTTATATTTGCTGCTCTACATTTTTCCAGATGTTGTCAAGGATGTGGCGCTAGCGCCCTACTGCTCCCTAAGAAAAAAAGGTATCTTTACTTTTACTCAAGTATGACAATTGGGTACTTTTTTCCACCACCGTATAGAATATAAGTCTGTAATTAACAAGGTAGTAATATTACACATTGACAGTCTACAGTTCATGACACTAGCAGAAGGCATAGAATCAGATCTCCTGCTTAGCAGAAATATGTCCTACCTCTCTGCACTGAGAAGAAAACTGAACACAGAACACCCTGACTTCTGGTCATAGGTGCAAAAAATGCACAGTGTTTAATTTTTTACAATTACTGTATTTGTTTTTATCATAGATCCCCATTTAGTTCCTTCCAAGGCAGCAGCTACTCTTCCTGGGGTTTATTATGGATCCCTGTTAGTTCCTGCCACGGCAGCAGCTACTCTTCCTGGGGTTTATTATGGATCCCCGTTAGTTCCTGCCAAGGCAGCAGCTACTCTTCCTGGGGTTTGTTATGGATCCCCGTTAGTTCCTGCCAAGGCAGCAGCTACTCTTCCTGGGGTTTGTTATGGATCCCCGTTAGTTCCTGCCAAGGCAGCAGCTACTCTTCCTGGGGTTTGTTATGGATCCCCGTTAGTTCCTGCCAAGGCAGCAGCTACTCTTCCTGGGGTTTGTTATGGATCCCCGTTAGTTCCTGCCAAGGCAGCAGCTACTAGTAACGATGTGCGCTGAGAGTCGGGTAGCAAGTTCAGGGAGTGAGTGTTTTAATAAATAAACATAATACAAACACACAGACATGAACTAGAACAGAAACAATAACGCCTGGGGAAGGAACCAAATGGAGTGACATATATATATTGGGAAGGTAATCATGGAGGTGATAGGTGCTCGTGACGATGGTGACATGTATACGCCAATACGAGCAGCTTGGTGACCTAAAGGCCGGATAGGGAGCACACGTGACAATACCCCCTTCCCCGGCGCATTCGGCTCCAGCCGCAGGACGCCAACCAAAGGGACTATCCCGGGGATCAGGAGCGGACCGGTCACCCCCGCTGATGCGCGGGAACCTGTTTCCGGCAGAGGGAGGGGAGCCTGGCAATCCTGCTGAGGCATGAGAGCCTGACGAGCCGGTGGAAGCAGGGGAGCCTGGCGATCCGGTGAAGGCATGAAAGCCCGGCGAGCCGGCTGGGGCAGGGGAGTCCGACGAGCCGGCTGTGGCAGGGTAGCCTGGCGATCCGGCTGAAGGCAGGGGAGCCAGCTGTCGTTCCCACCCAAAACGGAAAAAAACCACACTCTGATGCTTCCCTTTGGTGAGGCGTTATTCTGTAACGATGTGCGCTGAGAGTCGGGAAGCAAGTTCAGGGAGTGAGTGTTTTAATAAATAAACGTAACACAAACAACGCACAGACATGAACTAGAACAGAAACAATAACGCCTGGGGAAGGAACCAAATGGAGGGAAGGTAATCAGGGAGGTGATAGAGTCCAGGTGAGTCTGATGACTCGCAGGTGCACGTAACGATGGTGACAGGTGTACGCCAATACGAGCAGCTTGGTGACCTAGAGGCCGGAGAGGGAGCACAAGTGACACTACTCTTCCTGCTATTCTGTTAAAATCTGCATGTCTATGGTAGTAATCTCTTTGATTATTACCTAGCTGATTAAGTTTGTCTCGGTACTCTCCATCTACAGCCCACTATAAAACAATCCTGTTCCCTTGTCTAACTGCACGTTCTAGCTCACCTGTGTTCGGCTTAAAACTTAAAACTTAAGCTCGGCATAAGGCGGGGGAGCCTTTCTCTGTCTGACTTTTACCACTTCATCATATTGGTTATCTGCCCAAGCCTGATCAGCTATGGCAGGGTACTGTCTCCTTCCTCCCCGAGGTGGACTATCTACTGGGCTGTGGGAACCGTCTCCCTCTCTTCTACATGCAGACTGAACAAAGCGCTATTTCCCCCAAAAAATCATCTTTCTTTATAATTTCCTAAGGAGATAATAATAATCTCCTAAAGTAACAGTACAATTTGGATAGAAAATGGTGTTTCTCACAAAATGGTGTTTCTCACATCACACACACACACGGTAATATATGATTGGTCTCTCACTGTCAGAATCATGTACAAATACTCTGTTATCGTTATTCGACCAATTTCCAATCAACACATTTGATAGCTATGATACTGTAGATTTTTTTCTGTTAACCATTTCTAAATATAATACTTTTTCCTGTCGCAAATGTAGTCCATTTTTCAGATGAAGGAATTGATGATATCTGCTCCTAGGTTTGTAATACATGGTCATCTATGTCTCCCTTAATTAACATATATACTGTACTTGCTTCTCACTTCTTCTCTTTCAGGGATGAGTTTGTCTTCCCCTTTCCTTTCTGAGCGCAATTGCGATTGTTATGACCCTTTCTTCCACAAAACTGACTCAGTGGCCACATATTTGGTTTTCTTTCAGCCAGTATTTGACCTTTCTATTAAATGTTTTCAGTTCGGTTTGTGTTTTTATTTCGGTTGGTAAATCATTCCAAAAATGGGTCCCTATCACTGAAAAACATGACTGGCCGAAAGTGGTTTTGCGCCCCTCTGCTATGCAGTTGCCACCCACTGCTCTCCTAGTGGCCACTCTCCTTGTGTTTATTTTTGTCACAAAAGGACAGAGTACGGCTGGAGCTAGATTATTTGCACATTTAAAAGTCAATTTGAGAAAAGAGAACTTAATAAAGCTATCAAAATTTAAAAGGTTGTATTTCTGTACAATCAAACAGTGGTGCCACATGATTGGTTTCTGATCCATTATTTTCAGTGCCCGTTTGTATAATGATATAATGGGTTTGACTGTTGTCTGGGAGGCTTGGCCCCATACAGATTACTGACCTTATTCTTGCAGACTGGGAAAAGCAATTTAGGTTGGATCTCGTCACCGTTTCTGTCGTTCTCAGATATACACCGGCCCGCAATAGTTCCCCAATGTCAGGGGGCAGGTCTTTGATATTACGGATTCGATCATCCGCCCGTGCACGGTATTCAGCGTTTTATCTTTGGACGATAGAAACAGGTATTGAGATCCGACTCGAAGGACCAAGTTGTCACAAGAATTTTGTTCTCAATTGTTGTCATAAACTATCAATCAGGCTTTGAATAATTCCCAGGGGTTGTAAAGCTCTAGTTAAAGAAGAATAAGACAAAGTCCCAAATCTGCAATAGGTCAGGTTGTTTATTCATGAGAATTCTGAACTCCAAGTGTGAACACAGTCTTTTTATATTGTTCAAGCTATAAGTTGAAGACAAATGGGCTCCACCCCTCTCTAGGCAACAGTACTTTTCCACAGTATATATTCATGGCTTATCACTTTCTGCAACATAATTCAATCTGGACAGTTCCTATCTGTGCCTCCCTTCCTGGAGATGGGGTAGGCCCCTTCTCTGTATTTTGGTGTCACAAGGATCCCTTTGTTCTCTCAAATACCCTCGTCTTACATTGCAAGATAGCACCACCATGTTCTAGTCTCTATACATTTCTAGACACACACATCAATTGGATTATCATTGTCTTTTAACCCTATCCCTATTGCATACATTTTCAGGGTGAGAATATTCTTAGTCATTACTTAAACATACAAATTTCCCTATCAAACGTACTCTATTTTAACACCGCTAGCTAGTTAATCATCCACAGCATACTATTCTGTTAAAACGTACTCTATTTATACACCGCTAGTTAGTTAATCATCCACATCCTGCTATTCTGTTAACTTACTCTATTTATACACCGCTAGTTAGTTAATCATCCACAGCATGCTATTCTGTTAAAACATACTCTATACACCGCTAGCTAGTTAATCATGGTCATATAATATACGATTAACTAGCTTCCTTTGTTATAACGGGATTTAACGTTGAAACAAAAGGCGACAGAGAACAAACAAAGTTGTTCCAAAATATACTTGCAAGACTAGCTTTAGACAGAGGATACAGTCTCTGTGCTTTAGGCTGACCAGCTTGGAGCTCAGTTTCAGTGTAACAATGCATAGATTATATTATTACAATACAATAAGATTGTACTTTATAAACTCAGCAAAAAAAAAGAAAAATCCTCTCACTGTCAACTGCGTTGTTTTTTCAGCAAACTTAACATGTGTAAATATTTGTATGAACATAACAAGATTCAACAGGTGAGACATAAACTGAACAAGTTCCACAGACATGTGACTAACAGAAATTGAACAATGTGTCCCTGAACAAAAAGGGGGGGGGTCAAAATCAAAAGTAACAGTCAGTATCTGGTGTGGCCACCAGCTGCATTAAGTACTGCAGTGCATCTCCTCCTCATGGACTGCACCAGATTTGCCAGTTCTTGCTGTGAGATGTTACCCCACTCTTCCACCAAGGCACCTGCAAGTTCCCGGACATTTCTGGGGGGAATGGCCCTAGCCTACACCCTCCGATCCAACAGGTCCCAGATGTGCTCAATGGGATTGAGATCCGGGCTCTTCGCTGGCCATGGCAGAACACTGACATTCCTGTCTTGCAGGAAATCACTCACAGAACGAGCAGTACGGCTGGTGGCATTGTCACGCTGGAGGGTCATGTCAGGATGAGCCTGCAGGAAGGGTACCACATGAGGGAGGAGGATGTCTTCCCTGTAACGCACAGCGTTGAGATTGCCTGCAATGACAACAAGCTCAGCCCAATGATGCTGTGACACACCGCCCCAGACCATGACGGACCCTCCACCTCCAAATCGATACCGCTCAGAGTACAGGCCTCGGTGTAACGCTCATTCCTTCGACGATAAACGCGAATCTGACCACCACCCCTGGTGAGACAAAACCACGACTCGTCAGTGAAGAGCACTTTTTGCCAGTCCTGTCTGGTCCAGCGACGGTGGGTTTGTGCCCATAGGCAACGCTGTTGCCGGTGATGTCTGGTGAGGACCTGCCTTACAACAGGCCTACAAGCCATCAGTCCAGCCTATTGCGGACAGTCTGAGCACTGATGGAGGGATTGTGCGTTCCTGGTGTAACTTGGGCAGTTGTTGTTGCCATCCTGTACCTGTCCCGCAGGTGTGATGTTCGGATGTTCGGATCCTGTGCAGGTGTTGTTACACGTGGTCTGCCACTGCGAGGACGATCAGCTGTCCGTCCTGTCTCCCTGTAGCGCTGTCTTAGGCGTCTCACATTACGGACATTGCAATTTATTGCCCTGGCCAAATCTGCAGTCCTAATGCCTCCTTGCAGCATGCCTAAGGCACATTCACGCAGATCAGCAGGGACCCTGGGCATCTTTCTTTTGGTGTTTTTCAGAGTCAGTAGAAAGGCCTCTTTAGTGTGCTTTTCATAACTGTGACCTTAATTGCCTACCGTCTGTAAGCTGTTAGTGTCTTAACGACCGTTCCACAGGTGCATGTTCATTAATTGTTTATGGTTCATTGAACAAGCATGGGAAACAGTGTTTAAACCCTTTACAATGAAGATCAGTGAAGTTGTTTGGATTTTTACGAATTATCTTTGAAAAACAGGGTCCTGAAAAGGGGACGTTTCTTTTTTTGCTGAGTTTATATCATATAAGATTAAATACGGGGCGGCAGGTAGCCTAGTGGTTAGAGCGTTGGGCCAGTAACCGAAATGTTGCTAGATCGAATCCCCGAGCTGTCATTCTGCCCCTGAACAAGGCAGTTAACCCACTGTTCCTAGGCCGTCATTGTAAATAAGAATTTGTTCTTAACTGACATGCCTAGTTAAATAAAGGTTAAATAAAATTAAAATAAATAAATATAGAAGATATCCAAGCAATATAACATCATATACAGGATCATAAACAGGATTACTAATGTAAAAGCACAAATAAGACATTGGTCATGAATTGTGTTTATTGATAAAACATCCTTGGATAATGACGCCCTGTCATTGCGGTATTCATCCACTGGGTGAAAACATGAAGAAGGAAAAAGGCATGCACATTTAGTCCCTTACCAACATGGCTGCCTCTCAGAGGTTGGTGTGGCCTAGCTAGCTAACACACCCTGTCCCTTACCAACATGGCTGCCTCTCAGAGGTTGGTGTGGCCTAGTTAACTCACACTCTCTGTCCCTTACCAACATGGCTGCCTCTCAGAGGTTGGAGTGGCCTAGTTAACTCACACTCTCTGTCCCTTACCAACATGGCTGCCTCTCAGAGGTTGGAGTGGCCTAGCTAGCTAACACTCTCTGTCCCTTACCAACATGGCTGCCTCTCAGAGGTTGGAGTGGCCTAGTTAACTCACACTCTCTGTCCCTTACCGACATCAGAGGTTATTATGACGCTGTTGTTGTTGGGAAATTATATATTTCAATATGTAAAGTATAGCTTACAGAACAAAGCAATACTGACTTTTTAATAAGGTCTAAAAAGCTTGAAAGGAAACAGGAGATGAGGTTTCTCTTTCAACTGGTCTTTATATTGAGTCTGTTTTTCTCTGCTTGGTGTTAACTCTGACTGGGCCGGAACAGTCTGCTACTGTACAGAGACAGACACCCACTGTGCTGCTGGGACCAGGAGGGGAGCCTTGAAGATCTGGTTAGTAAAGGACTTTCCAGACAGGAAGCCAACATTTTTTTATTTTTTTTGCAGATTCCAAAATGTTTCGGCTTTTACATGTGCCAACACCGCCGACCGCTCCACCTGGATAAAACTCCACCCCCTGCCTAGCTCAATTGAAAATGAATGGGAAACGCCACCACTTCCTGCCTGGAAAGCCCTTAACAGTATGAGTGTGTGTGTTGTGCTCCTCCCCTCAGACCCTGCTGTGTGAAGGAGAAGCTACAGGCCTAATTTACACTGACCCCTCCCCTTTGTTAACACACTCAGACACCTCCCCTTTGTTAACACACACTGACCCCTCCCCTTTGTTAACACACACTGACCCCTCCCCTTTGTTAACACACACTAACCCCTCCTCGTTGTTAACACACATTGACCCCTCCCCTTTGTTAACACACACTGACCACTCCCCTTTGTTAACACACGCTGACTCCTCCCCATGAGGTCAAGCAAAGAGGCACTGAGTTTGAAGGTAGGACTTGAAATACATCAACAGGTACACCTCCAATTGACTCAAATGATGTCAGTTAGCCTATCAGAAGATTCTAAAGCCATGACATAAGTCAACTTAGTGTATGTAAACTTCTGACCCACTGGAATAGTGATACAGTGAATTATAAGTGAAATAATCTGTCTGTAAACACTTGTTGGAAAAATTACTTGTGTCATGCACAAAGTAGATGTCCTAACCGACTTGCCAAAACTATAGTTTGTTAACAAGAAATTTGTGGAGTGGTTGAAAAACTAGTTTTAATGACTCCAACCTAAGTGTATGTAAACTTCCGACTTCAACTGTATATGTCATATCTCTCCTGCCCTCCTCCTCTCCTCCCCTCCTCTCGTACTCTCCTCCTCCTCCTCTAATCTCTGCCTCTCCCCCCTCCTCTCCCCTCCTCCCCTCCTCTTCTCCACAACCCTCCTCCTCCCCTCCCCTCCTCTCCTCTCTCCTCCCCTCTCTTTCTACTACTCTCTCCTCTCCTTTCCTCTTCTACTTTCTCCTCCCTTCGTCTCCTTTCCTCCTCTCTCCTCTCCTCCTCCTCTTCTCCTCTCCTTTCTCTTCCTCCTCCTCTCCTCTTCTCCTCCTACTCTCCTACTCCTCCCCTCCTCTCCTCCTCTCCTACTCTCCTACTCCTCCTCCTCCTCTCCTATTCTCCTCCTCCTAATACTCATACTTGAATGACTGAAATCAAAGTTTGTACATGAACAGACACATACTTTCCAAGGCATGAATCTCAGACCCAGGACCCAGATCCAGAACTCCCTGTGTGTGTGTTGTGTGTGTGTGTGTGTGTGTGTGTGTGTGTGTGTCCTCAGACCCAGTCCAAGATTTGGTTAGTAACACAATACATAGAAACCTCCTCCACTATGGAAGATGGAATATAACACATTCATGTTATGTCTGCTACTTCCAAATGTGTGTTCCTAAATTGTAAACTGCCATAGCAACTGCTATTTGGGGAAAAATATGGAATATTCCGTCATAGTCATTTAATTTGAGCATTTCTGAGAATGAACATCATTTTTTTTCATATTTGTATCATAGTCCATTTATGAATGACTCAAAGAAAAGGATCTGACGTCATCATTGACTTCATCAAACATCTTTAAGACTTTTAATTACATTTTCCTTGGCATACTACCATAGATTCAGTGTGTATGTCCTAGTGTTCACTCTAACAAAGAGAAGAAGAAGTGTGCTGGGAACCTTCCTTCTCTCCTCTCTCCCTCCTCTCCTCCCTCCTCTCTTCCTCCTCTCCTCCTCTCCTCTCCTCCCTCCTCTCCTCTCCTCAAACCAAATCAAATGTTTAAGCCTACACTGCCCAACCCTAAAGATCCTTCAAAGTCAACTCTGATTGATCTTATTCTAACGAATAACACCAGAGAAATATATTTATACTGGTGTCGTCACCGTTACCCAGTTGTTTGTGTTAGAGATGTGAGAATACAAAAAAATCTAAGCTTTATGTCATCACAAAGAGGAACTTTAAAAACTTCAGTTTACACAATCTTTATTTTAGTGATCTTGATTGTATTTCAGCTAATCCCTGAACTTTGAGCCTTTTTGCAGATGTCTTCTAAACTATTGTGGAAAATCATGCTCCCTTTATAAAATGAAGGGTTAAAGGTAGATTGAATGCCAGGTACACACCGGAATGATCAGAAGTCATTCATAAAAGAGATGATGCTTGGGTCAAGGCCAGGAACACAGGCTTAGGCCCGGACTGGCAAGCTTTTAAGAAACTGAGGAATCATTGTGAGACAAATCAGAAAGACTAAATCTGATTATTATGTAACTGCTCTTTCGGATTGTAATGGGAACCCGGATAAATTCTGGAAAACTGTCAACTAACCGGTACCCCCGCACACTGACTCGGTACCGGTGCCCCCTGTATACAGCCTCGTTATTGTTATTCTTATTGTGTTACTTTTTATTACTTTTTATTTTAGTCGACTTGGTAAATATTTTCTTCTTCTTGAACTGCACTGTTGGTTAAGGGCTTGTAAGTAAGCATTTCATGGTAAAGTCTATACTTGTTGTATTCGACGCATGTGACAAATGAAGTTTGATTTGATTTGAAATCCCTAATTAATTCAGACACTGGCCTCATTATGGGGAAAAATACCGTCATTGATGCATTTAATCACCAGCTCTTCGAAATAACTTCTAAGCCTACTCACAATGATATTGGGCTGGATGCTGATAGGGGGAAACTTGTTGAATGATCAGAGAAATGATAGTTAAAGCTTTTTCTTTTAGGCTATTTACAGAAAAATAAGTCCTGGATGCTTTACTAGCAATAGACAACAAGAGATCCCCAGGCGCCGACCAATTGGATCTCGGTTTGCTTAAGTGTGCAGCGCCCATCATTGTTGTCTCAATTAGCCACCATTTTTATTTAACATTGTTATCAGGAAATATTCTAAAAGTATAGAAATCAGCTCTTGAGCTGCCACTCCATAAGGACGGGGATAGTAGTAATTGTAATAATTATCGCCCCATTTCAAGGTTTCCTGATCTGGCTAATATTCTCAAATACTTGGTAAATCTACAACTTTGCTCTATTTTGTCTGAGAAATGTATTCTGAATGTAAACCAATCAGGGTTTAGGCCTGGACATCCAATTAGGGTTTAGGCCAGGGCATCCAATCAGGTTTTAGTCCTGGACAATGGCACTATTACAGTAAAACCACTTCAGTTGTTAATGATCTTGTCAGTACTTTAGACACTCAAATGAAATGTGCTGCTTTGTTTGTGGACCTGTTGAACGCTTTTGATGCTGTTGATCATGCTATTTTATAGAATAAGTTGTCCTCGATAGGCCTGAGCTCTGACGCCTGTTCACGGTTTCATGATTACCTTAGTGACAGAACTCAGGCTGTCGTGATTGATGGTGTCTGAATTTCTTGAAGTGCATAAATGTGTACCACAGGGGTCTATTTTGGGACCTGTTCTCTTCACTATTTATATAAGCACCATTGGTCAATCTGTTAAAAATGGTAAACTTCATCTATATGCGGATGATACTTGTATGTATGCTATTGCCCTGGCTGTTGATCAGGCTGTGTCAAAACTACAGTCAGATTTTATAGCTATGCTGGAATCCCTTGCTGATTTAAAACGTGTGCATCAAAATGGACAACACCAAATTCATGCTGTTTTTAAATTCACATAAGAATGGTTTCAGATGAATAACATGTTCACTCATTAGATGGGTCTCCAATAGAACGTCTTCCGGGCATTTAAATACTTAGGCATTTGGATTGATATGGATGTAACGTTTAAAAAACATATAGATGATCTGGTTAAGACGCTAAGATTAAAAAAACTACCTTTTTATCTGTTCTTGATTATGTTGATATTATTTATAAAAGCGAAGCTGCTACTACTCTTAAACCTTTGGATGCCGTCCACCATAGTGCCCCTTCGTTTTGTTACAGGTGACGTGTTTGATACCCATCACTGTATCCTGTATCAAAAGGTTGGCTGGACTTCGCTAAAGATCACTGCACCTGCACATAGCCCAACCAACTACCTCATCCCCTACCGTAGTCATTTATTTATCTTGCTCCTTTGCACCCCAGTATTTTTACATTGCACATTCATCTACTGCACATTTACCATTCCAGTGTTAAATTGCTATACTGTAATTACTTCGCCACCATGGCCTATTTATTGCCTTACGTTCCTTATCTTACCTCATTTGCACACATTGTATATAGATTATTATCATTTTTCCTACTGTATTATTGACTGTGTGTTTGTTTACTCCAATGTGTAACTCTGTGTTGTTGTATGTGTCGAACTGCTTTGCTTTATCTTGGTCCAGGTCGCAGTTGTAAATGAGAACTTGTTCTCAACTGGCCTACCTGTATTATGACATCATATAGAACTACCTGGTTAAATAAAGGTGTATTATGACATCATATAGAACTACCTGGTTAAATAAAGGTGTATTATGACATCATATAGAACTACCTGGTTAAATAAAGGTGTATTATGACATCATATAGAACTACCTGGTTAAATAAAGGTGTATTATGACATCATATAGAACTACCTGGTTAAATAAAGGTGAAATAAAAAAAGACCCATAGATCTCTACATTACTCCCTTTTTGTTTACAAGGCCATACTTCATCTTCCGTCCTATATAACTTTTCAGTTGAAATACATAGACACCAGAGATGCCTAACCCCGTTCACAGGATTGGTTAACTCTTGCGGTTCACCTAGCCAGGTAAATGTGCTTTGTGTTTTAATGCACCTTAACGCTGGAAATAAAACACTCTAAATACATTTCATCTTGATGTTCTGTTGCCGTTCGGGCAGTTTGTTTTGATTGGGGATTTATTTGTGAAGGAATGTAACTGTTTTTATAGGTGATTTGTGATGTTTTATTTGTGCTTCCCAAGACTGTGTTTTTTGTATATATATATATGAATAAATAAGTGTATAATGTGTATATTTATATTGTATTATTTGGAAAAGAGCCCTACTGTTAGGTCTCCCCGTCGATATAAAGGTTCAGTAAAAATATAACTACCAATCATTTTAAGGGAAATCTAACACATGTAACGCGATGACGTTGAACCAACGTGGAAAACTGATTGGTTTTGAAAAAAAAAGTCATCGACAGAAAGGAATTTGCTAATTTTTTTTCTCCCACACAACTTTTAACTTAAATTCAATGACAGGGTGACACGTTTTGTTAAGTTCACGTTGAATTCACGTTAGTTGACAACTCAACCAAATGTAAATTAAAACAATGTTAAACTGTCTATTCCCAAGCGGGAATTCTAATGAACCGGATGGATTGGTTCTCGTTGCGAATGATTTAGCGGAATAATAAAATTGACTGAGAAGTGTTTTCTTGATGGTCGCAGACTTGTTTCTATGCATCCCCTCTATTGTTTAAAGGTGTGTGTTATGGCCTGGTCTGTATTTCCTGCGTTTTGTCACCTAGCCGACCACTTCCCAGGCCTTGAAACGGAATAAACATCTCTAATAACCTTCGTCGTGGGAAATGGTTTGGAAATTATTTCAGTTGTTTAAAGTTTGTTTGAATAAAACAGAACTGTTAATTCAAGAGTAAAAGCAGCAGCAACAACAACAACAACAAAAAGTTAAAATAATGTAGTAAAATATAAAGTGTTTAATTAGAGGAAAACTTCAAGTTTGTCTTTCGCATAGAAAGTGAGTGTCACACGTGAAAACGTGTTTAACTAATATAATAAAATATATTCGGTCTATCAAGTTAGACAAGAGCTTGATCATCACAAATAAAGCATTTTAGGAGTCCTATCTATCGGAACATAGGCCTTCAGTCATTTGACACTAAGTACAACTATGAAGAACATCTGAAATAAATACCTAACAGTTAAAATCCCTCCGTTTCATTCTGCAGTTCTTTGATATAGGCTACTACAGTGTAAATATTGACAGATTGTGGTAATAAAGCAATTCAAATTGGCTGTTGAGCAATCGACTTCAGACACATTACCCATCCTTCATGTAGGTCATCCTTCCTCCCCAGTCCTACTGATACACTACAGCCGCATACAACCAATGGCTGGCCAGACGGCACACATCACAGCGAAGACCAGCCAACCAGCGATGGCACAAAGATACATCTGTTTATTGACTGTTACTTCGGAATATATATTCAGAAACTTGCAATGGAGTGGAGAATGTTGGATATATTCAAGTGGATTGGATATATAGCCTATTTGGGAGCGCCCAATTTGAGTTTTCTTCATCTCAAAGCGTAATAGGTCATTGTTCAAGCCTGGAGCTGTTGGATAGGATGGCCTCGGGTGGCGGGGATGGCCCGGGGAAGGTTACACAGTACCGGGTGGACCACCTCCTCACTGCCGTGGAGAACGAGCTACAGGCGGGCAGCGAGAAGGGCGATCCCACCGAGAGACAACTCAAAGTCGGCTTGGATGAGAACGAACTGTGGCAGAAGTTCAAGGAACTCACGAATGAAATGATAGTAACCAAAAATGGCAGGTAATTCATTCAATTGACATGTGTTTTATATATATCTGTATATGGTTCATATATTGTATTATTTTGGTTTACTTTAGGCGTATTGTTTATGGTTCGGCTACCTGCCGTGTATATGGTTGGGGCGGCAGGTAGCCTAGTGGTTAGAGCGTTGGACTAGTAATAAGGCAGTTAACCCACTGTTCCTAGGGCGTCATTGAAAATTAAGAATTTGTTCTTAACTGACTTGCCTGGTTAATTAAAGGTTAAATAAATATAGCCTTTATTTAGAACGGTTGCATGTCTTAACTTATGTAGTGAAGAAAGCAGATAGGTTTATATATTTTTTAACAAGTCAGTTAAGAACAAATTCTTATTTACAATGACGGCCTAGGAACAGTGGGTTAACTGCCTTGTTCAGGGGGCAGAACGACAGATTTTTACCTCGTCAGCTCGGGGGGATTCGATCCAGCAACCTTTCAGGTTACTGGGCCCACTGCTCTAGGCTACCCTGCCGCTCCAACAGCCGTAGGTTTATATCACAAGTAAATAGTGTTAAACGCGCGTCTATAACATTGCTGATATCACCGTAATAAAGGAAACAACATTGCACACCTTCATTCATGCATTATATTTAGAGTTGTTCTGTAACACCCAGGTTTATTAATATTCACATGGCCTTATTGTACAATACATTATAGCTCTTGTATAATAGATTATAGATATTGTATAATAGATTATAGATCTTGTATAATAGATTATAGATCTTGTATAATAGATTATAGCTCTTGTATAATAGATTATAGATATTGTACAATAGATTATAGCTCTTGTATAATAGATTATAGATCTTGTATAATAGATTATAGATATTGTACAATAGATTATAGCTCTTGTATAATAGATTATAGATCTTGTATAATAGATTATAGATATTGTATAATAGATTATAGCTCTTGTATAATAGATTATAGATCTTGTATAATAGATTATAGATATTGTACAATAGATTATAGCTCTTGTATAATAGATTATAGATCTTGTATAATAGATTATAGATATTGTACAATAGATTATAGCTCTTGTATAATAGATTATAGATCTTGTATAATAGATTATAGATATTGTATAATAGATTATAGCTCTTGTATAATAGATTATAGATCTTGTATAATAGATTATAGATATTGTATAATAGATTATAGATCTTGTATAATAGATTATAGATATTGTATAATAGATTATAGATATTGTACAATAGAGTATAGCTATTGTATGACTAGAAAGGATGAGATAAGTACACCTGCTATTATGTTTTTCTTTGTATCCAAGGCGCATGTTCCCGGTGCTGAGAGTGAATGTTTCTGGGTTGGATCCAAACGCCATGTACTCGTTCCTGCTGGACTTCGTGGCTGCGGACAACCACCGCTGGAAATACGTTAACGGGGAGTGGGTTCCCGGGGGCAAGCCCGAGCCTCAAGCCCCGAGCTGCGTATACATCCACCCGGACTCGCCGAACTTCGGAGCGCGCTGGATGAAAGATCCGGTGTCATTCTGTAAAGTCAAACTCACCAACAAACTCAATGGAGGAGGCCAGGTTAGGCGATTTCCCTCTTATCACTTCAAATGGCATTTTATCGCCTTTTGAGTGCTTATGTTTTTTTCAATGATTGTGATAAGAATTTAAAGTTACGGAATTTATCCTACGCGTATAATAATAAATGTATACAACCCGTAGGTCTAATCCTTGACCCTGATTGGTTAAAACCGCACTCCAGCCGGTGTCTATTCCACAAATGACCACTGGCTAGATCTATGACGTTAAAATGCCTATTTACTCTGTTCCGTTTGACTGCGCAATTCACCGTCTCATCAGCCCAGACAGGCACGTTATTAACCATCTAGACATTAGACTGACATTTCATTTTCTATAGAGGAGATTTATATAAACCTAGCTGTCTGTCTCTCTGACATTGTTTCAGTATTGAAATTCGATCTCCAGCTGTCTTCGATTTAGTCTCGGGCCTAACGACACCGGTGACATTATATCCTCCAAACACCGGCTTCTCGGGCATTATCACTTAAATAATATATTCCATTCACAAGACGTTTTTATCCAAAGCGAATTACATTACACTTTTAGGATATGTGGTCCTAGTCAAGCTTGTGTACATTCTAGGATATGTGGTTACGGGAACACCCATCAATCAAAATTTCGATTGAAAGAAATTATCTATTTCCATCTGTAAAGTAAAGCCTAATATTGAACATTATCTTTATTTTTTTTTTATACATTTTTTCAGATCATGTTGAACTCATTGCACAAATATGAGCCACGTATCCATATCGTGCGCGTCGGAGGGCCGCAGAGAATGATCACGAGTCACTCCTTCCCGGAGGCGCAGTTCATAGCCGTTACTGCCTACCAGAATGAAGAGGTCAATTGTTGTATTACTTTAATACATTATTTTAGACACACTCTAATGTTAATAGTAATGTGTGTGTTTTTTTTTTTGTTTTGTTCATGTATAACATTCCAATAAGTAGACTTTGAAGTACGTAACATTGTAGACATTTTTGTTTTTGGGCGTTTTAGTGAGAAGATATATATATATATATATAATATAAAAGAAAAACTTGTTTATTAAGATCCGTTATTTTATTATTAGGTCTTACCAATTTTGCATCGTATTTTCACTTCACATTTTAGATAACCGGACTGAAAATCAAATACAACCCGTTTGCCAAGGCCTTTCTGGATGCCAAAGAAAGGTATGGCAGTTCCTTGCTCCATTTTCTGTCCATTAGAAATATACATTTTTGTCCTATTTTATTTAGAATATAGAATATATTAGCGAGCCTAGACTACATTGTGTGTTTACTGGTAGATTGGGAACCAGTGTTCCGTAGACATGCTCTGATTGGAATCCATCTCCACAGAACTGACCATAAAGACATTATGGATGACAGTGGCAACCAGCAGTCAAGCTACTCTCAATGTAAGTATTTTAGACTATTTGTTGTTGTTGTTGTTGTTGCTGTTGTTGTTTGTTGTTGTGAACAACTTTTTATTAAACATTTTAAATAAAGAATGGGATTGATGCATTCAATAGGGGTTTACAGAGACAGCACATTGGAAATGTAAACGCTGACTAAGTATTTTTACTTGAATTCTTTCTTTTTAGATATCAATTCTTCAGTTTGACACATAAAGCACATCAACTGCAGTTGTAAAAAAAAAAGGCATTGAAAATAAACGTGATTGATTTAACGAATAGGAGATATAAAACTCTTCACATAAAATGACTCCATGTTTTCCCTGTGTTCCTGTGGGCCCACCATAATACAGTGGGTGGATGGTTTATCCCAGGACCTCCTGCTAGCCCTCACACCCAGTTTGGGAGCCCACTGTCCCTGTCCTCGTCCCACGGCTGTGACCGCTACTCCACCCTGAGAGACCATCGCTCTGCACCGTACAGCAGCCCCTACACCCATCGGACCACCTCCCCTAGTGAGTGTCTCGCTCTCCTGTCCTCCACCCCTCCACCCCTTCTCTACCCCCTCCACCCCTTCTCTACCCCCTCCACCCCTCTCTACCCCCTCCACCCCCTCTCCTGTCCTCCACCCCCTCTCCTGTCCTCCACCCCCTCTCCTGTCCTCCACCCTCTCCTGTCCTCCACCCTCCACCCCCTGTCCTGTCCTCCACCCCCTCTCCTGTCCTCCACCCCTCTCTACCCCTCTCCTGTCCTCCACCCCC
Organism: Brachymystax lenok tsinlingensis; assembly: GCA_030435695.1. Lineage (NCBI taxonomy): Eukaryota > Metazoa > Chordata > Actinopteri > Salmoniformes > Salmonidae > Brachymystax > Brachymystax lenok. The sequence continues at coordinate 3,504,325 of CM059804.1, read as the reverse complement.
TCTCCTGTCCTCCACCACTCCACCCCTCTCCTGTCCTCCACCCCTCTCCTGTCCTCCACCCCCACTCCTGTCCACCACCACTCCACACCTCTCTACCCCTCCACCCCTCTCTTGTCCTCCACCCCTCTCCTGTCCTCCACCCCCACTCCTGTCCACCACCACTCCACACCTCTCTACCCCCTCCACCCCCTCTCTTGTCCTCCACCCTCTCTACCCCTCTCCACCCCCTGTCCTGTCCACCACCACTCCACCCCCTCTCCTGTCCTCCACCACTCCACCCCTCTCCTGTCCTCCACCCCTCTCTACCCCTCTCCTGTCCTCCACCCTCTCCTGTCCTCCACCCCCACTCCTGTCCACCACCACTCCACCCCTCTCTACCCCCTCCACCCCCTCTCTTGTCCTCCACCCCTCTCTACCCCTCTCCACCCTCTGTCCTGTCCTCAACCACCACTCCACCCCCTCTCTACCCCCTCCACCCCCTCTCTCCCCCTCTCCACCCCCTGTCCTGTCCTCCACCACCACCACTCCACCCCCTCTCCTGTCCACCACCACTCCACCCCCTCTCTACCCCCTCCACCCCTCTCCTGTCTTCCACCCTCTCTACCCCCTCTCTCCCCCTCTCCACCCCCTCTCCTGTCCTCAACCACCACTCCACCCCTCTCTACCCCCACTCCACTACCTCTCCTGTCCTATCCATCCAGGACATAGCTACCAACACCCCTTCCCCGCTCCTCCGCCTCTATCCATCCTACCAACACCCCTTCCACCATTAACAAGAAAGTCAAACAAATGCGGCTGACCAGGAGATATTCTGCATTCCTCTGGTCTTTGTGAGAGCAGGACACTCAGAGTTGTAAACAGCTGGTTTTCCAACAGGGAATGCCTGGACAAATGCATAGTCAGTCACCCTCATCTTCTTCAGCCAGTACTGTGTATGTGAACGTGTGTGAACTAAAAAGACACCCCTAGAATATCATTTAGTAGAGAGCAATTGACCGGATTCAAAGCCTCTTAAGCCCCTTTTCACAGAGAGAGAACTACAGAATATATGTCATAAGATGTGTTCCTTTCTGCACTTCTTTGTATGACCTCAAACCCGGACCAAGCTGGGCCATTGTGCGCCATCCTATGGGATTCCCAATCACGGCCAGATGTGATACAGCCTGGATACAAATCAGGGAATGTAGTGACGCCCGCTTGCGCTGAGATGCAGTGCCTTAGACCGCTGCGCCACTCGGGAGCCTCAACAGGAAGCAAAGAGGACTAACTAACTTATTATTGGTTTAGACCCCATGGTCTGGTGGTTTAGGCCCCATGGTCTGGTGGTTTAGGCCCCATGGTTTGGTGGTTTAGGCCCCATGGTCTGGTGGTTTAGGCCCCATGGTCTGGTGGTTTAGGCCCCATGGTCTGGTGGTTTAGGCCCCATGGTCTGGTGGTTTAGGCCCCATGGTTTGGTGGTTTAGGCCCCATGGTCTGGTGGTTTAGGCCCCATGGTCTGGTGGTTTAGGCCAATAGAGATCTGGGTATAATTTTGTCTCCCCTGTTGTTTCTAATGAAGGAAAAATGCCCTAAGAAAATGAATCTTCAAAATAAACTCATGATTGTTTGTGTTGCAGATGGTTACTCTGATATGTCCTCTGGCTGTCTGTCCATGGTGCCCTCCCATGACAACTGGTCCAGTCTGCAGATGACTTCCCACTCCACCATGCTGCCCGTGACCCACTGTGGCGTCACTGGGACCAACTCCAGGTTGGTGGCCTCCACACGCATCTCTCTCTCTCTCTGTCTCTCTCTCTCTCTCTCTCTCTCTCTCTCTCTCTCTGTCTCTGTCTCTCTGTCTCTGTCTCTGTCTCTGTCTCTGTCTCTGTCTCTGTCTCTCTGTCTCTCTGTCTCTCTGTCTCTCTGTCTCTGTCTCTGTCTCTGTCTCTCTGTCTCTGTCTCTGTCTCTGTCTCTGTCTCTCTCTCTCTCTCTCTCTCTCTCTCTCTCTCTCTCTCTCTCTCTCTCTCTCTCTCTCTCTCTCTCTCTCTCTGTCTCTGTCTCTGTCTCTGTCTCTCTCTGTCTCTCTCTGTCTCTCTCTGTCTCTCTCTCTCTCTGTCTCTCTCTCTCTCTGTCTGTCTCTCTCTCTCTGTCTGTCTCTCTCTCTCTCTCTCTGTCTCTCTCTCTCTCTCTCTGTCTCTCTCTCTCTCTCTCTCTCTCTCTCTCTCTCTCTCTCTCTCTCTCTCTCTCTCTCTCTCTGTCTCTGTCTCTGTCTCTCTCTCTCTCTGTCTCTCTCTCTCTCTCTCAACACTTCGTTTTTTGTTATTCTGCTTATGAATGTGTTATGCACTGCTTATGAATGTGTTATGTAAGGGTTATGCATGTGTTATGTACTGCTTATGAATGTGTTATGTACTGCTTGTGAATGTGTTATGCACTGCTTATGAATGTGTTATGCACTGCTTATGAATGTGTTATGCACTGCTTATGAATGTGTTATGCACTGCTTATGAATGTGTTATGTAAGGGTTATGAATGTGTTATGTACTGCTTTTGAATGTGTTATGTACTGCTTATGAATGTGTTATGTACTGCTTATGAATGTGTTAAATAAGGGTTATGCATGTGTTATGTAAGGGTTATGAAGGTGTTATGTACTGCTTATGAATGTGTTATGTAAGGGTTATGAATGTGTTATGTAAGGGTTATGAATGTTTTATGTACTGCTTATGAATGTGTTATGTACTGCTTATGAATATGTTATGCACTGCTTATGAATGTGTTATGTACTGCTTATGAATGTGTTATGTAAGGGTTATGAATGTGTTATGTACTGCTTATAAATGTGTTATGTACTGCTTATGAATGTGTTATGTAAGGGTTATTTATGTGTTATGTACGGTTATGAATGTGTTATGTACTGCTTATGAATGTGTTATGTAAGGGTTATGAATGTGTTATGTACTGCTTATGAATGTGTTAAATATGGGTTATGAATGTGTTATGTAAGGGTTATGAATGTGTTATGTACTGCTTATGAATGTGTTATGTAAGGGTTATGAATGTGCTATGTACTGCTTATGAATGTGTTAAATAAGGGTTATGAATGTGTTATGTAAGGGTTATGAATGTGTTATGTACTGCTTATGAATGTGTTATGTAAGGGTTATGAATGTGTTATGTACTGCTTATGAATGTGTTATGTAAGGGTTATGAATGTGTTATGTTAGGGTTATGAATGTAATGTAAGGGTTATGAATGTGTTATGTACTGCTTATGAATGTGTTATGTAAGGGTTATGAAGGTGTTATGTACTGCTTATGTGTTATGTAAGGGTTATGAATGTGTTATGTACTGCTTATGAATGTGTTATGTAAGGGTTATGAATGTGTTATGTACTGCTTATGAATGTGTTATGTAAGGGTTATGAATGTGTTATGTAAGGGTTATGAATGTGTTATGTACTGCTTATGAATGTGTTATGTAAGGGTTATGAATGTGTTATGTACTGCTTATGAATGTGTTATGTAAAGGTTATGAATGTGTTATGTACTGCTTATGAATGTGTTATGTAAGGGTTATGAATGTGTTATGTACTGCTTATGAATGTGTTATGTAAAGGTTATGAATGTGTTCATACGTACTGTAGGTATCCTTCAAGTAAAGAATTACCATGTATTTCATGTGAAACTGACATAGTCTTCTGTTCTCGCCTGTCCTCTCTGTATCCAGCCAGTACCCCAGCCTGTGGTCCGTCAGTAACCCGTCCCTGACCCCTGTCTCCCAGTCGGGGGAGATGTCCAACAGCCTAGGCTCCCAGTTCCTGCGAGGCACCAGTAGTAGCCACTATCCTGGGCTGTCTCACTCTGTCACAGCGCCACCTGGTGGATCCCCGCTGTATGACTGCAGCACGTCGACAGAGTTGCATGATAGTACAACACTTTCGCATTATGATACGTCACCGCACAGTCACACGCGACTGACTACAGTATGGACTCCTGTTACACCTCCTTCCATGTAAGGGGGAGAGAGAGAGACACACAGATATTCAGGCGGGCGGGGCAGGGCAGACAGACAACATAGTACAATCAATGCCCATGTTTTGTGAAAAAAAAGCTTGATAGCAACATGGATTGTGATCTGTAAGCAAACCAAAGGCTTTATTGAGCTTGTATCTGCTCATATTTATACTTTTTTACTGCTATTTTCCAGGTAATAAATGTCTTCAGCTTTATCCATCGAAAGAAGTACACTGATCTGTTTGTGCTACTTGTACATCTAATGTGTTGTTCATAGTGTAAATATGAATAGGATTATATTAATCACCTCAGAATGGAGGTTGACCGTGTAAATAGATTTAAAAAAATTATGTTTGTTTACGATATTTGTCTGAGTAATGGTTGTAAATGGTACCGGTAACGTATCTATTAAAATGTATAAATACATGTCTTATTATATCTTATCCTAGATTTGTCTACAATTACCTTTTATTTTGTTCTATTGATTTACTCAATTGAGACCAGTAGTCAAAGTTTGCACATGTAGGAAGCTTGTGTAGGAGAGTAATGTACCTTTAGGAAGCTTGTGTAAGAGAGTAATGTACATTTAGGAAGCTTGTGTAAGAGAGTAATGTACATTTAGGAAGCTTGTGTAAGAGAGTAATGTACATTTAGGAAGCTTGTGTAGGAGAGTAATATACATTTAGGAAGCTTGTGTAGGAGAGTAATGTACATTTAGGAAGCTTGTGTAGGAGAGTAATGTACATTTAGGAAGCTTGTGTAGGAGAGTAATGTACATTTAGGAAGCTTGTGTAAGAGAGTAATGTACATTTAGGAAGCTTGTGTAAGAGAGTAATGTACATTTAGGAAGCTTGTGTAGGAGAGTAATATACATTTAGGAAGCTTGTGTAAGAGAGTAATGTACATTTAGGAAGCTTGTGTAAGAGAGTAATGTACATTTAGGAAGCTTGTGTAGGAGAGTAATATACATTTAGGAAGCTTGTGTAGGAGAGTAATATACATTTAGGAAGCTTGTGTAGGAGAGTAATGTACATTTAGGAAGCTTGTGTAGGAGAGTAATGTACATTTAGGAAGCTTGTGTAGGAGAGTAATGTACATTTAGGAAGCTTGTGTAGGAGAGTAATATACATTTAGGAAGCTTGTGTAGGAGAGTAATGTACATTTAGGAAGCTTGTGTAGGAGAGTAATGTACATTTAGGAAGCTTGTGTAGGAGAGTAATATACATTTAGGAAGCTTGTGTAGGAGAGTAATGTACATTTAGGAAGCTTGTGTAGGAGAGTAATATACATTTATTATATCCATAAATCTCCGTTTGGTTGGTGCGTTATGTTCAAAAAATCCAACGTCGAATCGCCCATAGAACCGTGAAGAGAACGCGTTCAAATATACCTATAAACTTTTCCTAATTCAAATCAAATACCAGTTAAAATGCATCCTTAGCTATCCTTTTATGAATATGAGCGATAATATTTCACTCGGATGGTCACCTAAACGTTATATAAGTAAAATAAAGTGGGGCGCGCAGCCAGCCTTGCGCATGAGAAAACTTGTTGACATCTGAGCTACCTTGGCCATATCCTTTCCCTATTCTTCCTGCTTCCTCCAATCTCTCTGAGGCTTTCTATATAGACTGTTGACATCTAGTGGAAGCCATAGGTACTGAAATCTCAGAGCTGCTTGCCATAGAACTCAATAGAGAGACTGTCAAACAGAGCCAATGTGACAAAAAACAGTAATTCCGGATAGTTTTCCATCACGGTGGAAAACTTCACGGTGTTCCCCCCCTCTCCCCCGAGTGCAAAAGAACCTTGGCATGACCCTGGACAACACCCTGTCACTCTCTGCAAACATCAAAGCAGCGACTTGCTCCTGCAGGTTCATGCTCTAGTCTACAGCATCCATATACAGTGCATTCAGAAAGTATTCAGACCCTGTATAATTCCCACATTGTGTTACGTTGCAGCCTTATTCTAAAATGGATTTAAAAAAAAAAAAGTATCCACACACAATACCCCATAATGACAAAGGGAAATCAGGTTTTTAGAATTTTTCTTTGCAAATGTGTATATACAGTGGGGCAAAAAAGTAATTAGTCAGCCACCAATTGTGCAAGTTCTCTCACTTAAAAAGATGAGAGAGGCCTGTAATTGTCATCATAGGTACACTTCAACTATGACAGACAAAATTAGGAAAAGAAATCCAGAAAATCACATTGTAGGATTTTTAATGAATTTATTTGCAAATTATGGTGGAAAATAAGTATTTGGTCATATACAAACAAGCAAGATTTCTGGCTCTCACAGACCTGTAACTTCTTCTTTAAGAGGCTCCTCTGTCCTCCACTCATTACCTGTATTAATGGCATCTGTTTGAACTTGTTATCAGTATAAAAGAAACCTGTCCACAACCTCAAACAGTCACACTCCAAACTCCACTATGGCCAAGACCAAAGAGCTGTCAAAGGACACCAGAAACAAAATTGTAGACCTGCACCAGGTTGGGAAGACTGAATCTGCAATAGGTAAGCAGCTTGGTTTGAAGAAATCAACTGTGGGAGCAATTATTAGGAAATGGAAGACATACAAGACCACTGATAATCTTCCTCCATCTGGGGCTCCACGCAAGATCTCACCCGTGGGGTCAAAATGATCACAAGAACGGTGAGCAAAAATCCCAGAACCACACGGGGACCTAGTGAATGACCTGCAGAGAGCTGGGACCAAAGTAACAAAGCCTACCATCAGTAACACACTACGCCGCCAGGGACTCAAATCCTGCAGTGCCAGACGTGTCCCCCTGCTTAAGCCAGTACATGTTCAGGCCCGTCTGAAGTTTGCTAGAGAGCATTTGGATGATCCAGATGAGGATTGGGAGAATGTCATATGGTCAGATGAAACCAAAATAGAACTCTTTGGTAAAAACTCAACTCGTCGTGTTTGGAGGACAAAGAATGCTGAGTTGCATCCAAAGAACACCATACCTACTGTGAAGCATGGGGGTGGAAACATCATGCTTTGGGGCTGTTTTTCTGCAAAGGGACCAGGACGACTGATCCGTGTAAAGGAAAGAATGAATGGGGCCATGTATCGTGAGATTTTGAGTGAAAACCTCCTTCCATCAGCAAGGGCATTGAAGATGAAACGTGGCTGGGTCTTTCAGCATGACAATGATCCCAAACACACCTTCCGGGCAATGAAGGAGTGGCTTCGTAAGAAGCATTTCAAGGTCCTGGAGTGGCCTTGCCAGTCTCCAGATCTCAACCCCATAGAAAATCTTTGGAGGGAGTTGAAAGTCCGTGTTGCCCAGCGACAGCCCCAAAACATCACTGCTCTAGAGGAGATCTGCATGGAGGAATGGGCCAAAATACCAGCAACAGTGTGTGAAAACCTTGTGAAGACTTACAGAAAGCGTTTGACCTCTGTCATTGCCAACAAAGGGTATATAACAAAGTATTGAGATACACTTTTGTTATTGACCGAATACTTATTTTCCACCATAATTTGCAAATAAATAAATTAAAAATCCTACAATGTGATTTTCTGGATTTCTTTTTCTCATTTCGTCTGTCATAGTTGAAGTGTACCTATGATGAAAATTACAG
>CM059804.1:3376727-3484227 GCA_030435695.1 Brachymystax lenok tsinlingensis | reverse complement strand
TGTGTGTGTGTGTGTGTGTATAGGCCATAGTTGTTTGGCATTTTTATTCTGCTTTATTTTTCCCCCCGACTCCTTTTCTCACCTCCTAACCTCTGACGCTATCTTCAGTTTGCTTTGGCAAAGTGCATTACTGTAACTCACCTGTACTTTTATTTTAAAGAAAATAGTATGGTATTGACATTAAGAAATAATAAAATATATAAAAATTACAGTATAAAACACATCGGAAAAACTATTTTTGACTTAACTGTCAAAACAAACTAAAACAAACTAAATGATTTATGACCTGTCGGTGGTTGTGGGTTTAATCCAGAAGTAGTAGCTCTAACTCCCCAGCAGAGGGCAGAGTAACAACAAGCTACTGTTCTCAACTGTGGTAGAAATGACTGCCTGCTACACAATCAACCTCTTGCAAATAAGGAATGCTCCCAGCTAGTGATGAACTATGCAAAATATTACATTTGAATTTTTACTGCCTCGCTGGAGTTGCTCTGAAGTGTTGACAAAAGAGATTATTATTCACTGAATGAAATATAAATTGTTTTGACCAGGCTCAACATTAAATTTTCCACATCAATGCATGGGTGTAATTTGAATAAATGCTGCTCTTTAAAAAAAAATCAATATACTGCTGTGAGGACGTATTTCTGTATCAAACTAGCAGTGAAACAAATTCTAAATGTATTTTATATTTGCAATGTCGTGAGAGTCCGTCTACTCTCTAAGCCTCGGGACATGCAGCTCTGGTTTCATATCTGTTTCATCTCTGAGCATTGCAGTTCATAGAACCAAACAAGGAAGTTGGTTGTTGGGGCCATATTAAACAGCAATGAGTCACGTTAGATAGCAATGAGCCGCGTTATATAGCAATGAGCCGCGTTATATTGCAATGAGCCGCGTTATATTGCAATGAGCTGCGTTAGATAGCAATGTGCCGCGTTATATAGCAATGAGCCGCGTTAGATAGCAATGAGTCGCGTTAGATAGCAATGAGCCGCGTTATATAGCAATGAGCCGCGTTAGATAGTAATGAGCAGCGTTATATAGCAATGAGCCCCATTATATAGCAATGAGCCGCGTTAGATAGCAATGAGCCGCGTTATATTGCAATGAGCCGCGTTAGATAGCAATGAGCCGCGTTATATTGCAATGAGCCGCGTTAGATAGCAATGTGCCGCGTTATATAGCAATGAGCCGCGTTAGATAGCAATGAGCCGCGTTATATGGAATTTATTAGGATCCCCATTAGCTGTTGCAAAAGCAGCAGCTACTCTTCCTGGGGTCCATACAGAACATAATACAGAATGACATAATACAGAACATCAATAGATAAGAACAGCTCAAGGACAGAACTACATACATTTTTTAAAAGGCGCACGTAGCTTACATATCAATACATACACACAAACTGTCTAGGTCAAATAGGGGAGAGGCGTTGTGCCGCGAGGTGTTGTTTTATCTGTTTTTTGAAACCAGGTTTGCTGTTTATTTGAGCAATATGAGATGGAAGGAAGTTCCATGCAATAAGGGCTCAATATAATACTGTACGCTTTCTTGAATTTGTTCTGGATTTGGGGACTGTGAAAAGACCCCTGGTGGCATGTCTGGTGGGATAAGTGTGTGTGTCAGAGCTGTGTGTAAGTTGACTATGCAAACAATTTGGGATTTTCAACACATGCATGTTTCTTATAAAGAGAAGAAGACGTGATGCAGGCAGTCTCTCCTCAACTCTTAGCCAAGAGAGACTGGCATGCATAGTATTTATATCAGCCCTCTGATTACAATGAAGAGCAAAACGTGCCGTTCTGTTCTGGGCCAGCTGCAGCTTAACTGGGTCTTTCCTTGCAGCACTGGACCACACGACTGGACAATAATCAAGATTAGACAAAACTAGAGCCTGCAGGACTTGCTTTGTGGAGTGTGGTGTCAAAAAAGCAGAGCATCTCTTTATTACGGCCATCTTTACAACCATTGAATCTATATGTTTTGACCATGACAGTTTACAATCTAAGGTAACACCAAGTCATTTAGTCTCCTCAACTTGTTCAACAGCCACACCATTCATTACCAGATTCAGCTGAGGTCTAGCACTTAAGGAATTATTTGTACCAAATACAATGCTATTAGTTTTAGAGATGTTTAGGACCAGTTTATTACTGACCACCAATTCAAAAAAAGACTGCAACTCTTTGAAACCCTTAACAGTGACTTCATTAGCTGTGGTTGCTGATATGGTTGAATCATCAGCATACATGGACATACATGCTTTGTTTAATGCCATTGCAGGTCATTGGTAAAAATAGAAAAGAGTAGAGGGCCTAGAGAGCTTCCCTGCGGTACACCACACTTTACATGTTTGACATTAGAGACGCTTCCATTAAAGAAAACCCTCTGTCTTCTATTAGATAGATAGCACTGAATCCACGATATGGCAGAGGTTGAAAAGCCATAACACATACGTTACGGTCAATAATATCAAAGGCTGCACTGAAATCTAACAGTACAGCTCCCACAATCTTCTTATTATCAATTTCTTTCAACCAATCATTCAGTCATTTGTGTCAGTGCAGTACATGTTGAGTGCCCTTCTCTATAAGCATGCTGAAAGTCTGTCTGTACATTTGCATTTGGTCAAACACCATTTTTTCCAACATTTGCTAATAGCTGGCAGTAGGCTGATTGGTCTGCTGTTAGAACCAGTAAAGGCTGCTTTACCACTCTTGGATAGCGTAATTACTTTGGCTTCTCTCCAGGCCTGAGGACAAATACTATCCTCTAGGCTCAGATTAACAATATGACAGATAGGACGGTAGCTGACTCTATAGCCACTCATCAGTAGCTTTACATCTAAGTTGTCAATACCAGGAGGTTTGTCATTATTGATCGATAATAATTTTTAACACTAACTTTACAACATTAAAACTTTCAATGCTTTTCTTTTATAATTTGTTTTTTTATGCATGAATACGATGGCTCACTGTTCGATGTTGGCATTTTTTGCCAAAGTTTGCCCACTTCGCCAATTAAATAATAATTCAAATAATTGGCAACATCAAATGGTTTTGTGATGAATAAGCCATCTGATTCAATGAAAGATGGAGTTGAATTTATCTTTCTGCCCATAATTCCATTTAAAGTACACAAAAGTATTTTTCCATCATTCTTCATATCATTGATCTTTGGCTTCATAATACAGTTTCTTCTTTTTGTTGAATTTAGTCACATCATTTTGCAATTTGCAATACGTCAGCCAGTCAGATGTCCAGCCAGACTGATTAGCCACTCTTCCTGCCCATCTCTTTCAACCATACAGTTTTTCCTCATCAATCCATGGAGCCTTAACAGTTCTAACAGTCCGTTTCTTAACAGGTGTATGTTTATCAATAAATTGGAAGAAGCAATTTCATAAATTCATCAAGTATAGCAATAAGCCATATTATTATAGAAATGAGCCACACTATACAGCAATGAGACATATTATATAGCAATAAGAATATATAGGTAGCTGGAGAAAGTCATGTAATCCTGGTTGTGGATAGTCCATGGTGGTTAGTAGTAACAGATACTCCCTTCGTGTATATTTGCATCCTGCATGACGGTTGTGTAACACATGGGCCTAGTTAATGTTAATATGGTGCGTTATTTGTGGGCTCGATAACTTAGAGTTGTATTTTGTGATTATTTGAGTAAATACGCCTGCGCCTGACTCCTATACACCAGCTACACACAGGATCTATTACAGAATCACTCACCAAACGAATGGAGTCAGCAGGATCAGACGCCCCTGTGGCAGTAGAGGAGCGCGTCCAGCAGCACGCGACCATGTTGCAACGTCTGGGCACCGCCATGGATCGCGTGCTGCAGACGATGGATCGATGGGAGACTGCCAGCATCTCCACCAGCCCCACTGTCCATCCCTCCTTCACCTGGTCCCAGCGGGATTCGGCTCGCGCTCTCGAGGGAGTATGACGGGACGGCTGCTGGATGGCAGGGGTTCCTACTCCAGCTGGAACTCTACCTGGCGACCGTCCACCCGGCTCCTTCGGGACGTGAGAGCGTGTCCGCCCTCGTCTCCTGCCTCTCAGGCAAAGCCCTGGAGTGGGCCAACGCCGTATGGAGTGAAGGAGACGCGGCGTTGGACCATTACGCAGAGTTCACCCACCACTTTCGGGCAGTTTTCGACCACCCGCCTGAGGGTCGAGCGGCGGGTGAACGTCTGTTCCATCTGAGGCAGGGGACGAGGAGCGCACTGGATTTCGCTTTGGACTTCTGGACCTTGGCAGCCAGCGCGGGATGGAATGACAGGGCCCTGATCGATCACTACCGGTGCAGTCTGCGCGAGGACGTCCGTCGGGAGTTGGCCTGCCGAGACACCACCCTCACACTGGACCAGCTGGTGGACCTGTCCATCCGGCTGGACAACCTGCTGGCCACCCGCGGACGTCCGGATTGGGACCTGTCAGTTCCATCCCCCAGCACCTCCGCTCCGACACCCATGGAGCTGGGAGGTGCTGCGCTTAGGGCGACCGGAGGAGGGGCCATTCACTGCACCATCTGTGGCCGCAGAGGGCACACTGCTGGTCGGTGCTGGGGGGGTTCCTCAGGGAGTCGAGGCAGCAGGCAGGGCACTATCGTGTCACCCCAGGTGAGTCGGCACCAGGCTCACCCAGAGCCCCGTTGCTCACATGTATGTGTTTATTACATTTCCTGAGTTTTCCCCACATTCCCAGCATAAGGCGCTCGTAGATTCAGGCGCAGCTGGGAATTTTATTGACCGTTCATTTGCCCATAGTTTAGGGATCCCCATTGTTCCTGTGGATATGCCCCTCCCTGTGCACGCCCTAGATCGTCGACCATTAGGGTCAGGGCTGATTAGGGAGGCCACCGCTCCACTAGACATGGTAACGCAGGAGGGGCACAATGAGAGAATCAGTCTCTTCCTTATTGATTCTCCTGCGTTTCCCGTGGTGCTGGGCCTACCCTGGTTGGCTTGTCATGACCCCACCATTTCGTGGCAACAGAGGGCTCTCAAGGGGTGGTCACGAGAGTGCTCGGTGAGGTGTGTAGGGGTTTCGATTGGTGCGACTACGGTGGAAAGTCCAGACCAGGTCCCCACCGCGCGCATCCCCTCAGAATATGCCTATTTGGCTCTCGCCTTCTGCAAGAAAAGGGCGACTAAATTACCACCCCGTCGACGGGGGGATTGTGCGATAAATCTCATGGTAGACGCAGCACTTCCCAGGAGTCACGTGTATCCGCTGTCACAGGAGGAGACGGCGGCTATGGAAACATGTCTCCGAATCCCTGGGGCAGGGATACACTCGTCCCTCGACTTCACCTGCCTCCTCAAGCTTCTTTTTTGTGAAGAAGAAGGATGGAGGTCTGCGCCCGTGTATTGACTATCGGGGTATCAATCAGATCACTGTGAGGTACAGCTACCCGCTGCCTCTCATAGCCAGTGCGATCGAGTCAATGCACGGGGCGCGCTTCTTCACAAAATTGGATCTCATGAGCACTTACAATCTGGTGCGTATCCGGGAGGGGGACGAGTGGAAGACGGCATTTAGTACCACCTCAGGGTACTATGAGTACCTCGTCATACCGTACGAGTTGATAAATGCTCCATCAGTCTTCCAGGCCTTTGTTGATGAGATTTTCTGGGACCTGCACGGGCAGGGTGTAGTGGTGTATATCGACGACATTTTGATATACTCCTCTACACGCGGCGCGCATGTATCCCTGGTGCCCAGGTGTTACGTACGCCTCTAGGAAGAGGGAACGCAACACCCTGCTACAACTCAACTCCCCGCGGAGTGAAAGAGGTATGGGACTGTAGGTGCGAGTAAGGATGACAAAGGCAGAGAGTTGTACCGTTTACAAGGAATTTATTCCATCACACGGTAATTTTGGGGAAAAAGGGGCTGAACGAAACCAAAGCAAAGAAAGTAAAAGTCAAAGCCCCCTCTCCTACCTTACCTGCCTACCCACAACTTACCTAACTTAGCACCACCTGGTGCACTAACCAAAATACAGGGGGTGGTCCGTCCAGGTCTTACCTAGTGTGCATAGACAGTAAAATACTACGGGTTATGTATGCCCGCAGGCCTCTTGCCTAAGCACTCCCTAGGTGCCTTCCCCTTCCCCCCTGGGAACAAATGAAACAGAATAATACAAACTATTGCACAACAAATCTGAGAAAAAACTAAGTCAGGATATGAAAGAAGCTCTCTCTCTTTGAGCAACAAACTAACACAGAACATAACAATCAGCAACAACTAACATAGTACATACCAACATCTCTCTTAACAACAATAAACTCAGGATACAATTCATCCTCAGTCATCAGCCTCATCTCTCTTCTGGGCAACAGAACACTGGCTTATATAGCTGGAGGAGGAGTCTGTAATGGGATACAGCTGTATCCTGATGAGGGGCCGGGGTCAGCTCCAATTAGCAATGGGGGAATTTCAGGAAGCCATCCTGAAACACACACATACAAGCAAAACCACAACACAGAAACTGGGGAACGTAACAGCAGGGTACGCCACCAAAGCTCCACCCCTTCTTTTCGAAGAAGCTCAGCCCGGCGGAGAGAAACTATGATGTGGGGGACCGGGAGCTGTAGGCTGTCGTAAAGGCTCTGAAGGCGTGGAGACATTGGCTTGACCCTTTTCTCATCTGGACTGACCACCGCAATCTGGAGTACATCCGGGAGGCGAGGAGACTGAACCCTCGCCAGGCAAGGTGGGCCATGTTCTTTACCCGTTTTGTTTTCACCCTGTCCTACCGACCAAGTTCCAAGAACGCTAAGGCAGACGCACTGTCCCGGATGTATGAAGCTGGGTCTGCGGTTTGTGGGGCCATTCAAAGTCCTGAGGAGACTGAACGAGGTTTGCTACAGGTTACAACTTCCCCCAGATTACCGTATTAATCCCTCGTTCCATGTGTCTCTCCTCAGGCCGGTGGTGGCTGGTCCACTCCGCCCCCCTCTGGACATCGAGGGGGCCCCGGCGTATGCTGTTCGAACTCGAGGTGTCGGAGGAGGAGGGGCCTTCAGTACCTCGTGGAGTGGGAGGGGTACGGTCCGGAGGAGAGATGCTGGGTGCCGGTGGAGGACGTTCTGGACCCTTTGTTGCTGCGGGAGTTCCACCGTCTCCATCCGGATCGCCCTGCGCCTCGTCCTCCGGGTCGTCCCCGATGCCGGTGTCGGCGCGCTGCTGGAACCGCGCGTCAAGGGGGGGGGTGGTACTGTCACGAAGTCTGTCCCTCTCCTCGTTCGGGCGGCGTTCGGCGGTCGACGTCACAGGTCTTCTAGCCATCGCCGATCCATTTTTCATTTTTCCATTTGTTTTGTCTGTCTTACACACCTGGTTTCAATCCCACAATTACTTGTTCATTATTTAACCCTCTGTTCCCCCATGTTTTTTTGTGAGTGATTGTTTGTGTTAATATGGTGCGTTATTTGTGGGCTCGATAACTTTGAGATGTATATTTGTGAATATTTGAGTAAATACGTTTATTACTCATATCTGCTGTCCTGCGCCTGACTCCTATACACCAGCTACACACAGGATCTATTACACTAGTGGCATATTTGGGACTCAGGTGTACTGACGTTTCTCAGAAATGGGTTAAATGTGCTGTTTGTTGTGTTTTATTTGAACCTATAAAACTTTTATGATGCTGTGTTGTGTTACACCCTGCATCCAATCTTCACCTTATGTAACCATCATCCTCCTGGATGAGAAGGTCAACCATGTTCACTGAGCATTCTGGGGAGATTACAACCATCCGTCTCCCAGGAACATTCTGTCGCAGCCTGAACAGTTTCCCCTCGTCCCAAAGAGGAGAGAAAAATTACTGTGTGCTTGTTTAGTGGAAGAAGACTAGGTAAGAGTGACTGTCTGTCCGCCCATCTGTCTGTCTATCTCTGTCAACCTGTCTGCCTATTATAGCTTCACTAATGCATGGTCTCCCAATTTCATGTCCTCACCTCAGTACACATCATTATTCCTGATCCATGATAATGCACTGGTGTGTGTGTGTAGGTGCATTAAAACACATTGTGTTAAGGTTCTCAGATAATGATGCTACTGCTGCTGCTTACAGCCCGCTGAGGAGAGGAATTAAGGGGGTATCACATTGACGTCACCATGGCTGATCTTTAGGCTTCAGTGAAGCCGTATTAATGCCTCAGTTTTTGTTTTACCTGGAAGGGACATCTACCCATTCCCCACTTTATTTGTATTGCATTAATTTGCTGGAGGCTTATAGTTACTTCTGTTGAGAGATTATGTATTAAATGGAAATTCCTCACTGTGTTCACTGCAACAAAAAAAAAATCCTAACCAATTCAACTGTCATATTCAAAGAAAATAACGTAAATGGGCCTTTTAACAAAATACGCAGCACATAAATGGCACTTAAAGATTGCGTCAACTAGAGGGCTCACTAACTACAAGGTTGCGTTGCGGGCCAGTGGATGCGTTCGTTTTAGCACGCCATGTTCCTTAGGTGGGCAGAGATTTCACTTACGGATTAATGGAATGGTCAAAAATTTGCGAACTATAGCAGATACTAAAATAATACTCCGCAACTTTATGTTAGTCTTTGTGAAAAGATGAGATTTGTAGTTTTTTAAAAAAGCAAGCTTGATCTTTCCTTCTATTCGGTATTTCTGAGACATAAAAAAAAAAAGCATAAGTATAATAGAGCTTTTATTTTTTGTTAAAAAGCTCAAACTAAAAGCCTTGAAGGGAGACATTTTCCCCTGTAGTAATAATCCCATTAGGACCCTATTGAAAAAAAATGTCAGAGAGAGCACTAGCATTGACGCAAGTAGCGCTCTGACGTCAGTAGGTTATCTGCAGTGAAAGAGAGAAGGGGGGTTAGAGAACAAGAGAGAGACACTACATAAAACAAAGAGATTTGACTGCCTTTCAGAGGGAGCTGGGAGTAGCAGGCGTATACATCTATATCACCAGTTAATACAATTTGACAGGGTACATTTTAGAAAATGTATATTTCATTCAGAGAGAGCGAGAGAGCGAGAGAGAGAGAGAGAGAGAGATTACTTGGCACCGCTGGCTGCAGTGTCTATGTGCGTCTTTGGCTCAACAGGTGTCCGGTTCCAAGACTTCCTCAAGTGAAATAAGTAGCCTAATAAAATAGGATAACACACACACACATATTTGTGCGTAAGAGGCTGCCTGAGAATTTAACAAGTAATGATAGGAGAAAAATGATAGGAGAAAATGATAGGAGAAAAAATTATTGGCACCCCTGTTTTCAATACCTTTCACTACCTCAACTTTGCGAAGATAACGGCACCGAGCCTTTTTCCAGAAATGTTGTATGAGATTGGAGAACACATTGGGAGGGACCTTAGACCATTCCTCCATACAGAATCTTTCCAGATCCTTGATATCCTCTGTCTGTACTTATGGACTGCCCTCTTCAACTCAAACCAAAAAAAATTTCGATGGGGTTCAAGTCCGGACACTGAGATGGTTTAACTGCTTTAATATTAGATATATTGATAGAAGCCACAATCTAATTGTCTGCATTTCCAATCCCCCCCCACCACACACACACACCATTTTTTGTAAATACATTTTTTTGTAAATATAATTTAAAAATATATTTTTTCTTTCTTTATTATGTTCCCCTAATTGTAGTAAACTAATGGACAACACTTAGGCTTCCACTTCCAGCTTCGACATACATTATATTTGACATTAGTTGTCTTTGTTTGTTTTTTAGTCCCAGCCTTCAGCTCCACTCAACCCTTCCCATCTATCTTTGAAGACCCTTCCAGTGTTGATTTCCAGCCGTCATATATTTTTCCACTGTGCTGTGACGTTTCATAAAAGGTTCTGAACCTTTCTATTCCCATAGATTCTACAGATTGTAAATTTAAAGAAACACCTTCGCTAACAGTATTATTAATCAATTGACTATGACTTTTACAAAATCACCCAGCAGTGCTATTTGCAGAGTTAGCTTCAAGTAAATGTTGCAATTTTTTTCAGCCATTCCTGAACCTGCCACCAAAACAGAGCTGTGATGGTTGTATCCCCATATATAAACACTAGTAATAGAATAATAGTGAAGACATCAAAACTATCAAATAAATATGGAATCGTGTAGTAACCATAAAAGTGTTAAATACATCTAAATATATTTTAGATTCTTCAAAGTAGCCACCCTTTGCCTTGATGACAGCTTTGCACACTCTTGGCATTCTCTCAACCAGCTTCACCTGGAATGCTTTTCCAACAGTCCTGAAGGAGTTCCCACAAATTCTGAGCACTTGTTGGCTGCTTTTCCTGCACTCTGCGGTCCAACTCCTCTTAAACCATCTCAATTGGGTTGAGGTTGGGTGATTGTGGATGCCAGGTCATCTTATCCAGCACTCCATCACTCTCCTTCTTGGTAAAATAGCCCTCACACAGCCTGGAGGTGTTTTGGGTCATTGTCCTGTTGAAAAACAAATGATCGTCCCACTAAGCACAAACCAGATGGGATGGCGTATCACTGCAGAATGCTGTGGTAGCCACGCTGGTTAAGTGTGACTTGAATTCTAAATAAATCACAGTGTCACCAGCAAAGCACCCCCACACCACCTCCTCCATGCATGAGGAAATAATCTGTTCACCTAGTCTGCGTTTCACAAAGACACGGCGGTTGGAAGCAAAAATCTCACATTTGGACTCATCAGACCAAAGGACAGACTTCCACCGGTCTAATGTCCATTGCTTGTGTATCTTGGCCTAAGCAAGTCTTATTATTGGTGTCATTTAGTAGTGATTTCTTTGCAGCAATCCGACCATGAAGGCCTGATTCCCGCAGTCTCCTCCGAACAGTTGATGTTGAGATGTGTCTGTTACTTGAACTCTGTGAAGCATTTATTTAGGCTGTAATTTCTGATGCTGGTAACTCTAATGAACTTATCCTCTGCAGCAGAGGTAACTCTGGGTCTTCCTTTCCTGTGGCGGTCCTCATGAGAGCCAGTTTCATCATAGCGCCTGATGGTTTTTGTGACTGCTCTTGAAGAAACTTTCAAAGTTCTTTACATTTTCCAGATTGACTGACCTTCATGTCTTAAAGTAATGATGGACTGTCATTTCTATTTGCTTATTTGAGCTGTTCTTGCCATAATATGGACTTGGTCTTTTACCAAATAGGGCTATCTTCTGTATACCAACCCTACCTTGTCACAACACAACTGATTGGCTCAAACGCATGAAGGAATGAAATTCCACAAATTAACTTTTAACAAGGCACACCTGTTAATTGAAATGCATTCCAGGTGACTACCTCATGAAGCTGGTTGAGAGAATGTCAAGAGTGTGCAAAGCTGTCATCAAGGCAAAGGGTGGCTACTTTGAAGAATCTCAAATATAGAATATATTTAGATTTGTTTAACACTTTTACTGTTACTACATGATTCCATACGTTTTGGGTCTCCCGAGTGGCCCAGCGGTCTAAGGCACTACATCTCAGTGCTACAGGCGTCATTACAGACCCTGGTTTGATTCCAGGCTGTATCACAACCGGTCGTAATTGGGAGTCCCATAGGGCAGCATACAATTGGCCCAGCGTCGTCAGGGTTAGGGTTTGGCCAGGGTAGGCCGTAATTTTAAATAATAATTTAATAATTTGTTCTTAACTGACTTGCCTAGTTAAAAAGGTAAAATAAATGAAATACGTGTTAGATTTCTTTAGTAAAAATAAAGAAAAACCCTGGAATGAGTAGGTGTGTCCAAACATTTGACTGGTACTGTATATTTTTGCAAATACGTAACATATTGTACTGGCTGAAATTATCAAAAAGTTTGAGAGCGCATCTTTAACTGAAAATTAAAAAACACCACCACTAAAACTACACTAAGGGCGGATTTGCACAAGTAAAATATGTCCAGTGAGATCTAGCTCTCTTCAACATAGGATCTGCAACTTTTCTGTTTACACTAGCCTTGGGTGTGGGTTTTGTCTAGAAGAGATACAGATCTGGTCAAAATTGACTTTTCATAGCAGGTTTAGGAGATGTAGATTGAGGTCAGGAAGTGGGTTAGGGTTAGCTAAAATACACACACAAACATTTTTTTTTTTATAAAAGCTGTATGCCATTTAAACAAAGACTTTGGATGTGGTGTGGTCATAGAGAATGATAGAGGCCTCTAGTGGCCAAAAAGGGCTTCCACCAAGCGTCTGCCTCTTTTAAAAGTAGCCAACTGGGTGGGGATTCCTATGAGTTGTAGCCTCAATGGCACCTGCCCATGCCGTCACGTACGCTATAATGGAACAGTTCTAAAGATATGTCCTCTATCTCTATTGGTGTGGCCAAAGCCATATCCCTGCTTCATGTGTGCATGCAGCTATTAGTATACAGAATCTGAAGCCATACGGGACAGAGTCTTACAAGCGTTGGGTGTGGTTACAGTGGGAACATGTGGTTCTGAGCAATTGTGATGTCATTAATGTTTGTTAAGAAAAATTATTTGATGTAAATGTTAAGGTTGTCTATTGTTTTTTTTTTTGTCTACAAGCATTTCGCTACACCCGCAATAACATCTGCTAAACACGTGTATGTAACCAATACAATTTGATGTACGTTTCTGTTTATTGTAAAAAAGTTACAGAATTAATATATATATATATTTTTTTAAACATACCGTAAATACCGTAGTATATAGACAAACAAAATAAGGATAGAAATTGAACTATACAGGACCTTCTTTTCTAAACCATGTTGCACACTGGATTAATGCAATGATTCACACGTCTGGATATTTTAAAAAGCCTTTAATTTTCAATTTGGCTAAGAGCAAAAATGCGGTCTACTGGTATTAAGGTAATTCTCGCAGCAACATGTGGTGTGGGAGAGCCATTGTCTTTACACCACAGGAGGTTGGTGGCATCTTAATTGGGGAGGACAGGCTCGTGGTAATACGTGACATGGGTTCCATGTGTTTGATGTCATTTCATTTGCTCCTTCCACAGGCAATCTCAACGCTGTGCGTTACAGGGAAAACATCCTCCTCTCTCATGTGGTACCCTTCCTGCAGGCTCATCCTGACATGACCCTCCAGCATGACAATGCCACCAGCCACACTGCTCGTTCTGTGCGTGATTTCTTGCAAGACAGGAATGTCAGTGTTGTGCCATGGCCAGTGAAGAGCCCGGATCTCAATCTCATTGAGCACGTCTGGGACCTGTTGGATCAGAGGGTGAGGGCTAGGGCCATTCCCCCCAGAAATGTCTGGGAACTTGCAGGTGCCTTGGTGGAAGAGTGGGGTAACATCTCACAGCAAGAAGTGTCAAATCTGGTGCAGTCCATGAGGAGATGCACTGCAGTACTTAATGCAGCTGGTGGCCACACCAAATACAGACTGTTACTTTTGATTTTGACCCCCACTTTGTTCAGGGACACATTATTCCATTTCTGTTAGTCACATGTCTGTGGAACTTGTTCAGTTTGTGTCTCAGTTGTTGAATCTTATGTAAATATTTGTATGAACATAACATGTTACATTTGCTGAAAATAAACGCAGTTGACAGTGAGAGGACGTTTATTTTTTTTTGCTGAGTTTACTTAGCATGTTAGCTAACCCTTCACCTAACCCTTTAACCTAACTCCTAAACCTAACCTTAACCCTAGCCCCTAACCCTTTAACCTAACTCCTAAACCTAACCTTAACCCTAGCCCCTAACCCTTTAACCTAACTCCTAAACCTAACCTTAACCCTAGCCCCTAACCCTTTAATCTAACTCCTAAACCTAACCTTAACCCTAGCCCCTAACCCTTTAACCTAACTCCTAAACCTAACCTTAACCCTAGCCCTAACACTTAGCCTAGCTAATGTCAGCCATCTAGCTAGAATTCGTAACATATCATATGTTTTGCAAATTCATACTATTGTACATACAGTATAATCCGAATTGTATTGTGTCACATATCATGGTGATGGACAACCACAAATGAACACATACCATACGAAACGTAACATATACTAAATGGAGTGTCTCGGATTTACTTAAATAATAATAATAATAATAATAATAATAATACGAAATGCTCTGAAACCAGGTTGGGATTTGAGGGTTATCCTAGGGAGGCAGAACGGCCTGGACCGGGCCTGCACAGATCAGTAACCAGTTGCCTCTCATGCGTAATTTCCAACCGAACATGGCCAAGTCCTATAATCCTGGACACACGTGATCAACAAATCAGCTCCGTTGCAATATTTGTCAGGGGGGGACGAAGCTTCTCTCGCTATCCCTAAAAATCACTTAGTGTTCCATCACTGCTAACATCTGCATTAGCCTACATTCTGACAATCTCTCTCTATTCGTTTTTGCGTTTCCAGTGGCCGGGGCATCCATCCACGCACCTCCCTCCTACTTTCTCTACTCTCACTGGTTTGGAGACGCGCCGGAGGGGGAGGACACAGAACGAAGAGCGAGGTCTGTTTGATGTAATTGAAGTCTGTTTATGACCGTTCGGATTTGTACACTTGCCACCCGCTGTGACTTGTCTGTTGCATGTGCAGTGGCCCCGCCAGCTGATCGTGTCTCCGCTGTTTGGCTACCACTCACCCCTCCACCGCTGTCACAGAACAAAAACACGGCGGAGGCATCATTTTTACAAAACAAGGGAGCAGCAAAATGTCGAAGAAACGCAAAAGTCCTGATGACGAGGAGGCTATGGAGGACGTCGCAAAAGACTTCCCGCGTGCGGGTTGTAGCAGTGATCAAGGTATATTGTAGCGCGTTGACTCTTTCAGTGATACGTAATGATGGTAATGGCTTTAAGGTGTACTGTAATGATGGTAATGGCTTTAAGGTGTACTGTACTGGTCGTAATTGTTTAAAAGGTGTACTGTACTGGTCGTAATTGTTTAAAAGGTGTACTGTACTGGTCGTAATTGTTTAAAAGGCGTGTGGCATCTATTTGACTGGTGCGCCGAGTCCTAGGCAATTATTTTTGTGACACGTTTGTATCAACATAGTAGATAAATATATATATATATATATATAGCAGGCAACTTGTTACCAACAATTCATAGATCATTCACATTGAATTCACATAGCAATGCTCACGAACAAACCGTTATTTTCTATAGCAGTGCTGATTATGCCCAATGTGGGCATCTCTCTCGCTCTCCTCTCTTATAAAAAAACTTTTGCTGAGATGAGAACATTTAGAACCCAGTTCCAGGTGTCTTTTTCACACCTGTTGTGACATGACACCACCTTTGGGAGCTTTACTTAAAAAAAAAAAAAATATGTTTTCCTTTATTTGTATTTGTTTATTAGTTCAACTGACTGACTGGGTTAGCGTGAAATGCTGCACCCTCCTCCAGCCATCGGCCTTCTAGGATTCTCCAGCTCCTGTGGAGCTGTTTACACTCGCCATGCTCGTGTTCATTAGGGCACACCAGTAGCAAAACGTTTTGCAATGGAAAAGGAAAACATGGGTTTTCTTATTGGAAACTGTCCTCCCTCCCTGTTTCAGTCCCGTTTTCTTCTGTTTGCTGCCAAATGAATGTGGCCCATGCCATGCGACCGCAGCAGAGCGTTTGGCTATGAGTCTAGGCCCAAAGCAGAGTTTCCCTCTTTGGAGGATAGGAAGGGGAACCGGGTTCCTCCTCCACCAGACAGAGCAGAGGCATCTGGGAAAACTCTCTGTTCCCAATAGCAAATGTACCCCTAAACCTAAACATGCACTTCTAGAGATCTGAGAGGATTTTATTGGTATAAGCAATATGGTGAACCTTTCCCCTTAGCCTATCCGAGGGCAAGGTGGAGCGATTGCGAAATTGCTTACACCTGTCGAATCATCTCAGTTCTCCACAAGTGCATATGGTATAGGGCTTAGTGTGTAGGGTTTAGGGGTCCATTTGGGATTGGGCCTTAAACTGAAACCACAATGGCGAGAGTAGAGCGTCAGTTCACATACACTGCGTAGCGTATGGGAGCCACCGTACCTTCCTCCTGTTATGGTGGCTCATGAACGTGAGGAGAGCTGTAGCTAATACACCGGAGCAGTTTATAAAGAATGCAGCTAGTCACGTTCTTTCTACATAACAGAATTCTCTCTTGAACCGAGTTTCTCGAGTTTCCCAGCCCTAGCCTGGCTAGGCTATATGCCTGTGCTCGAAATCAACAAAGGTCGGCGTAAAGTTTTTTTTTTTTTTTGCTTAATGTATTTTTTAAATATGCATTATTGGCACTGGCAGCTAAACGTATCAAAACTAAATAGATACCTTTTAACTATACACAATTCCAGACGTAACAATGCACAAACAATCTATTTTCTGGCAATTTATCCGCTCACTGATCTCAGCCTCACATAATAGAATATATGGAGTGATTATAGAATATAACAGAATAGATTGCATGGAGTGATTATAGAATATAACAGAATAGATTGCATGGAGGGATTATAGAATAGAACAGAATAGATTGCATGGAGTGGTTATAGAATAGAACAGAATAGATTGCATGGAGTGATTATAGAATAGAACAGAACAGATTGCATGGAGTGATTATAGAAAATAACAGAATAGATTGCATAGAGTGGTTATAGAATAGAACAGAATAGATTGCATGGAGTGATTATAGAATAGAACAGAATAGATTGCATGGAGTGGTTATAGAATAGAACAGAATAGATTGCATAGAGTGGTTATAGAATAGAACAGAAAAGATTGCATGGAGTGATTATAGAAAAGAACAGAATAGATTGCATAGAGTGGTTATAGAATAGAACAGAATAGATTGCATGGAGTGATTATAGAATAGAACAGAATAGATTGCATAGAGTGATTATAGAATAGAACAGAATAGATTGCATGGAGTGGTTATAGAAAAGAACAGAATAGATTGCATGGAGTGGTTATAGAATAGAACAGAATAGATTGCATGGAGTGATTATAGAATAGAACAGAATAGATTGCATGGAGTGGTTATAGAATAGAACAGAATAGATTGCATGGAGTGGTTATAGAATAGAACAGAATAGATTGCATGGAGTGGTTATAGAATAGAACAGAATAGATTGCATGGAGTGGTTATAGAATATAACATAATAGATTGCATGGAGTGATTATAGAATAGAACAGAATAGATTGCATGGAGTGATTATAGAATAGAACAGAACAGATTGCATGGAGTGATTATAGAAAATAACAGAATAGATTGCATAGAGTGGTTATAGAATAGAACAGAATAGATTGCATGGAGTGATTATAGAATAGAACAGAATAGATTGCATGGAGTGGTTATAGAATAGAACAGAATAGATTGCATGGAGTGGTTATAGAAAAGAACAGAATAGATTGCATAGAGTGGTTATAGAATAGAACAGAAACGATTGCATGGAGTGATTATAGAAAAGAACAGAATAGATTGCATAGAGTGGTTATAGAATAGAACAGAATAGATTGCATGGAGTGATTATAGAATAGAACAGAATAGATTGCATGGAGTGATTATAGAATAGAACAGAACAGATTGCATGGAGTGATTATAGAAAATAACAGAATAGATTGCATAGAGTGGTTATAGAATAGAACAGAATAGATTGCATGGAGTGATTATAGAATAGAACAGAATAGATTGCATGGAGTGGTTATAGAATAGAACAGAATAGATTGCATGGAGTGGTTATAGAAAAGAACATAATAGATTGCATAGAGTGGTTATAGAATAGAACAGAATAGATTGCATGGAGTGGTTATAGAATAGAACATAATAGATTGCATGGAGTGATTATAGAATAGAACAGAGTAGATTGAATGGAGTGATTATAGAAACAACAGAATAGATTGCATGGAGTGGTTATAGAATAGAACAGAATAGATTGCATGGAGTGATAATAGAATAGAACAGAATAGATTGCATGGAGTGGTTATAGAATAGAACAGAATAGATTGCATGGAGTGGTTATAGAATAGAACAGAATAGATTGCATGGAGTGGTTATAGAATAGAACAGAATAGATTGCATGGAGTGGTTATAGAATAGAACATAATAGATTGCATGGAGTGATTATAGAATAGAACAGAATAGATTGAATGGAGTGATTATAGAAACAACAGAATAGATTGCATGGAGTGATTATAGAATAGAACAGAATAGATTGCATGGAGTGGTTATAGAATAGAACAGAATAGATTGCATGGAGTGATTATAGAATAGAACAGAATAGATTGCATGCCAGAACCATGTAATAACAAGCAATAACACTTTTGAAGAGCATTTTCTTTCTGATATTACAGTTTTATGACTGCATGCAGTTAACTGGAAATAAAAAGAACAAACCGTACATCAAACGATATTGTCAGTTAGTAAATCTAAAGACACTGGTGACATGGATTTACCCTCATGGGTTCAATGCACCGATCTGCCATAGGGTTTCACTCCTATTTAAATGTTTTTAACATAGACACGCCAGTCTAATAATCTGTTTTAATGTCAGTCGATCCCTGTGTCAGAAGGATAAGTGGATGGGGCCCGACGCCTGCTCTGTAGTAATGCCAAAAAAACAAGTACTTTTAAAGCAGCTTGTAAAATGGGTCACACAACATCCCCCAAAACACATCTACTCTTAAAGCAGGACATTGGGACATTGGGGGTGAAGTGTGTACTACAGTATGATAGTTGAAATAACATGGCATGTATCTTAAACACATACAGTACATTCGGAAAGTATTCAGACCCCTTCACTTTTTCCACATTTTGTTACTTTACAGCCTTATTATAAAATTGATGAAATAATCCCCCCCCCACATAAATCTACACACAATACCCGATAATGATAAAGCAAAAACGGGTTTAGAAATTTTTGCTAATTTATTAAAAATAAAAAACTGAAATATCACATTTACATAAGAATTCAGACCCTTTACTCTGTACATGATTGAAGCGCCTTTGGCAGCGATTACAGCCTTGAGTCTTCTTGGGTATGACACTGCAAGCTTGGCACACCTTTATTTGGGGAGTTTGTCCCATTCTTCTCTGCAGATCCTCTCAAGCTCTGTCAGGTTGGATGGGGAGCGTTGCTGCACAGCTATTTTCAGGTCTCTTCAGAGACGTTCGATCGGGTTCAAGTCTGGGCTCTGGCTGGTCCACTCAAGGACATTCAGAGACTTGTCCCGAAGCCACTCCTGAGTTGTCTTGGCTGTGTGCTTAGGGTTTTTGTCCTGTTGGAAGGTGAACCTTCGCCCCAGTCTGAGGTTCTGAGCACTCATCAAGGATCT
Source organism: Brachymystax lenok tsinlingensis (assembly GCA_030435695.1). NCBI lineage: Eukaryota > Metazoa > Chordata > Actinopteri > Salmoniformes > Salmonidae > Brachymystax > Brachymystax lenok. The sequence continues at coordinate 3,464,959 of CM059804.1, read as the reverse complement.
CTCTACTTTGCTCCGTTCATCTTCCCCTCGATCCTGACTAGTCTCCCAGTCCCTGCCGCTGAAAAACATCCTCACAGCATGATGCTGCCACCACCATGCTTCCCCGTAGGGATGGTGCCTGGTTTCCTCCAGACGTGAAGCTTGGCATTCAGGCCAAAGAGTTCAATCTTGGTTTCATCAGACCAGAGAATCTAGTTTCTCATGGTCTGAGAGTTCTTTAGGTGCCTTTTGGCAAACTCCAAGCGGGCTGTCATGTGCCTTTTACTGAGGAGTGGCTTCCGTCTGGCCACTCTACCATAAATGTCTGATTGGTGGAGTGCTGCAGAGATGGTTCTCCTTCTGGAAGGCTCTCCCATCTCCACAGAGGAACTCTGGAGCTCTGTCAGAGTGACCATTGGGTTCTTGGTCACCTCCCTGACCAAGGCCCTCTCTCCCCGATTTCTCAGTTTAGCCGGGCGGCCAGCTCTAGGAAGAGTCTTGGTGGTTCCAAGCTTCTTCCATTTAAGAATGATGGAGGCCAATGTGTTCTTGGGGACCTTCAATGCTGCAGACATTTTTTGGCACCCTTCCCCAGACCTGTGCCTCGACACAATCCTGTATCGGAGCTCTATGGAGAATTCCTTTGACTTGATGGCTGTGGGACCTTATATAGACAGATGTGTGCCTTTCCAATCAATTGAAATTACCACTGGTTGACTCCAATCAGGTTGTAGAAACATCTCAAGGATGATCAATGGAAACAGGATGCACCCAAGCTCAATTTCAAGTCTCATAGCAAAGGGCATGAATTCTTATGTAAATAAGGTATTTCAGTTTTACATTTTTAATAAATTTGCAAAAATTAATAAAAACCTGTTTTTGCTTCGTCATAATGGCTATTGTGTATAGATTGATGAGTATTTTTTAAATATTTTTTTATCCATTTCAGAATAAGGCTGTATCGTAACAAAATGTGGAAAAAGTCAAGGGGTCTGAATACTTTCTGTACGCATTGTATCTGATCCAATACCAATACAGTATAAACAGTTCATATGACAAGATCCAGAAAAAAAGACATTGCAAATGGCCTTGCCGCTGTTGCTTCGGGTGGTGGTTACCATCATCGCCTCTCAGTATTCTCTGGCCTGTTGCTATTGCTTCGGGTGGTGGTTACCATCATCGCCTCTCAGTATTCTCTGGCCTGTTGCTGTTGCTTCGGGTGGTGGTTACCATCATCGCCTCTCAGTATTCTCTGGCCTGTTGCTGTTGCTTGGTGGTGGTTACCATCATCGCCTCTCAGTATTCTCTGGCCTGTTGCTGTTGCTTCGGGTGGTGGTTACCATCATCGCCTCTCAGTATTCTCTGGCCTGTTGCTGTTGCTTCAGGTGGTGGTTACCATCATCGCCTCTCAGTATTCTCTGGCCTGTTGCTGTTGCTTCGGGTGGTGGTTACCATCATCGCCTCTCAGTATTCTCTGGCCTGTTGCTGTTGCTTCGGGTGGTGGTCACCATCATCGCCTCTCAGTATTCTCTGGCCTGTTGCTGTTGCTTCGGGTGGTGGTTACCATCATCGCCTCTCAGTATTCTCTGGCCTGTTGCTGTTGCTTCAGGTGGTGGTTACCATCATCGCCTCTCAGTATTCTCTGGCCTGTTGCTGTTGCTTGGGTGGTGGTTACCATCATCGCCTCTCAGTATTCTCTGGCCTGTTGCTGTTGCTTCGGGTGGTGGTCACCATCATCGCCTCTCAGTATTCTCTGGCCTGTTGCTGTTGCTTCGGGTGGTGGTTACCATCATCGCCTCTCAGTATTCTCTGGCCTGTTGCTGTTGCTTCGGGTGGTGGTTACCATCCTCAACTCTCAGTATTCTCTGGCTGGTATTCTTCTAGATTCACTATTTTTTGTCCTCTCTCCGAAATCTCAGAGAGGGCAGGAGAAAAGACGAGAGGGGAAGTAGGAGAAGACATGGTGAGGAGAGGAGAGGAAAAGGAGAGAGGAGAAGACATGGTAGGAAGAGGAGAGGAGAGGGGTAGGAGAGGAGACTTGGAAGGAAGAGGAGAGGGGGAGGAGAGAAGACATGGTAGGAAGAGGAGAGGAGAGGAAAAGGAGAGAGGAGAAGACATGGTACGAAGAGGAGAGGAGAGGGGGAGGAGAGGAGATTTGGTAGGAAGAGGAGAGGGGGAGGAGAGAAGACATAGTGACGAGAGGAGAGGAGAGGGGGAGGAGAAGACATGGTAGGAAGAGGAGAGGAGATGAAAAGGAGAGAGGAGAAGACATGGTAGGAAGAGGAGAGGAGAGGAAAAGGAGAGAGGAGACATGGTAGGAAGAGGAGAGGAAAGGAAAATGAGAGAGGAGAAGCATAGAAATGGGATGGTTCCTATCAGGACCACAAAGAGTGTGTTGTCTTGGTGCGGAGCCTGGACTTCTCGACTGGAGAAGTGGGCGGGTGGCTTGGGCCCAAACAATATAGAAAGCAGCAAAAAACGTTTTAAAACCCATTTGCCCGTTTACAATTAATACAATGAAAATAAATGAGTATACAGCATTATTGCAAAGTAATGATCAACATGCTTAATGTAAAGTCATGATCAACATGCTTAATGTAAAGTAATGATCAACATGCTGCTTAATGTAAAGTAATGATCAACATGCTTAATGTAAAGTAATGATCAACATGCTTAATGTAAAGTCATGATCAACATGCTTAATGTAAAGTCATGATCAACATGCTTAATGTAAAGTCATGATCAACATGCTGCTTAATGTAAAGACATGATCAACATGCTGCTTAATGTAAAGTCATGATCAACAATCTTAATGTAAAGTAATGATCAACACGTTTAATGTAAATTCATGATCAACATGCTTAATGTAAAGTAATGATCAACATGCTGCTTAATGTAAAGACATGATCAACATGCTGCTTAATGTAAAGTCATGATCAACATGCTGCTTAATGTAAAGTCATGATCAACATGCTGCTTAATGTAAGGTCATGATCAACATGCTGCTTAATGTAAAGTCATGATCAACATGCTTAAGGTAAAGTAATGATCAACATGCTTAATGTAAAGACATGATCAACATGCTGCTTAATGTAAAGTCATGATCAACATGCTTAATGTAAAGTAATGATCAACATGCTGCTTAATGTAAAGACATGATCAACATGCTGCTTAATGTAAAGTCATGATCAACATGCTTAATGTAAAGTAATGATCAACATGCTGCTTAATGTAAAGACATGATCAACATGCTGCTTAATGTAAAGTCATGATCAACATGCTGCTTAATGTAAAGTCATGATCAACATGCTGCTTAATGTAAGGTCATGATCAAAATGCTGCTTAATGTAAAGTCATGATCAACATGCTGCTTAATGTAAAGACATGATCAACATGCTGCTTAATGTAAAGTAATGATCAACATGCTGCTTAATGTAAAGACATGATCAACATGCTGCTTAATGTAAAGTCATGATCAACATGCTTAATGTAAAGTAATGATCAACATGCTGCTTAATGTAAAGACATGATCAACATGCTGCTTAATGTAAAGTCATGATCAACATGCTGCTTAATGTAAAGTCATGATCAACATGCTGCTTAATGTAAGGTCATGATCAAAATGCTGCTTAATGTAAAGTCATGATCAACATAATGCTTAATGTAAAGACATGATCAACATGCTGCTTAATGTAAAGTAATGATTAACATGCTGAATGTAAAGTCATGATCAACATGCTTAATGTAAAGTCATGATCAACATGCTTAATGTAAAGTCATGATCAACATGCTTAGTGTAAAGTCATGATCAACATGCTGCTTAATGTAAAGTAATGATCAACATGCTGCTTAATGTAAAGTCATGATCAACATGCTGCTTAATGTGAAGACATGATCAACATACTGCTTAATGTAAAGTTATGATCCACATGCTGCTTAATGTAAAGTAATGATCAACATGCTGCTTAATGTAAAGTAATGATCAACATGTTTAATGTAAAGTCATGATCAACATGCTTAATGTAAAGTAATGATCAACATGCTTAAGGTAAAGTAATGATCAAAATGCTGCTTAATGTAAAGTCATGATCAACATAATGCTTAATGTAAAGACATGATCAACATGCTGCTTAATGTAAAGCAATGATTAACATGCTTAATGTAAAGTCCTGATCAACATGCTTAATGTAAAGTCATGATCAACATGCTTAATGTAAAGTCATGATCAACATGCTTAGTGTAAAGTCATGATCAACATGCTGCTTAATGTAAAGTCATGATCAACATGCTGCTTAATGTAAAGTAATGATCAAGATGCTGCTTAATGTAAAGTAATGATTAACATGCTTAAGGTAAAGTCATGATCAACATGCTGCTTAATGTAAAGACATGATCAACATGCTGCTTAATGTAAAGTTATGATCAACATGCTGCTTAATGTAAAGTTATGATCAACATGCTGCTTAATGTAAAGTAATGATCAACATGCTTAATGTAAAGTCATGATCAACATGCTGCTTAATGTAAAGTCATGATCAACATTCTGCTTAATGTAAAGTCATGATCAACATGCTGCTTAATGTAAAGTCATGATCAACATGCTTAATGTAAAGTCATGATCAACATGCTTAATGTAAAGTCATGATCAACATGCTTAATGTAAAGTAATGATCAACATGCTTAAGGTAAAGTAATGATCAAAATGCTGCTTAATGTAAAGTCATGATCAACATAATGCTTAATGTAAAGACATGATCAACATGCTGCTTAATGTAAAGCAATGATTAACATGCTTAATGTAAAGTCCTGATCAACATGCTTAATGTAAAGTCATGATCAACATGCTTAATGTAAAGTCATGATCAACATGCTTAGTGTAAAGTCATGATCAACATGCTGCTTAATGTAAAGTAATGATCAAGATGCTGCTTAATGTAAAGTAATGATCAACATGCTTAAGGTAAAGTCATGATCAACATGCTGCTTAATGTAAAGACATGATCAACATGCTGCTTAATGTAAAGTTATGATCAACATGCTGCTTAATGTAAAGTTATGATCAACATGCTGCTTAATGTAAAGTAATGATCAACATGCTTAATGTAAAGTCATGATCAACATGCTGCTTAATGTAAAGTCATGATCAACATTCTGCTTAATGTAAAGTCATGATCAACATGCTGCTTAATGTAAAGTCATGATCAACATGCTTAATGTAAAGTCATGATCAACATGCTTAATGTAAAGTAATGATCAACATGCTTAAGGTAAAGTAATGATCAGAATGCTGCTTAATGTAAAGTCATGATCAACAGGCTGCTTAATGTAAAGACATGATCAACATTCTGCTTAATGTAAAGTTATGATCAACATGCTGCTTAATGTAAAGTAATGATTAACATGCTTAATGTAAAGTCATGATCAACATGCTTAATGTAAAGTCATGATCAACATGCTGCTTAATGTAAAGTAATGATCAACATGCTTAATGTAAAGTCATGATCAACATGCTTAATGTAAAGTCATGATCAACATGCTTAATGTAAAGTCATGATCAACATGCTTAATGTAAAGTCATGATCAACATGCTGCTTAATGTAAAGACATGATCAACATGCTGCTTAATGTAAAGTCATGATCAACAATCTTAATGTAAAGTAATGATCAACACGTTTAATGTAAAGTCATGATCAACATGCTTAATGTAAAGTAATGATCAACATGCTGCTTAATGTAAAGACATGATCAACATGCTGCTTAATGCAAAGTCATGATCAACATGCTGCTTAATGTAAAGTCATGATCAACATGCTGCTTAATGTAAGGTCATGATCAACATGCTGCTTAATGTAAAGTCATGATCAACATGCCTAATGTAAAGTCATGATCAACATGCTGCTTAATGTAAAGTCATGATCAACATGCTGCTTAATGTAAAGTCATGATCAACATGCTTAATGTAAAGTCATGATCAACATGCTTAATGTAAAGTAATGATCATCATGCTTAATGTAAAGTCATGATCAACATGCTTAATTTAAAGTCATGATCAACATGCTTAATGTAAAGTCATGATCAACATGCTGAAATGTAAAGACATGATCAACATGCTGCTTAATGTCAAATCTAATCAAATTGTATATGTCACATACACATGGTTAGCAGATGTTAATGCGAGTGTAGCGAAATGCTTGTAATGTAAAGTCATGATCAAAATGCTCAAAATGCTCAAAATGCTCAAAATGCTCAAAATGCTTAATGTAAAGTAATGATCAAAATGCTGCTTAATGCAAAGTCATTATCAACATGCTGCTTAATGTAAAGACATGATCAACATGCTGCTTAATGTAAAGACATGATCAACATGCTGCTTAATGTAAAGTCATGAACAACATGGTGCTTAATGTAAATTCATGATCAACATGCTGCTTAATGTAAAGTCATGATCAACATGCTGCTTAATGTAAAGTCTTGATCAACATGCTGCTTAATGTAAAGTCATGATGAAGATGCTAGTTAATGTAAAGTAATGATCAACATGCTGCTTAATGTAAAGACATGATGAAGATGCTAGTTAATGTAAAGTCATGAACAACATGGTGCTTAATGTAAATTCATGATCAACATGCTGCTTAATGTAAAGTCATGATCAACATGCTGCTTAATGTAAAGACATGATCAACATGCTGCTTAATGTAAAGTCATGAACAACATGGTGCTTAATGTAAATTCATTATCAACATGCTGCTTAATGTAAAGACATGATCAACATGCTGCTTAATGTAAAGACATGATCAACATGCTGCTTAATGTAAAGTCATGAACAACATGGTGCTTAATGTAAATTCATGATCAACATGCTGCTTAATGTAAAGTCATGATCAACATGCTGCTTAATGTAAAGTCTTGATCAACATGCTGCTTAATGTAAAGTCATGATGAAGATGCTAGTTAATGTAAAGTCATGATCAACATGCTGCTTAATGTAAAGTTACGATCAACATGCTGCTTAATGTAAACTAATGATCAACATGCTGCTTAATGTAAAGTAATGATCAAAATGCTGCTTAATGTAAAGTCATGATCAACATAATGCTTAATGTAAAGACATGATCAACATGCTGCTTAATGTAAAGTAATGATTAACATGGTTAATGTAAAGTCATGATCAACATGCTTAATGTAAAGTCATGATAAACATGCTGCTTAATGTAAAGTCATGATCAACATGCTTAATGTAAAGTCATGATCATAATGCTTAGTGTAAAGTCATGATCAACATGCTGCTTAATGTAAAGTAATGATCAACATGCTGCTTAATGTAAAGTCATGATCAAAATGCTGCTTAATGTAAAGTATGATCAACATGCTGCTTAATGTAAAGTCATGATCAACATAATGCTTAATGTAAAGTCATGATCAACATGCTTGATGTAAAGTCATGATCAACATGCTGCTTAATTTAAAGTCAAATAAAATCAAATCAAAATCAAATCAAATTTTATTTGTCACATACACATGGTTAGCAGATGTTAATGCGAGTGTAGCGAAATGCTTGTGCTTCTAGTTCCGACCATGCAGTAGTATCTAACAAGTAATCTAACAAATTCACAACAACTACCTTATACACACAAGAGTAAAGGAATGTATACGAGTATGTACATATAAATATATGGATGAGCGATGGCTGACCGGCATAGGCAAGATGCAGTAGATGGTATGGAGTACAGTATATACACATATATATATATATGTATATATATATATATATATATATATATATGAGATGAGTAATGTAGGATATGTAAACATTATATAAATGGCATTGTTTAAAGTGGCTAGTGATACATTATTTCATCCAGTTATAATTATTAAAGTGGCTAGAGATTTGGTTCGATGGTAGAACGGCATAGGCAAGATACAGTAGATGGTTTAGAATACAGTGTATACATTTGATATGAGTATGTTGGATACGTAAATCTTATATACAAAATTGTTTAAAGTGGCTAGTGATACATTTGTTACATCCAATTCCTATGTTTAAAGTGGCTAGAGATTTAAGTCAGTATGTTGGCAGCAGCCACTCAATGTTAGTGATGGCTGTTTAACAGTCTGATGGCCTTGAGGTAGAAGCTGTTTTTCAGTCTCTCGGTCCCAGCTTTGATGCACCTGTACTGACCTCGCCTTCTGGATGATAGCGGGGTGAACAGGCAGTGGCTCGGGTGGTTGTTGTCCTTGATGATCTTTGGCCTTCCTGTGACATCGGGTGGTGTAGGTGTCCTGGAGGGCAGGTAAGTTTCCCCCGGTGATGCGCTGTGCAGTCCTCACTACCCTCTGGAGAGCCTTACGGTTGTGGGTGGAGCAGTTGCCGTACCAGGCGGTGATACAGCCCGACAGGATGCTCTCAATTGTGCATCTGTAAAAGTTTGTGAGTGATTTTGGTGACAAGCCGAATTTCTTCAGCCTCCTGAGGTTGAAGAGGCGCTGTTGCGCCTTCTTCACCACGCTGTCTGTGTGGGTGGACCAATTCAGTTTGTCCGTGATGTGTACACCGAGGAACTTAAAACTTTCCACCCTCTCCACTACTGTCCCCTCGATGTGGATAGGGGTGCTCCCTCTCCTGTTTCCTGAAGTCCACGATCATCTCCTTTGTTTTGCTGACATTGAGTGAGAGGTTATTTTCCTGACACCACACTCCGAGGGCCCTCACCTCTTCTCTGTAGGCCGCCTCTCGTCGTTGTTGGTAATCAAGCCTACCACTGTAGTGTCGTCAGCAAACCTGATGATTGAGTTGGATGCGTGCTTGGCCACGCAGTCATGGGTAAACAGGGAGTACAGGAGAGGGCTGAGAACGCACCCTTGTGGGGCCCCAGTGTTGAGGATCAGCGGAGTGGAGATGTTGTTTCCTACCCTCACCACCTGGGACCGGCCCGTCAGGAAGTCCAGGACCCAGTTGCACAGGGCTGGAGTCGAGACCCAGGGTCTCGAGCTTAATGACGAGCTTGGAGGGAACTATGGTGTTAAATGCTGAGCTGTAGTCGATGAACAGCATTCTTACATAAGTATTCCTCTTGTCCAGATGGGTTAGGGCAGTATGCAGTGTGATTGCGATTGCGCTGCCTGTGGACCTATTGGGACGGTAAGCAAATTGGAGTGGGTCCAGGGTGTCTGGCAGGATGGAGGTGATATGATCCTTGACTAATCTCTCAAAGCACTTCATGATGACGGAAGTGAGTGCTACAGGGCGATAGTCATTTAGCTCAGTCACCTTATCTTTCTTGGGAACAGGAACAATGGTGGCCCTCTTGAAGCATGTGGGAACAGCAGACTGGGATAAGGACTGATTGAATATGTCCGTGAACACACCAGCCAGCTGGTCTGCGCATGCTCTGAGGACACGGCCAGGGATGCCATCTGGGCCGGCAGCCTTGCGAGGGTTAACACATTTAAATGTTTTTCTCACATTGGCTGCGGTGAAGGTGAGCCCGCAGGTTTTGGTAGCAGGCCGTGTCGGTGGCACTGTATTGTCCTCAAAGCGAGCAAAGAAGTTGTTTAGTTTGTCTGGGAGCAGGACGTCATGGTCCGCGACGGGCTGGTTTTCTTTTGTAGTCCGTGATTGACTGTAGACCCTGCCACATTCCTCTTGTGTCTGGAGCCGTTGAATTGTGACTCTACTTTGTCTCTATATTGACGCTTAGCTTGTTTGATTGCCTTGCGGAGGGAATAGCTACACTGTTTGTATTCAGTCATGTTTCCGGTAGCCTTAGCCTGGTTAAAAGCAGTGGTTCGCGCTTTCAGTTTTGTGCGAATGCTGCCATCAATCCACGGTTTCTGGTTGGGGAAGGTTTTAATATTTGCTATGGGTACAACATCACCAATGCACTTGCTAATAAACTTGCTCACCGAATCAGCATATACATCAATGTTGTTGTCCGACGCTATCCGGCACATATCCCAGTCCACGTGCTCGAAGCAATCTTGCAGCATGGAATCAGATTGGTCGGACCAGCGTTGAACATACCTGAGAACGGGCGTTTCCTGTTTTAGTTTCTGTCTGTAGGCCGGGAGCAACAAAATGGAGTCATGGTCAGACTTGCCGAAAGGAGGGCGGAGAATAGCCTTGTATGCATCACGGAAGTTGGAATAACAGTGATCCAGGATTTTACCAGCCCGGGTGGCACATTCGATATGCTGGTAAAATTTCGGGAGCCTTGTTCTTAAATTAGCCTTATTAAAATCCCCAGCCACAATAAATGCAGCCTCAGGATATGTGGTTTCCAGTTTACATAGAGTCCGATGAATTTCTTTCAGTGCCGTCGATGTATCAGCTTGAGGGGGATGTACACGGCTGTGATTATAATCGAGGAGAATTCTCTTGGTAGATAATGCGGTCTGCATTTGATTGTAATGAATTCTATGTCAGGTGAACAAAAGGACTTGAGTTCCTGTATGTTGTTATGATCACACCACGTCCTCGTTAATCATAAGACACACACCCCCACCCTTCTTCTTACCAGATAGAAGTTTGTTTCTGTCGGCGCGATGCGTGGAGAAACCAGGTGGCTGTACCGACTCTGATAACGTGTCCTGAGTGAGCCATGTTTCCGTGAAGCAAAGAACGTTGCAGTCTCGGATGTCTCTCTGAAAGGCAACCCTCGATCGGATTTTGTCTACTTTGTTGTCAAGAGACATTGAGAGACACATGTACATTGGCGATTAAAATACTCGGGAGAGGTGCACGATGCGCCCGTCGACGTAGCTTGACCAAAAGACCGGCGCGTTTCCCTCTTCTCCGGCGCCGCCGTTGTTTTGAGTAGCCACGTGCTATCCAGTCTGTTGTTGTGTTTGGGTTAGCAAACCGAGAATCCTCTTTGGGAAAGTCGTATTCCTGGTCGTAATGTTGGTAAGTTGATGTTGCTCTTATATCCAATAGTTCCTCCCGGTTGTATGTAATAAAACTTAATATTTCCCGGGGTAACAATGTAAGAAGTAATACATAAAAAAACTAAATACTGCATGGTTTCCTGAGAACGTGAAGCGAGGCTGCCATCTCTGTCGGCGCCGGAAGACATGCTGCTTAATGTAAAGTCATGATCAACATGCTGCTTAATGTAAAGTAATGATCAACATGCTACTTAATGTAAAGTAATGACCAACATGCTGCTTAACGTAAAGTAATGATCAACATGCTTAATGTAAAGTCATGATCAACATGCTGCTTAATGTAAAGTCATGATCAACATGCTGCTTAATGTAAAGTCATGATCAACATGCTTAATGTAAAGTCATGATAAACATGCTTAATGTAAAGTAATGATCAACATGCTTAATGTAAAGTCATGATCAACATGCTGCTTAATGTAAAGTCCTGATCAACATGCTGCTTAATGTAAAGTCCTGATCAACATGCTGCTTAATGTAAAGTCATGATCAACATGCTTAATGTGAAGTAATGATCAACATACTTAATGTAAAGTAAAGATAAACATGCTTAATGTAAAGTAGTGATCAACATAATTAATGTAAAGTCTTGATTAACATGCTGCTTAATGTAAAGTCATGATCAACATGCTGCTTAATTAAAGTCATGATCAACATGCTTAATGTAAAGTCATGATCAACATGCTTAATGTAAAGTCATGATCAACATGCTGCTTAATGTAAATTCATGATCAACATGCTGCTTCATGTAAAGTCCTGATCAACATGCTTAATGTAAAGACATGATCAACATGCTGCTTAATGTAAAGTCATGATCAACATGCTGCTTAATGTAAAGTCATGATCAACATGCTTAATGTAAAGTCATGATCAACATGCTGCTTAATGTAAATTCATGATCAACATGCTGCTTAATGTAAAGTCCTGATCAACATGCTTAATGTAAAGTCATGATCAACATGCTGCTTAATTAAAGTCATGATCAACATGCTTAATGTAAAGTCATGATCAACATGCTTAATGTAAAGTCATGATCAACATGCTGCTTAATGTAAATTCATGATCAACATGCTTAATGTAAAGTCCTGATCAACATGCTTAATGTAAAGACATGATCAACATGCTGCTTAATGTAAAGTCATGATCAACATGCTTAATGTAAAGTCATGATCAACATGCTGCTTAATGTAAATTCATGATCAACATGCTGCTTAATGTAAAGTCCTGATCAACATGCTTAATGTAAAGACATGATCAACATGCTGCTTAATGTAAAGTCCTGATCAACATGCTGCTTAATGTAAAGTCCTGATCAACATGCTGCTTAATGTAAAGTAATGATCAACATGCTGCTTAATGTAAAGTCATGATCAACATGCTGCTTAATGTAAAGTCATGATCAACATGCTGCTTAATGTAAAGTCCTGATCAACATGCTTAATGTAAAGTGATGATCAACATGCTGCTTAATGTAAATTCATGATCAACATGCTGCATAATGTAAAGTCATGATCAACATGCTTAATGTAAAGTCATGATCAACATGCTTAATGTAAAGTCATGATCAACATGCTGCTTAATGTAAAGTCCTGATCAACATGCCTAATGGATTGTCTGTATGTTTTTAGATTTCTAATGGAAGACTAGCCCTTTAGATTAAAGTAATAAAATATCATCAAAAATCTAAATGCTCCCTTATGAAGATGGAAAGAAAAGTAGCATGGTTCACACACACACACACACACACACACACACACACACACACACACACACACACACACACACACACACACACACACACACACACACAAACGTCTGAACTTCATTTCATTCCTGAAACATTATCTTGTCTTGTACAACACCACCACCTAGTGGTATAGTTTTGATCTGCCATATACGATTTGTGAGAGTATAGCCTACGTTTACGTCTCTTTCCTCAATTCCTTACGTCCTCTCTTCTTGCTTTCTTTTCAAATCGTATTGAAATTAAAGATCCAATGTCTCTTACCTCTGACTTTTATCTCCAATGCGTTTTGAGAAGGAGATGAGGACTGAGGAAATAGGAATTGAGAAAGGAGCACCTAAAACTCTCTTGAGAACCCTAGACGAGGCGAAAGCATCAGGAAAGATAGCCGGTTGGAACTGATGGTCGTCAGAGGAATCCACTGATGTCACAATGTCATCATAACATAAATGGGTTTGGTAACAGGAAGTAGAACTGTGCAGAGTTGATGGGTTTGGTAACAGGAAGTAGAACTCCGTAGAGTTGATGGGTTTGGTAACAGGAAGAAGAACTCTGTAGAGTTGATGGGTTTGGTAACAGATAGTAGAACTGTGTAGAGTTAATGGGTTTGGTAACAGGAAGAAGAACTCTGTAGAGTTCATGGATTTGGTAACAGGAAGTAGAACTCTGTAGAGTCGATGGGTTTGGTAACAGGAAGTAAAACTGTGTAGAGTTGATGGGTTTGGTAACAGGAAGAAGAACTCTCTAGTGCCCCACCACTCCCTAATGATAGATATAACTCCTGTCCCTCTGATAGATATAACTCCAGAGAGAGAGAGAGAGAGAGAGAGAGAGAGAGAGAGAGAGAGAGAGAGAGAGAGAGAGAGAGAGAGAGAGAGAGAGAGAGAATTTTTTTTTTTTATAGTGGACAATTGACTGAGATTACTGCCCTGCAGGGCAGATGTAATTTCGTGATGGGCAGGCTGTCAGAATAAATGAGGAGAGGGGGCTGTATTTGGTGAAGATTATGTCCCGGAATTTAAATTTTTCTTCTATGAAAACATTGTGCCAGCTGCAGGAGTATTAACACCAATGACGGTTACACCAATGACACATTTTAAGTAAATAGGTCATTTCTTAAAAGGAGGCCACAGACGCTCAAATCTAAAATAATTTACTAATTTGATATGATTAAGTCATTTTGCTCACAATATAATTTTATTCCCCTTTATTTAAATTGTGTGTCTGTCTGTCTCTGGTGTATGCACGTTTTTGTGTGTGATTGTGGGTGGAGAGGACTAGCTTGCTGCATTAGTTATGAGTGAGTTAATGTGTTATCTGTCGTGCAGAAAACATTAAAACACAATTAACACTGTGCTCAGCGACTTGACCAGTTAACACCTAGGACTGAACGTCCTGCCCTGTGGTAACACCGGGGACTGAACGTAAATATAAAACAGGGAACTATGTTTGTACTGAATGAAGATAAAACAGGGAACTTTGTTTGTACTGACTGAACTAAAGATAAAACAGGGAACTATGTTTGTACTGAATGAAGATAAAACAGGGAACTATGTTTGTACTGAATGAACTAAAGATAACACAGGGAACTATGTTTGTACTGACTAAACTAAAGATAAACCAGGGAACTATGTTTGTACTAAATGAACTAATGATAAAACAGGGAACTATGTTTGTACTGAATGAAGATAAAACAGGGAACTTTGTTTGTACTGAATGAAGATAAAACAGGGAACTATGTTTGTACTGAATGAACTAAAGATAAAACAGGGAACTATGTTTGTACTGAATGAAGATAAAACAGGGAACTATGTTTGTACTGAATGAACTAAAGATAACACAGGGAACTATGTTTGTACTGACTAAACTAAAGATAAACCAGGAACTATGTTTGTACTAAATGAACTAATGATAAAACAGGGAACTATGTTTGTACTGAATGAAGATAAAACAGGGAACTTTGTTTGTACTGAATGAAGATAAAACAGGGAACTATGTTTGTACTGAATGAACTAAAGATAAAACAGGGAACTATGTTTGTACTGAATGAAGATAAAACAGGGAACTATGTTTGTACTGAATGAAGATAAAACAGTGAACTATGTTTGTACTGAATGAACTATAGATAAAACAGGGAACTATGTTTGTACTGAATGAACTAAAGATAAAACAGGGAACTATGTTTTTACTGAATGAAGATAAAACAGTGAACTATGTTTGTACTGAATGAACTAAAGATAAAACAGGGAACTATGTTTGTACTGAATGAACTAAAGATAAAACAGGGAACTATGTTTGTACTGAATGAACTAAAGATAAAACAGGGAACTATGTTTGTACTGAATGAACTAAAGATAAAACAGGGAACTATGTTTGTACTGAATGAAGATAAAACAGGGAACTATGTTTGTACTGAATGAACTAAAGATAAAACAGGGAACTATGTTTTTACTGAATGAAGATAAAACAGTGAACTATGTTTGTACTGAATGAACTAAAGATAAAACAGGGAACTATGTTTGTACTGAATGAACTAAAGATAAAACAGGGAACTATGTTTGTACTGAATGAACTAAAGATAAAACAGGGAACTATGTTTGTACTGAATGAACTAAAGATAAAACAGGGAACTATGTTTGTACTGAATGAACTAAAGATAAAACAGGGAACTATGTTTGTACTGAATGAACTAAAGATAAAACAGGGAACTATGTTTGTACTGAATGAACTAAAGATAAAACAGGGAACTATGTTTGTACTGAATGAAGATAAAACAGGGAACTATGTTTGTACTGAATGAACTAAAGATAAAACAGGGAACTATGTTTTTACTGAATGAAGATAAAACAGGGAACTATGTTTTTACTGAATGAAGATAAAACAGGGAACTATGTTTGTACTGAATGAAGATAAAACAGTGAACTATGTTTGTACTGAATGAACTATTGATAAAACAGGGAACTATGTTTTTACTGAATGAAGATAAAACAGTGAACTATGTTTGTACTGAATGAACTAAAGATAAAACAGGGAACTATGTTTGTACTGAATGAACTAAAGATAAAACAGGGAACTATGTTTGTACTGAATGAACTAAAGATAAAACAGGGAACTATGTTTGTACTGAATGAACTAAAGATAAAACAGGGAACTATGTTTGTACTGAATGAAGATAAAACAGGGAACTATGTTTGTACTGAATGAAGATAAAACAGGGAACTATGTTTGTACAGAATGAACTAAAGATAAAACAGGGAACTATGTTTGTACTGAATGAACTAAAGATAAAACAGGGAACTATGTTTGTACTGAATGAACTAATGATAAAACAGGGAACTATGTTTGTACTGAATGAAGATAAAACAGGGAACTATGTTTGTACTGAATGAAGATAAAACAGGGAACTATGTTTGTACTGAATGAACTAAAGATAAAACAGGGAACTATGTTTTTACTGAATGAAGATAAAACAGGGAACTATGTTTTTACTGAATGAAGATAAAACAGGGAACTATGTTTGTACTGAATGAAGATAAAACAGTGAACTATGTTTGTACTGAATGAACTATAGATAAAACAGGGAACTATGTTTTTACTGAATGAAGATAAAACAGTGAACTATGTTTGTACTGAATGAACTAAAGATAAAACAGGGAACTATGTTTGTACTGAATGAACTAAAGATAAAACAGGGAACTATGTTTGTACTGAATGAACTAAAGATAAAACAGGGAACTATGTTTGTACTGAATGAAGATAAAACAGGGAACTATGTTTGTACTGAATGAACTAATGATAAAACAGGGAACTATGTTTGTACTGAATGAAGATAAAACAGGGAACTATGTTTGTACTGAATGAAGATAAAACAGGGAACTTTGTTTGTACTGAATGAAGATAAAACAGGCAACTATGTTTGTACTGAATGAACTAAAGATAAAACAGGGAACTATGTTTGTACTGAATGAAGATAAAACAGGGAACTATGTTCGTACTGAATGAAGATAAAACAGGGAACTATGTTTGTACTGAATGAACTAAAGATAAAACAGGGAACTATGTTTGTACTGAATGAACTAAAACAGGGAACTATGTTTGTACTGAATGAACTAGAGATAAAACAGGGAACTATGTTTGTACTGAATGAAGCTAAAACAGGGAACTATGTTTGTACTGAATGAACTAAAGATAAAACAGGGAACTATGTTTGTACTGAATGAAGATAAAACAGGGAACTATGTTTGTACTGACTAAACTAAAGATAAAACAGGGAACTATGTTTGTACTGAATGAACTAAAGATAAAACAGGGAACTATGTTTGTACTGATTGAACTAAAGATAAACCAGGGAACTATGTTTGTACTGAATGAACTAATGATAAAACAGGGAACTATGTTTGTACTGAAAAAACTAATGATAAAACAGGGAACTATGTTTGTACTGAATGAAGATAAAACAGTGAACTATGTTTGTACTGAATGAACTAAAGATAAAACAGGGAACTATGATTGTACTGAATGAAGATAAAACAGGGAACTATGTTTGTACTGAATGAAGATAAAACAGTGAACTATGTTTGTACTGAATGAACTATAGATAAAACAGGGAACTATGTTTGTACTGAATGAACTAAAGATAAAACAGGGAACTATGTTTTTACTGAATGAAGATAAAACAGTGAACTATGTTTGTACTGAATGAACTAAAGATAAAACAGTGAACTATGTTTGTACTGAATGAACTATAGATAAAACAGGGAACTATGTTTGTACTGAATGAACTAAAGATAAAACAGGGAACTATGTTTTTACTGAATGAAGATAAAACAGTGAACTATGTTTGTACAGAATGAACTAAAGATAAAACAGGGAACTATGTTTGTACTGAATGAACTAAAGATAAAACAGGGAACTATGTTTGTACTGAATGAACTAATGATAAAACAGGGAACTATGTTTGTACTGAATGAAGATAAAACAGGGAACTATGTTTGTACTGAATGAAGATAAAACAGGGAACTATGTTTGTACTGAATGAAGATAAAACAGGGAACTTTGTTTGTACTGAATGAAGATAAAACAGGAACTATGTTTGTACTGAATGAACTAAAAGATAAAACAGGGAACTATGTTTTTACTGAATGAAGATAAAACAGTGAACTATGTTTGTACTGAATGAACTAAAGATAAAACAGGGAACTATGTTTGTACTGAATGAACTAAAGATAAAACAGGGAACTATGTTTGTACTGAATGAACTAAAGATAAAACAGGGAACTATGTTTGTACTGAATGAACTAAAGATAAAACAGGGAACTATGTTTGTACTGAATGAAGATAAAACAGGGAACTATGTTTGTACAGAATGAACTAAAGATAAAACAGGGAACTATGTTTGTACTGAATGAACTAAAGATAAAACAGGGAACTATGTTTGTACTGAATGAACTAATGATAAAACAGGGAACTATGTTTGTACTGAATGAAGATAAAACAGGGAACTATGTTTGTACTGAATGAAGATAAAACAGGGAACTTTGTTTGTACTGAATGAAGATAAAACAGGGAACTATGTTTGTACTGAATGAAGATAAAACAGGGAACTATGTTTGTACTGAATGAAGATAAAACAGGGAACTATGTTTGTACTGAATGAAGTTAAAACAGGGAACTGTGTTTGTACTGAATGAACTAAAGATAAAACAGGGAACTATGTTTGTACTGAATGAACTAAAGATAAAACAGGGAACTATGTTTGTACTGAATGAACTAAAGATAAAACAGGGAACTATGTTTGTACTGAATGAACTAAAGATAAAACAGAAACATCCTATAACATCCCTACACCACCACATATCCACTACACAACATGTTCCATACCACCGTACAACAATATCACAATGTGTGTGTATGCATGTGTCTGTACCTTTGTGTGAATACCTGTGATGAAGGCCCACTTAACACATGTTACCTAATGTTACATCTGCTATAACTCACACACTGTAGCTCTAAGCACTTTGATTGTACCAATTATTTATAATCTCACAGTGGCCTGGCAACTCTAGCCTATATTTAGTCCCCAAAAGTCCACCTTAGGAAAAGCATTCCAATTCCCAGTGTCTTCTTTAAAATGTTAATCAAAATATTGACTGAAAATCCTCGTCAATAAATAATTGAACCATTTGCAGTTTAAAACCATTTGATTGTATGAGAGACACAGTCTGTCAATACATTTTGTTTTGTAGTTTGTCTTTTTTTTTTGTTTACATGCAACAGAAACGCCCAAAATACACCCAACACAATACTCTCTTAAGAAAACCCGGAATGATTCGGATTTGAAGAACCCGTTTTTTGGTGTTTCAATACTTCAATCCATTCTGTTTAGAAAATCCATTCAGTGTATCAGAACATGTCCTATGGATTTACATTCAAACACCCTCCAAACAGAAGATCTCAGCTAACGGGCCCACTACTTCTCATGGTTTCACTACACGATGATGTTGTTTTTGACTCTTTCTGTTTTAACAGTTCATGCTACAGTGAATATTGCAGCTTCTTGGCTCTAATTAATCTAATGTGTTAGTAAAAACCTTTTTGCTCTTCGCATTGCTGGACAATTGAATTTTGTCCTGCTTCCATGCAAATTTAAAGGGCATTTAATGTTGTGTGTGTGTGGATGTGTGTGTGCTTGCATGCGCATGTGTGTCTGCGTGTGTGTGTGCTTGTGTGTGTGCTTCTGTGTGTGCTTGTGTGTGTGCTTGAATGTGCTTGTGTGTGTGCTTGAATGTGCTTGTGTGTGTGCTTGTATGTGCGTGTTTGTGTGTGTGTATGTGTGTGTGTATGTGCGTGCGTGTGTGTGTGTGTGTGTGTGTCAGGAGTCGAGCCAAGGCATATTGTGTGTGTCAGTTCTGTGACTAGGGAGACAGAAGGTCCTGGCAAGCGCTGTGTCTTCTGCTTCAGCATGCACCCACACACGTCTCCCCCCCCCCTCCACACACCACCGTCTCTCCCCCGTACACACACACACACGCCTGCTGCCTGCCCCATCCCATCTCTGACTGCATTGGCTTGGGCTATGACGCAGATAGCCCCCCTCCTCCTCGTCCCTTCTCTCCACCTGCCGCCTGCTTGGATGGGTTTTTGATTCATGTCCTTCTCTGCAGTTCCCTTCTCTCTCTCTCTCTCTCTCTCTCTCTCTCTCTCTCTCTCTCTCTCTCTCTCTGTCTGCAGTGATCAGCTCAACTTAATGTCATGTTTCTGCTCTGTCCTCTGCAGTTCCCTTCTCTCTCTCTCTCTCTCTCTCTCTCTCTCTCTCTCTCTCTCTCTCTGCAGTTCTCCTCTCTCTCTCTCTCTCTGCAGTTCTCCTCTCTCTCTCTTACTCTTTCTCATTCTCCCTTTTTCTTTTTCGTTCCTTTGTTCCCATGTTTTAATATATCTCCTTCTATCCGCTGTGCTTCCCTCTCTTCCTCTCTTTCCCCTATATAGGGCACTACTTTTGACCAGATCCCTATGGGCCATTTGGGACGTAGCCAGAGTCTGCATCAGCTTCGTCACCTACACAGCATCATCATTACACACACACACACACACACACACACACACACACACACACACACACACACACACACACACACACACACACACACACACACACACACACACAGACACACAGACACAGACACAGACACAGACACAGACACACAGACACACACACACAGTGAAAATGTACTGAGAAATTACAGGAAATAAATGTAGCTTGCGGTCTGATTGGCAGTCATTTAGACACTTGATATATAGATGTCTATCTCTGGTTAGAAAAGCTAAATCAACATATTTCTTGAATTTTGTATCGGAGAGCGGGGTCGTAATTCAGCCAACTTCTGGAAAGTGGTCAAATCTTTGAAACCAAACTCCACCACCTCGTTGACCCAGCAGGTTTTGACAGCTTCTGGTCCCATACTAGAGGACATTGACATTTGTAGTGCTTTTAATAACTATTTCACTTCAGCTGGCCACCTGTTTGAAAGTCTCAAATTAATTTCATTCCATTCGAGGGAGTCCACGTACTTTATTTTCAATTCAACCATTTGATGTCTACGATGTACTGCTAAAGATTGATATTAAAATAATCCACAGGGGCTTATTCACTTGACACCTTCTTACCACTAGTTCTCTGCCCTACTCATTGTTGAACCTTTAACCTGTATTCTTTTACTTGACAATTGCTACTGGAGTTATCCCCCCCCTACATAACGACGAAGATCCTTCTCACATTCAGTAATTACAGGCCAATCTCCAAGTTATCTTGCTTAGCCAAGGTACTATAGAATCACTGACCAACTGTCAGCTAAGATCTTTGTCACTCTATTCTAAATATACACTATTCTGGTTTTAGACCTGGACATAGCACTGTTTCAGCTGGTTTTAGACCTGGACATAGCACTGTTTCAGCTGGTTTTAGACCTGGACATAGCACTGTTTCAGCTGGTTTTAGACCTGGACATAGCACTGTTTCAGCTGGTTTTAGACCTGGACATAGCACTGTTTCAGCTGGTTTTAGACCTGGACATAGCACTGTTTCAGCTGGTTTTAGACCTGGACATAGCACTGTTTCAGCTGGTATTAGACCTGGACATAGCACTGTTTCAGCTGGTTTTAGACCTGGACATAGCACAGTTTCAGCTGGTTTTAGACCTGGACATAGCACTGTTTCAGCTGGTTTTAGACCTGGACATAGCACTGTTTCAGCTGGTTTTAGACCTGGACATAGCACTGTTTCAGCTGGTTTTAGACCTGGACATAGCACTGTTTCAGCTGGTATTAGACCTGGACGTAGCACTGTTTCAGCTGGTTTTAGACCTGGACATAGCACTGTTTCAGCTGGTTTTAGACCTGGACATAGCACTGTTTCAGCTGGTATTTAGACCTGGACATAGCACTGTTTCAGCTGGTTTTAGACCTGGACATAGCTCTGTTTCAGCTGGTTTTAGACCTGGACGTAGCACTGTTTCAGCTGGTTTTAGACCTGGACGTAGCACTGTTTCAGCTGGTTTTAGACCTGGACATAGCACTGTTTCAGCTGGTTTTAGACCTGGACATAGCACTGTTTCAGATGGTTTTAGACCTGGACATAGCACTGTTTCAGCTGGTTTTAGACCTGGACATAGCACTGTTTCAGCTGGTTTTAGACCTGGACATAGCACTGTTTCAGCTGGTTTTAGACCTGGACATAGCACTGTTTCAGCTGGTTTTAGACCTGGACATAGCACTGTTTCAGCTGGTTTTAGACCTGGACATAGCACTGTTTCAGCTGGTTTTAGACCTGGACATAGCACTGTTTCAGCTGGTTTTAGACCTGGACATAGCACTGTTTCAGCTGGTTTTAGACCTGGACATAGCTCTGTTTCAGCTGGTTTTAGACCTGGACATAGCACTGTTTCAGCTGGTTTTAGACCTGGACATAGCACTGTTTCAGCTGGTTTTAGACCTGGACATAGCACTGTTTCAGCTGGTTTTAGACCTGGACATAGCACTGTTTCAGCTGGTTTTAGACCTGGACATAGCACTGTTTCAGCTGGTTTTAGACCTGGACATAGCACTGTTTCTGTCACGTTCAGGCCTGATATTTATAGGCTGGCGTGTTTAGTTTCGTTTTGGTGTAGTTTTTTTTTGTTCTAGGTGATCTATTTCTATGTTGGGGTAATGGTTCCCAATTAGAGGCAGCTGAGTGTCGTTACCTCTAATTGGGAACCATATAATTGTTTGTAGTTTTCAGAGGGGTTTTGTGGGTTATTGTTTGTGCATAGCTTTGTTGGTTTCACTTGTTTATGGTCAACGTTGCGATCTTCGTTTTGTTTTGTATATTTTTCCCAGTTACGTTGCTTAAATAAAGATGTATACTGGATGCCTCGCTGCGCCTTGGTCTGTCCCTTCAGGAGATCGTGACAGAATCACCCACCATAAAAAGACCAAGCAGCGAGAGACCCGGGAGTTCTGGAATTGGGAGGAGACATTGGCTGGTAAGGGACCTTGGGAGAAGACGGCGGAGCATCGTCACCCCAGGGAGAAAAGTGGAGCAGCGAAGGCTGAGCGGGGTAGTTATGAGGAATTATACGGAGCATGGAATCCAGAGAGAGAAAAGTTTGTTGGAACTCGCCTGGCTAGGAAGCCCGAAAGGCAGCCCCCAAAAAACTTTTTTGGGGGGCACACGGGGAGTTTGGCCGGTTCAGGATGGACTCCTGAGCCAACTCCTCGTGCTCTTTGGAGGGAACGTTGGAGGGAGCGTCGCACTGGAAAGACGCCGTGCTATGCAGTTTCTTGACGGTGTCTCCAGTGCGCATTCATAGGCCGGTGCGAGATTCCAGCTCCACTCATCTGTCAGGGGAGGGTGAGTGTGTAGCCTGGAGGAGTGGTGCCGGCTCTGCACGCTAGGTCTCCAGTACACCTTCTGGGACCGAGATATCCTGCACCGGTTCTGCGTGTGGGGTCTCCGGTTCGCATCCACAGCCCAGTGCGTGACATTCCAGCTCCCATCATCTGTGAGGCAAGGGTGAGTGAACAGCCGGGGAGAGAAGTACCAGCTCCACGCACCAGGTCCCTGTACGCTTAGATAGCCCAGTACGCCCAGTCCCTGCTCCGCGCACCAGGCCCCTGTGCGCCAGAGAGTCCAGCACGTCCTGTTCGGCTCCGCGCACCAGGCCCTGTGCGCTTAGAGAGTCCATCACGCCCTGTTCGGCTCCGCGCACCAGGCCCCCTGTGCGCTTAGAGTCCAGCACGCCCTGTTCGGCTCCGCGCACCAGGCCCCTGTGCGCTTAGAGAGTCCAGCACGTCCTGTTCCGGCTCCGCAAACCAGGCCCCCCGTGCGCTTAGAGAGTCCAGCATGTCCTGTCCCTGCTCCACGCTCCAGGATCCCTGTGCCCGTCGTGGACCCAGAACGTCCTGTCCCTGCTCCACGCTCCAGGATTCCTGTGCCCGTCGTGGATCCAGCACGTCCTGTCCCTGCTCCACGCTCCAGGATCCCTGTGCCCGTCATGGACCCAGCACGTCCTGTCCCTGTTCCACGTTCCAGGATTCCTGCTCCCCGCACCGGAGGTCCAGTGCGCATAGTGAGCCCATCACGGCCCGTTCCTGCTCCCCGCACCAGAGTCCCAGTGCGCGTCATGAGTCCAGCACGGGCCGTTCCTGCTCCCCGCACCAGAGTCCCAGTGCGCGTCATGAGTCCAGCATGGCCCGTTCCTGCTCCCCGCACCAGAGTCCCAGTGCGCGTCATGAGTCCAGCGTGGCCCGTTCCTGCTCCCCGCACCAGAGTCCCAGTGCGCGTCAACAGTCCGGAACCTCCAGAGAAGTTCCCCAGTCCGGAATCTCCAGAGAAGGTCCCCAGTCAGGAACCTCCAGAGAAGGTCCCCAGTCAGGAACCTCCAGAGAAGGTCCCCAGTCAGGAACCTCCAGAGAAGGTCCCCAGTCCAAAACAAACTGTTCCGGCGAATAGCCCACGGCCTCCGGTGTGGGACCCCGAGCCAGCACGGCCGGCACCGGAGCCGCCACCTGGGACAAGGAGGCCCACCCGAAGACCATATAATATAATAACCATATAATTGTTTGTAGTTTTCAGAGGGGTTTTGTGGGTTATTGTTTGTGCATAGCTTTGTTGGTTTCACTTGTTATGTTCAACGTTGCGATCTTCGTTTTGTTTTGTATATTTTTCCCAGTTACGTTGCTTAAATAAAGATGTATACACCTGAGCTCAATTTCGAGTCTCATAGCAAAGGATCTGAATACTAATGTAAATAAGGTATTTCTGTTTTTTTATACATTTGCTAAACTTTCTACAAACTTGTTTTTGCTTTGTCATTATGGGGCAAAAATATATTTTAATCAACTTTAATCAACTAGGCTGAATGTGAAAAACATCAAGGGATCTGAATATTTGCTAAATGCACTGTAATGAACAATCTGTTGACAGTGGCTATATGATGAATGATCTGTTGACAGTGGCTATATAATGAACGATCTGTTGACAGTGGCTATATGATGAATGATCTGTTGACAGTGGCTATATGATGAATGATCTGTTGACAGTGGCTATATGATGAATGATCTGTTGACAGTGGCTATATAATGAATGTCTTATTTGAAAGCGTATGTCCACCTACTTACAACAAATATATTTAAGTATTAAGTACAATGTAATATACTTTTATTTACATTTGAGATGATGTGACATAGCCATAGCCATTGCCACTATGGGGCAGTAATGCGTAATGCCACTTCCAGCCACTATGGGGCAGTAATGCGTAATGCCACTTCCTGCCACTATGGGGCAGTAATGTATAATTCCACTTCCTGCTACTATGGGGCAGTAATGCGTAATACCACTTCCTGCCACTGTGGGGCAGTAATGTGTAATGCCACTTCCTGCCACTGTGGGACAGTAATGTATAATGCCACTTCCTGCCACTGTGGGGCAGCAATGCGTAATGCCACTTCCTGCCACTCTGGGGAAGTAATTCGTAAGGTGATGGGTCAGGTCATAGGTCATAGGTTAGGTTTAAAGTTAGACTCAGCGTTATGACATAGATGCATGAAATAAACAGTAGTGTGTCTAATTTCGCAACAACCAGTAGCAACCATGTTCTAGCAGTGTGGCGCGTCCCCGGTGCACATGCAGATACTCTGTGTGACTGTGTGAGAGCAGTCTTACATCTGCTCATCTCAATGGGCGCGTTCGAGGGGATCACTTTTGCCAAGTCGATGACCGTCGTCAAGTCGGTGACCCGTAGTTTTAACCCTTGTACTATTATGGTCCATGTCAGTGATATTCTATTGCTGTGTTTGAGATGACAGAGAAAAACCCCATAGTTTTCCTTCTCACTTTGAAGTTGTGGAGGGAGGGAAGGATGGAGGGAGGGAGGGAGGGATGGTTGGATGGATGGTTGAATGGATGGATGGATGGAGGGAGGGATGGTTGGATGGATGGTTGAATGGATGGAGGGAGGGAGGGAGGGATCGATCAGTGCAAGGGAGAGAAGCAGGCATTCACATTCCAGCTACAGATGTAGAGAGACAGAGAGAGACGATGCACAAGGTGTCCTATGTTCACATGGAAATTCCCTGGGAAAAGATTCTGCCTGTCATGACAGGCTGTACTGTCACCAGAGTTACAGTTATGTTTACATCTGCAAGGAGACTCTTTAGCAGATGAGAAGGGCTACAGTCAGGAAGGTGACCAAGAACCCGATGGTCACTCTGACAGAGCTCCAGAGTTCCTCTGTGGAGATGGGAGAACCTTCCAGAAGGACAACCATCTCTGCAGCACTCCACCAATTAGGCATTTATGGTAGAGTGGCCAGATGGAAGCCACTCCTCAGTAAAAGGCACCCAAAATAGTGTTTCTTCTAAAACACAATTCAGCCATTCTGAAAGATTTAAACCACTGTTGTCGAGGATTTAGCATTTTAAATTAGGAGAGTATGCTTATTTTTAAGTGGTTCCTTCTTCTGTAGTTCCCACAAAACAACTTGAAAGTGATGAAATTATTACAAAATAGATTACTTATTCTTTATTTTCCATCTTGATGTGACGATTAATGTAGAATAATACAATCTCATTGATGCTGGTAAGGATTAGGACCAGCTGATTCTGAAGGTTTTGTGGGAAAAAACAAGATCCACATGATGTTAGGCAATTTCTTTATTTGAATTATGTAAACCGTTATTGGAATGAACATCTTGAAAATATATTTGTGGTTTTAACTGACAGTAATTATTTTAATTAAATAAATGACTTTTTTTTAAATGTATTGTATTAGACGCTCTTATCCAGTTAGGTCATTCGTCTTAATGTAGCTAGGTGAGACCACCACATATCGCAGTCATAGTAAGTACTACATATCACAGTCATAGTAAGTACCACATATCGCAGTCATAGTAAGTACTACATATCACAGTCATAGTAAGTACTACATATCACATTCATAGTAAGTACTACATATCACAGTCATAGTAAGTACTACATATCACAGTCATAGTAAGTACTACATATCACAGTCATAGTAAGAACTACATATCACAGTCATAGTAAGAACTACATATCACAGTCATAGTAAGTACTACATATCACAGTCATAGTAAGTACTACATATCACAGTCATAGTAAGAACTACATATCACAGTCATAGTAAGTACTACATATCACAGTCATAGTAAGTACTACATATCACAGTCATAGTAAGTACTACATATCACAGTCATAGTAAGTACTACATATCACAGTCATAGTAAGAACTACATATCACAGTCATAGTAAGAACAACATATCACAGTCATAGTAAGTGCTACATATCACAGTGATAGTAAGAGCTACATATCACAGTCATAGTAAGAACTACATATCACAGTCATAGTAGGAACTACATATCACAGTCATAGTAGGAACTACATATCACAGTCATAGTAAGTACTACATATCACAGTCATAATAAGTACTACATATCACAGTCATAGTAAGAACTACATATCACAGTCATAGTAAGTACTAATTAATAATTAGATAGGTCCTGGCTGACTGAAACCCAACTCTACTGGAATAATCAGAAAGGTCCTGATTGACTGAAACCCAACTCTACTGGGATAATTAGATAGGTCCTGATTGACTGAAACCCAATTCGACTGGGATAATTAGATAGGTCCTGGCTGACTGAAACCCAACTCTACTGGAATAATCAGAAAGGTCCTGATTGACTGAAACCCAACTCTACTGGGATAATTAGATAGGTCCTGATTGACTGAAACCCAATTCGACTGGGATAATTAGATAGGTCCTGGCTGACTGAAACCCAACTCTACTGGGATAATTAGATAGGTCCTGGCTGACTGAAACCCAACTCTACTGGGATAATTAGATAGGTCCTGATTGACTGAAACCCAATTCGACTGGGATAATTAGATAGGTCCTGGCTGACTGAAACCCAACTCTACTGGGATAATTAGATAGGTCCTGGCTGACTGAAACCCAACTCTACTGGGATAATTAGATAGGTTCTGGCTGACTGAAACCCAACTCTACTGGGATAATTAGATAGGTCCTGGCTGACTGAAACCCAACTCTACTGGGATAATTAGATAGGTCCTGGCTGACTGAAACCCAACTCTACTGGGATAATTAGATAGGTCCTGATTGACTGAAACCCAATTCGACTGGGATAATTAGATAGGTCCTGGCTGACTGAAACCCAACTCTACTGGGATAATTAGATAGGTCCTGGCTGACTGAAACCCAACTCTACTGGGATAATTAGATAGGTTCTGGCTGACTGAAACCCAACTCTACTGGGATAATTAGATAGGTTCCGCAGTATTGTATTGTGTTGTATTTTTTTGTTCAAAATATGTACGGTAATTTTATGGATCACCTTAAGAATTATATCCTACTGTCTGCATTGTGTTTCTTCATAATATGTTCATGGTATTTTCATGGAGTTTGAGCCCACCTCAACATAACTATCATCGCCATTCCACACTAACTGAAAACAAATAGTGTGAGAGGTTGATTTACTCTGTTATTTTTCTCTCTAGTTTCTAAGGCATATTTATTGACAGTGGTAAATTAATCCATGCAGCCCCACCCCCCCCATATTGTAATTTGCTGAATAAACATTTGACATTGTGCTGCAAG
The DNA here is from genome assembly GCA_030435695.1 of Brachymystax lenok tsinlingensis. Classification (NCBI taxonomy): domain Eukaryota; kingdom Metazoa; phylum Chordata; class Actinopteri; order Salmoniformes; family Salmonidae; genus Brachymystax; species Brachymystax lenok. The sequence continues at coordinate 3,436,623 of CM059804.1, read as the reverse complement.
AATGTATGACCTGTTAGTAATGGGACAAGACAGTTACAGGAGATATGGTATGAAGTTGTTTTATTAGTAGAAATCGACATTGTAGGCTACAACTTTCCTGCACTAGGCTGGTCTACTTGGAGTGATTTTAAGGTCCCACATTCCTGCACTAGGCTGGTCTACTTGGAGTGATTTTAAGGTCCCACATTCCTGCACTAGGCTGGTCTACTTGGAGTGATTTTAAGGTCCCACATTCCTGCACTAGGATGTACAGTGTCTACAGACGGTTACAGTGTCTACAGACGGTTACAGTATCTACAGACGGTTACAGTATCTACAGATGTACAATATCGACAGACGGTTACAGTATCTACAGATGGTTACAGTATCTACAGATGTACAGTGTCTACAGATGGTTACAGTATCTACAGATGGTTACAGTATCTACAGATGTACAGTGTCTACAGATGGTTACAGTGTCTACAGACAGTTACAGTATTTACAGACGGTTACAGTATCTACAGACGGTTATAGTATCTACAGATGGTTACAGTATCTACAGATGTACAGTGTCTACAGATGGTTACAGTGTCTACAAACAGTTACAGTATTTACAGATGGTTACAGTATCTACAGACGGTTATAGTATCTACAGATGTACAGTATCTACAGATGGTTACAGTATCTACAGATGGTTACAGTATCTACAGATGTACAGTATCTACAGATGGTTACAGTATCTACAGACTTGATACAGTATCTACAGATGGTTACAGTATCTACAGATGCACAGTATCTACAGATGTACAGTATCTACAGATGGTTACAGTATCTACAGATGTACAGTGTCTACAGATGTACAGTATCTACAGACGGTTACAGTATCTACAGACGGTTACAGTATCTACAGATGTACAGTATCTAAAGATGTACAGTATCTACAGACGGTTACAGTATCTACAGATGTATACTATCTACAGATGTACAGTATCTACAGATTTTTACAGTATCTACAGACGGTTACAGTATCTACAGATGTACAGTATCTACAGACGGTTACAGTATCTACAGACGGTTACAGTATCTACAGATGTACAGTATCGACAGATGGTTACAGTGTCTACAGATGTACAGTGTCTACAGATGGTTACAGTATCTACAGATGGTTACAGTGTCTACAGATGTACAGTGTCTACAGATGGTTACAGTGTCTACAGACGGTTACAGTATCTACAGATGTACAGTATCGACAGACGGTTACAGTATCTACAGATGTACAGTATCGACAGATGGTTACAGTATCTACAGATGGTTACAGTATCTACAGATGGTTACAGTGTCTACAGACGGTTACAGAATCTACAGATGTATAGTATCTACAGATGGTTACAGTATCTACAGATGGTTACAGTATCTACAGATGGTTACAGTATCTACAGATGAATAGTATCTACAGATGTATAGTATCTACAGATGGTTACAGTATCTACAGATGTACAGTATCGACAGACGGTTACAGTATCGACAGATGGTTACAGTATCTACAGATGGTTACAGTATCTACAGATGGTTACAGTATCTACAGATGAATAGTATCTACAGATGTATAGTATCTACAGATGGTTACAGTATCTACAGATGTACAGTATCGACAGACGGTTACAGTATCTACAGATGGTTACAGTGTCTACAGATGGTTACAGTATCTACAGATGGTTACAGTGTCTACAGACGGTTACAGAATCTACAGATGTACAGTATCTACAGATGTACAGTATCTACAGATGGTTACAGTATCGACAGATGGTTACGGTATCGACAGACGGTTACAGTATCTACAGATGGTTACAGTACCTACAGATGGTTACAGTATCGACAGACTGTTACAGTATCTACAGACGGTTACAGTATCTACAGATGTACAGTATCTACAGATGGTTACAGTATCTACAGATGGTTACAGTGTCTACAGATGGTTACAGTATCTACAGATGTACAGTATCTACAGATGGTTACAGTGTCTACAGATGTACAGTGTCTACAGATGGTTACAGTATCTACAGATGTACAGTATCTACAGATGGTTACAGTATCTACAGATGGTTACAGTATCTACAGATGTACAGTATCTACAGATGGTTACAGTATCTACAGATGTACAGTATCTACAGATGGTTACAGTGTCTACAGATGGTTACAGTATCTACAGATGGTTACAGTATCTACAGATGTACAGTATCTACAGATGGTTACAGTATCTACAGATGGTTACAGTATCTACAGATGTACAGTATCTACAGATGGTTACAGTATCTACAGATGTACAGTATCTACAGATGGTTACAGTGTCTACAGATGGTTACAGTATCTACAGATGGTTACAGTATCTACAGATGTACAGTATCTACAGATGGTTACAGTATCTACAGATGTACAGTATCTACAGATGTACAGTATCTACAGATGGTTACAGTATCTACAGATGTACAGTATCTACAGATGGTTGCAGTGTCTACAGATGGTTACAGTGTCTACAGATGGTTACAGTATCTACAGATGGTTACAGTGTCTACAGATGGTTACAGTATCTACAGATGTACAGTATCTACAGATGGTTACAGTATCTACAGATGTACAGTATCTACAGATGGTTACAGTGTCTACAGATGGTTACAGTGTCTACAGATGGTTACAGTATCTACAGATGGACTATCCAGAGTATTCAAATAAAGTGTGACCATTTTTTTTTGTGCGATGAGGTAATATCGTGTGCAATGTTTCCAAAATAATGAATCTGTAAGAGTGGTTATGCATCTATTGGTTGGATTATATTTTGTGCAATTTCAGTCTTACATTTATGTTCTAGAAATGTGAAGTTATGTGTCGGTGTGTTTAAGCAGTTAGACAACCTTTTCTGTGCGTCACACACACACACACACTCACACTCACACTCACTCACACACACACACACACACACACACACTGGCACACACACACACACACACACACACACTGACACACACCTTGTGTGTGAGTGCTGACGTCGGGATTGCATCAAAATTGCCTGTCATCAAGCGCATTCAGCCTACCTATTCATTCATCCATTCATATTTTTTTATGGGCTATTTTGTGAATGAGAAGATATAATCGGATGAATGAAAGTGTGTATTTGTGCTTTTATATTATAATGACTGACTGCCTATTTATTATAATGACGGACTGACTGCCTTTCTATTATAATGACTGACTGCCTTTATATTATAATGACTGACTGCCTTTCTATTATAATGACTGACTGCCTTTATATTATAATGACTGACTGCCTTTCTATTATAATGACTGACTGCCTTTATATTATAATGACTGACTGCCTTTCTATTATAATGACTGACTGCCTTTATATTATAATGACTGACTGCCTTTATATTATAATGACTGACTGCCTTGATATTATAATGACTGGCTGTGTTTGTCATGCATCATGGTCTTCACCAGTGTAAGGTTAGGCGTATCTCTGGCCAGACTATTCATGTTCACTATATAGGGCAAACTACTCTGTGATTTGGATTTTGCTACAATTTCATAGAGAAAGAATACTACTATTCGATGTTGAATCAAAGCCCTATACTAACTATATAGCATATGGACTAGTCTAATGTTGGAGACAAAGCATAAATTGGGTTTGCATATAAAAGAACAACGCAAAGTGGCCCATATAGCTAATTCTATTAAAATGTGATTCTTCCTCTATTCTATTCTTATTCCTCTCATGGAGAATTCTCCAAGTCTTGCCTTTTTAACATCAATACAATATAGAGGATGTATGCGGTACAGCGGCGGTTACCAACCAATGATTTATGTAAACATTGTTACCAACCCTGAGAAAACACACCTATACACACTCCCCGACCGCCCCGGATTCTCTGCTGTAGTACTGAAAACGCATAGCCTATCGATCCGGACACAGCTTTCGTCCGTCTCCAGCGAGTAGCCGACAGGCTGGGCGTGTGGTGTGGTGGTGGTGGCTCAGCCCGTAGAGCAACGAGCGACACCCAGGACCAGTTATCCTGAACACAACAGCGATCTGGAGCGTACAGCGTCGACCGTCAACTGTACGTTGCACTTCCCGGTTTATTTTATCCGTCGCCGTCTACGGTATACAGTACACTCCCATTTCTCCCTCCTCCTCCTCCTCCTCCTCCTCCTCCTCCTCCCAGCCCGTGTGCCTCCCTCCGTTCAGTCACTCTTTCTCGTCCTAATCTGGCACTTCCACTGCTTCAGTGGTGCCGCGGCGAGGAGAGGAGAGGACCGACGTTTAGCTACACCTTGGAAGGCGAGTGAGGGAGGAGAACCCCTTTGCCCCACTGCTGCTCTCGTCTATACGTTCACGTTACCGTGCTGGTAACGGACCACGCACTGTTCACGACCACGGGCATTCCCCGGCTCGGGTTGGCACGGGCTATTAGGACCTAGGACATATCATCTCTTCTGGTAGAGAGCAACGGGACTTTGAGCAGAAAGGCACCGGTACCCTGGTTTATATCCGTGTCCCTCCTCGCTCTCTGCTCGCTCACAGGCAGACATGGACGATGGTCCGTCTTCGACAAGCTGTTTTCGAAGGATCACGGACTGTTTTCTGGGCTCAAGTAAGTACTTTTTCCCCGTGCAACAGTTAACCTGCTGAATGTGATCTTTATCAATGGGGGCATGAATCCATACGTTTTATTATCCACGATTTGAACACGGGATTTTGTGGCTCTAGTTTTGGATTTTTTGCCTTGATTAGAATTGCATATGGGATAATCCACGATTATTAATAGTTCTAACACACGTGTCTTATTATGACCAGTTACAACTATATAACAACTTTAAAAATGTCAAACTTTCATAATGACAAAAGATCGATAGCTGATCGGTGACAACATCCGAAACACGGAGGAGAGAAAAGTAGAATACCACACCATGTAGTGAACGGTAAGGAGTATGCACAGTTCAATACTTATTTCTCAGGAGTAACGGAAAGAAATCCCCGGTCCACCACGTGTAGTACGGTTGATGTAGACCTACGGCGCCTGATGAGATGATCAACGCACCGCTGTAGACCCGTTTCATCCCAAACGACTGACTGACAAAAAAAAACATGGAAATTGCCATTGATCACACACCATAGTAAGGTTGGAGACTTAAGGTGCCACTCGCAAAATAAATCCCTTATCGCCTTTGCGGTGACGAACGTAAATAATGCTCCGGTGAACGGAGATATACATATTCAATGTGCAATGTGCAATGTGTAATGTGTTTTATTGTCTGTTTGATCGTTTTACTGTAAACTCGAGAGCCAAAGACACATTTTCATTGTGTGTAAACGTATTATTAAACATAAAAATTAAAAAAAACATTTGTACAGTAACTGATGCAAAATGTAATGCTTAAGTTGAGGTTACCCACAATAATGCACAGTTATAGTGTTACACTGACGAATACATATTGTGGTTAATAAATTTAATTAACGACACTATACAAGTCAATTTGAGAAAAATATTGAATTCAGGAATTTATTTAAAAAGAAAAATGGGTGCCTAATCTAGGGACATGAAACAGATCATAGAGACATGATTGGAAAGCACAGCATTTGTGTTTCAGTATTGAAGTCGGCATAGTCAAGTAGGCAGTATAGTTGATGTTCTCGGTTGTAGACTGAAATACAGGTATCTATGCCAAGGCGCATTGAAGCTGTCCTGATGGCTGGTGGCCCAACGCCCTATTAAGACTCTTTATGTTGGTCGTTTCCTTTATTTTGGCAGTTACCTGTATCATTGAAAGTATCACAAATTGAGCCATGCTGCTCTTATCCAATTAATCAACCGTCTCACTCTAACAATCAATTAATCAGGTCTTCATTTGGGAGAATCCTGACAGCACTTCCTGGGCCAGGGGAGATGGGGGAACTGAAGTTCACAAAAATGTCACAAACTTGAGTCTCTCTGTCTCACTGGGGAAAATACATACTTTCCATGCATCATATCCTGTGTAATTTGTTTAGACAATGTAGATAGATTTTTTGTTTATAATGAAGTAAGTGTATATTATTTGTTGTAGAGGGGAGATTATACAACACATCTGAACTCTCTCGGGGTGGATGGATGAAAGTGTACAAGAACACATTCAGAACACTTTAACCACACAATAGATACATTGCACGCCATCCATGTAGGATCCATGGTTGTGAAGTACAGTGGAGAACTCTGAATGTCCGGTCCCCGGACTAGATGAGGGCAGCTCTGTTCTCTTAGTGAGACGAAGCTGTATACGGTTCCAGAGGCGTGAGTGTTTTTTTACATTTTGTTTTTGCTGACGTCGGGAGACACCGGGGCAAAATTAAAAACTGCAATGCCCGGAGCTGGACTAAGCTCACTGCTTAGTCCACTGTGCCACCCCATCCACAATGAGTTAGCAAGGCGAGTCTTAATTATTGGCTGAATTTAACCCTATCCCAAACCTTAATCCTTAATTTAACCAATCAGAATTCATGCCTGACGTTAATTAACCCAAATCCCAAACCTTAATCCTTAATTTAACCAATAGGAATTAATGGCAAAATCTTTAACCAATCGGGAATGAATGCCTGAAGTTAACCCTAGAGTTGTTTCTGTATCCCAAACCATAACCCTTAACTTAACTGTGGAGTTGTTTACTCAAAACTCATGAGGGAGCTTTGTGCCCAAATACAGGACGTCACCACTAGGGGCAACGGTGAGGACTATTACCGTGAAGTAGGCTTGTGTTTTGCTGGGCGCTGAGGACAGGGGTGGCGGATGGGCATAATCCACAATCTCAGGCTCTTAGGGTCTCGTGTTCAATGCCAGTTATAGACACTCGTTTTTGCAACTTCTAAATTTAACGTTTCACCCCAAACATGTCTAAATTTGATGTGTGGGGCAACTTCAAAATTTGACGTTTGGAGGAACTGGGAAAAACGTCTAATTCTGCAGTGAGACTGTGAGAGCTTGTAGAGATTCTATCAGATCTGTGCTAGCCGACACATGATACAGTCCAGACTCCCAGTGGTTCCTCAGGACAGACTAGAGTCAGTATGAGCGGAGAGATAACATTATACAGTCCAGACTCCCAGTGGTTCCTCAGGACAGACTAGAGTCAGTATGAGCGGAGAGATAACATTATACAGTCCAGACTCCCAGTGGTTCCTCAGGACAGACTAGAGTCAGTATGAGAGGAGAGACAACATGATACAGTCCAGACTCCCAGTAGTTCCTCAGGACAGACTAGAGTCAATATGAGAGGAGAGACAACATGATACAGTCCAGACTCCCAGTGGTTCCTCAGGACAGACTAGAGTCAGTATGAGAGAGGAGACAACATGATACAGTCCAGACTCCCAGTGGTTCCTCAGGACAGACTAGAGTCAGTATGAGAGGAGAGACAACATGATGCAGTCCAGACTCCCAGTGGTTCCTCAGGACAGACTAGAGTCAGTATGAGAGGAGACAACATGATGCAGTCCAGACTCCCAGTGGTTCCTCAGGACAGACTAGAGTCAGTATGAGAGAGGAGACAACATGATACAGTCCAGACTCCCAGTGGTTCCTCAGGACAGACTAGAGTCAGTATGAGAGGAGAGATAACATGATACAGTCCAGACTCCCAGTGGTTCCTCAGGACAGACTAGAGTCAGTATGAGAGGAGAGACAACATGATACAGTCCAGACTCCCAGTGGTTCCTCAGGACAGACTAGAGTCAGTATGAGAGAGGAGACAACATGATACAGTCCAGACTCCCAGTGGTTCCTCAGGACAGACTAGAGTCAGTATGAGAGGAGAGACAACATGATACAGTCCAGACTCCCAGTGGTTCCTCAGGACAGACTAGAGTCAGTATGAGAGAGGAGACAACATGATACAGTCCAGACTCCCAGTGGTTCCTCAGGACAGACTAGAGTCAGTATGAGGAGAGACAACATGATGCAGTCCAGACTCCCAGTGGTTCCTCAGGACAGACTAGAGTCAGTATGAGAGGAGAGACAACATGATACAGTCCAGACTCCCAGTGGTTCCTCAGGACAGACTAGAGTCAGTATGAGAGGAGAGACAACATGATACAGTCCAGACTCCCAGTGGTTCCTCAGGACAGACTAGAGTCAGTATGAGAGGAGAGACAACATGATGCAGTCCAGACTCCCAGTGGTTCCTCAGGACAGACTAGAGTCAGTATGAGAGGAGAGACAACATGATACAGTCCAGACTCCCAGTGGTTCCTCAGGACAGACTAGAGTCAGTATGAGAGGAGAGATAACATGATGCAGCCCAATCCTCACTAATCTCCCAGTCCCTGCCGCTGAAAAACATCTCCACAGCATGATGCTGCCACCACCATGCTTCACCGTAGGGCTGCTATTGCCCAGGTGATGAGCGGAGCCTGGTTTCCTCCAGACGTGACACTTGGCATTCAGGCCAAAGAGTTCAACCTTGGTTTCATCAGACCAGAGAATCTAGTTTCTCATGGTCTTAGAGTCCTTTAGGTGCCTTTTGGCAAACTCCAAGCGGGCGTTCATGTGCCTTTTACTGAGGAGTGGCTTCTGTCTGGCCACTCTACCATAAAGGCCTGATAGGTGGAGTGCTGCAGAGATGGTTGTCCTTCTGGAAGGTTCTCCCATCTCCACATTAGAACTCTGGAGCTCTGTGAGAGTGACCATCGGGTTCTTCATCACCTCCCTGACCAAGGCTCTTCTCCCCCGATTTGCTCAGTTTGGCCAGGCGGCCAGCTCTAGGAAGAGTCTTTGTGGTTCCAAACTTCTTCCATTTAAGAATGATGGCCACTGTGTTCTTCTGATGTCATTATGGGGTATTGTGATGTCATTATGGGGTATTGTGTGTAGATTGCTGATGATTTTTATTAATTTAATCAATTTTAGAATAAGGCTGTAACGTAACAAATTGTGGAAAAAATCAAGGGGTCTGAATACATTCTGAATGCACTGTATACTGTATACAACCCAAGCCTACACATAGCTATCTTAACATGAATGCACTAACTGTAAGCATTTAAATTGAATAATTTCAAATCCTTGGCGTACACATCCCAGAGAGCTGAAATAGTCTAACCACACGGACGCTGTAGTGAAGAAGGCACGACGGCGACTCTTCAACCTCAAGATGCTGAAGAAATTCGGCCTGTCCCAGAGGTCCCTGACAGTGTTCTACAGGAGCACCATCGAGAGCATACTGTCAGGCTGCATCACAGCCTGGTACGGCAACTCCATACACGCAGCCGAACGCACCATTGGGTGCACAGTGCCTGCCCTACAGGACACCTACAACACCCGGTGTCTCAGGACGGCCAAGAAGATCATCAGGGACTCCGTAGCCACCCAAGCCATGCCCTGTTCTCCCCACTCTAATCACTCAGATGAGGGCAGTATAGCAGCATCATGGCAAAAACTGAAACACTGGCCAATAGTTTCTAAACTCAGACCCCCCTCCCTCCCCATGTAACGCTGTGTATATAATATCAATGTATGTAGAATATATGAATAACAACATAAGCTGTAAAAAATACTGAAATGCAAAACAAAGTTACTTTTTCCCTCCGAGGAGGGGAGTGTGGATTGGTGGATGGACCAATAAAAAAATTAAAATGTTGCATATGAGAGGTTAGATAGGTTGTGTCCGGTTGGGGGAGTGGATGACATCTGGGGGCTTGAACTCAGCCCTGCCCCCTCGAGGACCAGTTCTCTTTCACTCAAACGCAGGCTGTGGAAGAAGCTAGGAGGAATGACGCAGATCAACATCTCCTGAGGGACTATTACCCAGCTAGCACATTTGGTTCTTTGGAAGTTGTGGGAACGTACGTTTTTGGTTTCCCATTGGATTCTGGACCAGTTTTTTTTACGTTCTAAGAACGGAATGTTTTACTTTGGTTCCTTGAAAGTTTTCCTGGGATGGTTTATTAACGTTCTGTGAACATAAATTATAGGTTATTTGTCTACCCCTCTTCTGAGAACATGTTTCAAGAAAACATTTAATAACACTTTCTGGCTTAGTTTAACTGTTTTGAACTCCGAGCACAGACAGATGGACATTTATTTACTGCAAGCACATTACTTTTTTTATTGTGGCACAGAGTCAGTGAGATTTGAATCTATGAGCTTCTGTTCTCTATCATGGAATTAGTCCACTACACCACCAGGATGGAGCTAGCATGACATGTTTTTATTTTATTTATTTTTTTACTCTTTCAAAGCTGTTAATTTTAGTCTATTCAAATAGAACCTATTTCAAAGGAAATAGGAAACTCATTACGAAACTCATTAAGATCAGGCCAATTAGTGGGCGTGTCTAACACACCTGAACACTTAACAAGATAGAGGATAGACAGTTTTGTTTGATTTGACGATATGTTTTTAAATAACAGGCTTAGAACATTCAATGAACGTTACACATTTTTTTCTGGAAAGTTGTAATGTTTTGAGAACATGACTTTAAGGTAACCTATAGGAGACGTTATACTGATGTACTGAAATTCCCGCCTAAGAAATATGGTTCTCGGGAATGTTATGTGCTAGCTGGGTGTCCTGCACCATTTCCAGAACGTTGTCGGAAGGTTGAATGCAAAATAACCATTAGGACAACCACGCTCTCACCAAGCTCCAAGAAACAAATGGTTCTCAGAACATTATGTGCTAGCTGGGTAGTGACAGTGTAGAGCAGAGCAGACCTAAAAAAAGAATCAAGATTTGCTCTGCTTTGTAGAATAAGGACAGAGATATGTATGTAGGGCCTTACTATACGCACAGGTTGAAATGAGCAGACCTAAAAACGTATTACCAAAATATCTGCTTTTCAGAAAAAGGACAGATTGTTGATGGTTTGTGTGAGGAGAGAATTTTAGTAATTTTTTTCTCCCCGTTTTCCCATGCCTCAACAAGGCATATGGTGTCAAATTGAGAGATGTGTCCTTTTTAGTACTCGTCTTCTCTTGTGTCATCAATGCACCTGTGAACTTGTATTTCTTTCTAAATGTTCTGTAACATTGTAACCTTCTGAAATTAGACCCCAGGTTTTACTCAGTAAATTCAGGACAGAGAGATTGGGGTTTCAGTCTGATGCATAACATATGAAGTATTCAGACCCCTTCACTTTTTCCCACATTTTGTTACATTACAGCCTTATTCTAAAATGGATTAAATTATTTTTCCCCCTCATCAATCTACCAACAATACCCCATAATGACGAAGCAAAAACAGGATTTTGGAAATTTTTGCAAATGTATTAAAAATAAAAAACAGAAATACCTTATTTATGTAAGTATTCAGACCCTTTGCTATGAGACTTGTAATTGTGTCACGACTTCATCCGAAGTCTGTCCCTCTTCCTGTTCGGGCAGTGTTCGTCGTTCATCGTCACCGGTTTTCTAACCATCACCGATTCCTTCCTGTGTGTCTATTGGTTTTGGTTTTGATTGTTCACACCTGTTTTGTGGGGATTTCTAAACTTAACGCTAGCGCTCTGTCAATAAAATTCCCAGCTGCACCTGAATCGACGAGTGCCTTATGCTGAGAATACGGAGAATAATCTGGGAAACACACAGACACAAACAATTGGCTAACAGAGGACTCTGGATGAGAGTGGTGCATACTCACCAGAGGTGACGCCAGAGTACTCTGCCTGCCGTCTCCTCTCCTAGAAGCACCAACCCTGCACCGACCAGCAGTGTGCCTCTGCGGCCACAGATGGTACAGGTGAAGGTTCCTCCTCCGGTCTCCCACGCGCTGTCCCTCCTAGTTCCATAGGCTCTGGAGAGGGAATGCCGGAGGGTCGACAGGACCCTCTCTGGACGTCCGCGGGTGACCAACAGATTATCCAGCCGTATGGAGAGGTCTACCAGTTGATCGAATGTCACCGTGACGTCTCTGCAGGCCAGTTCCCGTCGGACGTCCTCGCGTAGGCTACACCTATAATGATCGATGAGGGCCCTGTCGTTCCAGCCCGCTCCGGCAGCCAAAGTCCGGAACTCAAGAGCAAACTCCTAAGTGCTCCTTGTCCCCTGTCTCAGATGGAAGAGCTGCTCTACCGCCGCTCTACCCTCGGGAGGATGATCGAATACCACTCGGAAGCGATGGGTGAAATCTTCAAAGTGGTCCAACGTTGCGTCTCCTTCTCTCCAGACGGCGTTGGCCCACTCTAATGCTCTCCCAGTGAGACAGGAGACAAGAGTGGACACTCTCTCCCTTCCTGAGGGAGCTGGATGCACGGTGGCCAAGTAGAGGTCCAGTTGTAATAAGAACCCTTGACACTGTGCTGCTGTTCCATCATACTCCCTGGGAAGGGAGAGACGAATCCCACTGGTTTCAGAGTCCGGAGATGGAGGGGTAGCCAGACTTGGGTTGGGTAGTCGAGGCGCTGGAGAGATGTCCTGTCTCTCCCAGCGGTCCAATGTTTGGACAACGCGATCCATAGCGGTCCCAAGTTGTTGTAGCATCGCTGAATGTTCAAGGACGCGTTCCTCGACTCCTCGGCCAGGATTTCCTGCTCCTGCTGACTCCATAAATGATGGTGCGTGATTTCTGTAAGTAGTCCGGGGTGTGTGGAAGGAGTCAGGCGCAGGAGATATGCAAAATATGAGTATTCTTTAATGTAGTCGCCAGAGAACATACAGGCACACTAGTAGAGCAATACTCATTACAAACCAAAACCCCAAAATAAACACGGGTATAATTGCAACAAACCGGAGTACTGAAAAAATACAAATCAAATACCCTGCACGAAGTAAAACGGTAGCAACCTACTCTATCAATAGACAAAACAATCACGCACAAGGGAAGACGGGAAAAGGAGGAAATTATAACAGGGGCGTGATTGGGAGAAAATACAAAACAGGTGTGAACAATCAAAACCAAAACCAATAGAAACACAGGAATGAATCGGTGATGGTTAGAAAACCGATGACGACGAACGCCGAACACCGCCCGAAAAGGAAGAGGGACCGACTTCGGCTGAAGTCGTGACAAATTGAGGTCAGGTGCATCCGATTTCTATTGATCATCCTTGAGATGCTTCTAAAACTTGATTGGTTTCCACCTGTAGTAAATTCAATTGATTGGACATGATTTGGAAAGGCACACATCTGTCTATATAAGGTCCCACAGTTGACAGTGCATGTCAGAGCAAAAACCAAGCCACGAGGTGAAAGGAATTGTCCGTAGAGCTCTGAGACAGGATTGTGTTCATGTCCAGATCTTTGGAAGGGTACCAAAAAATGCATTTAAGGTTCCAAAGAACACAGTGGCCTACATCATTCTTAAACGGCTGAAGTTTGGAACCACTAAGACCCTTTCTAGAGCTGGCCACCCGGCCAAACTGAGCAATCGGGGGAGAAGGGCCTTGGTCAGGGAGGTGACCAAGAACCTGATGGTCACTCTGACAGAACTCCAGAGTTCCTATGTGGAGATGGGAGAACCTTCCAGAAGGACAACCATTTCTGCAGCACTCCACCTATCAGGCTTTTATGGTTGTGTGGCCAGACGGAAGCCACTCCTCGGTAAAAGGCACATGACTTGGAGTTTGCCAAAAGGCACCTAAAGACTCTTTGGCCTGAATGCCAAGCGTCACGTCTGGAGGAAACCAGGCACCATCCCTACGGTGAAGCATGGTGGTGGCAGTATCATGCTGTGGGGAGACTAGTCAGGATTGAGGTAAAGATGAACAGAGCAAAGTACAGAGAGATCCTTGATAAAAACCTGCTCCAGAGCGCTCAGGACCTCAGACTGGGGCGAAGGTTCACCTTCCAACAGGACAACAACCCTAAGCACACAGCCAAGAAAACGCAGGAGTGAGTTCGGAACAAGTCTATTACCCGTAGCGCCAAGTCTAGGACCAAAAGGCTCTTTAACAGCTTCTACCCCCAAGCCATAAGACTGCTGAACAATTAATCAAATGGCCCGGACTATTTATATTGACATCCCCCACCCACCCGTTTATTCTGTAACTCGCTGTTTATTATCTATGCATAGTCACTTCACCCCTACCTACATGTACAAATTACCTCAACTAACCTGTACCCCCGCACATTGACTCTGTACCGGTACCCCCTGTATATAGCCTCCACTATGGCTCGGTACCGGTACCCCCTGTATATAGCCTCCACATTGACTCGGTACCGGTACCCCCTGTATATAGCCTCCACTATGACTCGGTACCGGTACCCCCTGTATATAGCCTCCACTATGACTCGGTACCGGTACCCCCTGTATATAGCCTCCACATTGACTCTGTACCGGTGTATATAGAAAAGTTATTACCTCGTACCCCAGCACATGGACTCAGTACTGGTACCCCGTGTATATAGACAAGTTATTAACTCGTAGCCCTGCACACGGACTCAGTACTGGTACCCCGTGTATATAGACAAGTTATTACCTCATACCCCAGCACATGGACTCAGTACTGGTACCCCGTGTATATAGACAAGTTATTACCTAGTACCCTGCACATGGACTCAGTACTGGTACCCGTGTATATAGACAAGTTATTACCTCGTAACCCAGCACACGGACTCAGTACTGGTACCCCGTGTATATAGACAAGTTATTAACTCGTAACCCAGCACATGGACTCAGTACTGGTACCCCGTGTATATAGACAAGTTATTACCTCATACCCCAGCACATGGACTCAGTACTGGTACCCCGTGTATATAGACAAGTTATTACCTCGTACCCCAGCACACGGACTCAGTACTGGTACCCCGTGTATATAGACAAGTTATTACCTCATACCCCAGCACATGGACTCAGTACTGGTACCCCGTGTATATAGACAAGTTATTACCTCATACCCCAGCACATGGACTCAGTACTGGTACCCCGTGTATATAGACAAGTTATTACCTAGTACCCCTGCACATGGACTCAGTACTGGTACCCCGTGTATATAGACAAGTTATTACCTCGTAACCCAGCACACGGACTCAGTACTGGTACCCCGTGTATATAGACAAGTTATTAACTCGTAACCCAGCACATGGACTCAGTACTGGTACCCCGTGTATATAGACAAGTTATTACCTCATACCCCAGCACATGGACTCAGTACTGGTACCCCGTGTATATAGACAAGTTATTACCTCAGACCCCAGCACACGGACTCAGTACTGGTACCCCGTGTATTTAGACAAGTTATTACCTCATACCCCAGCACACGGACTCAGTACTGGTACCCCGTGTATATAGACAAGTTATTACCTCATACCCCAGCACATGGACTCAGTACTGGTACCCCGTGTATATAGACAAGTTATTACCTAGTACCCCTGCACATGGACTCAGTACTGGTACCCCGTGTATATAGACAAGTTATTACCTCGTAACCCAGCACACGGACTCAGTACTGGTACCCCGTGT
The DNA here is from genome assembly GCA_030435695.1 of Brachymystax lenok tsinlingensis. NCBI lineage: Eukaryota > Metazoa > Chordata > Actinopteri > Salmoniformes > Salmonidae > Brachymystax > Brachymystax lenok. The sequence continues at coordinate 3,421,228 of CM059804.1, read as the reverse complement.
ATATAGACAAGTTATTAACTCGGAACCCAGCACATGGACTCAGTACTGGTACCCGTGTATATAGACAAGTTATTACCTCATACCCCAGCACATGGACTCAGTACTGGTACCCGTGTATATAGACAAGTTATTACCTCAGACTCCCAGCACACGGACTCAGTACTGGTACCCGTGTATATAGACAAGTTATTACCTCATACCCCAGCACATGGACTCAGTACTGGTACCCTGTGTATATAGACAAGTTATTACCTAGTACCCCTGCACATGGACTCAGTACTGGTACCCCGTGTATATAGACAAGTTATTACCTCAGACCCCAGCACACGGACTCAGTACTGGTACCCTGTATATAGACAAGTTATTACCTCATACCCCAGCACATGGACTCAGTACTGGTACCCCCGTGTATATAGACAAGTTATTACTCAGACCCCAGCACACGGACTCAGTACTGGTACCCGTGTATATAGACAAGTTATTACCTCATACCCCAGCACATGGACTCAGTACTGGTACCCTGTATATAGACAAGTTACTACCTCAGACTCCCAGCACACGGACTCCAGTACTGGTACCCTGTGTATATAGACAAGTTATTACCTCATACCCCAGCACATGGACTCAGTACTGGTACCCGTGTATATAGACAAGTTATTACCTCACTCCCAGCACACGGACTCAGTACTGGTACCCGTGTATATAGACAAGTTATTACCTCATACCCCAGCACATGGACTCAGTACTGGTACCCTGTGTATATAGACAAGTTACTACCTCAGACCCCAGCACATGGACTCCAGTACTGGTACCCCGTGTATATAGACAAGTTATTACCTGCACCCCAGCACATGGACTCCAGTACTGGTACCCGTGTATATAGACAAGTTACTACCTCGCACCCCAGCACATGGACTCAGTACTGGTACCCTGTATATAGACAAGTTATTACCTCGCACTCCCAGCACATGGACTCAGTACTGGTACCCCGTGTATATAGACAAGTTATTACCTCATACCCCAGCACATGGACTCAGTACTGGTACCCCGTGTATATAGACAAGTTATTACCTAGTACCCCAGCACATGGACTCAGTACTGGTACCCCGTGTATATAGACAAGTTATTACCTCAGACCCCAGCACACGGACTCAGTACTGGTACCCCGTGTATATAGACAAGTTATTACCTAGTACCCCAGCACATGGACTCAGTACTGGTACCCCGTGTATATAGACAAGTTATTACCTAGTACCCCAGCACATGGACTCAGTACTGGTACCCCGTGTATATAGACAAGTTATTACCTAGTACCCCTGCACATGGACTCAGTACTGGTACCCCGTGTATATAGACAAGTTATTACCTCGTACCCCAGCACACGGACTCAGTACTGGTACCCCGTGTATATAGACAAGTTATTACCTCAGACCCCAGCACACGGACTCCAGTACTGGTACCCGTGTATATAGACAAGTTATTACCTGTACCCCAGCACATGGACTCAGTACTGGTACCCCGTGTATATAGACAAGTTATTACCTCATACCCCAGCACATGGACTCAGTACTGGTACCCCGTGTATATAGACAAGTTATTACCTCATACCCCAGCACATGGACTCAGTACTGGTACCCCGTGTATATAGACAAGTTATTACCTAGTACCCCAGCACATGGACTCAGTACTGGTACCCCGTGTATATAGACAAGTTATTACCTCGTAACCCAGCACATGGACTCAGTACTGGTACCCCGTGTATATAGACAAGTTATTACCTCATACCCCAGCACATGGACTCAGTACTGGTACCCCGTGTATATAGACAAGTTATTACCTCATACCCCAGCACATGGACTCAGTACTGGTACCCCGTGTATATAGACAAGTTATCATTATTCATTGTGTATTTATTATTACTAATATAATTACGTCTTTTACTTTTCTATTATTTCTCGTTTTTCTTTCTCTTTGTATTGTTGGAGACGGCCCGTAAGTAAGCATTTAAAAAAGCAAATACATTTTGATTTGTTTTGACACACACACGTCCACACAGTCATAACTCTAACCCTAAACTTTACCCCAAAACCTAACCCTAAACCTAACCCTAAACCTAACACTAAACCTAACCCTAACTCTAAATCGAATTCTAACCCTAACACTAATGTTAACCTTAACCCTAAACCCCCCTAGAAAATAGCATTTGACCTTGTCCTCAGTTGGTCAAATGTTTGTTTACTTTTCTGGTCCCCACAAGTATAGTTAAACACACACACACACACACACACACATTTTCATTTGAGGCTTGTCTTCCCAGTGGGGACCATAGCAGCTGTGGTGGTTACAGTGTGTTACTGTAGCGGTAGAGATCTAACCACCAGGCGCACACACACACACACACACACACACACACACACACACACACACACACACACACACACACACACACACACACACACACACACACACACACACACACACACACACACACACAATCACAAACCAGGCCTTTGATGGTTGGTCGGCACCAAAGAGACTTGGTCAGTAGACCCGAGAGACGCACATCCTACAGAGTGTCACTGTGGCCAAGCCATACACACACAGTGCGTGTGGACACACACACACACATCCCACAGTTCTGTGTCACTGTGGTCTCATGCATTGTATTGCAAATTATTTCCAACAGGAACCGGAGAGGGAATGACTTGGGTTTAGGGTTAGGAATAGCAGGAACCAGAGAGGGTTGGGAATAACAGGAACCAGAGAGGGTTAGGGTTAGGAATAGCAGGAACCAGAGAGGGTTGGGAATAACAGGAACCAGAGAGGGTTAGGAATAGCAGGAACCAGAGAGGGTTAGGAATACCAGGAACCAGAGAGGGTTAGGAATAACAGGAACCAGAGAGGGTTAGGAATAACAGGAACCTGAGAGGGTTAGGAATACCAGGAACCAGAGAGGGTTAGGAATAACAGGAACCAGAGAGGGTTAGGAATAACAGGAACCAGAGAGGGTTAGGAATAGCAGGAACCAGAGAGGGTTAGGAATACCAGGAACCAGAGAGGGTTAGGGTTAGGAATAGCAGGAACCGGAGAGGGTTAGGAATAACAGGAACCAGAGAGGATTAGGACTAGCAGGAACCCGAGAGGGTTAGGAATAACAGGAACCAGAGAGGATTAGGACTAGCAAGAACCAGAGAGGGTTAGGAATAGCAGGAACCAGAGAGGGTTAGGAATAGCAGGAACCAGAGAGGGTTAGGAATAGCAGGAACCAGAGAGGGTTAGGAATAACAGGAACCAGTGAGGGTTAGGAATACCAGGAACCAGAGAGGGTTAGGAATAACAGTAACCAGACAGGGTTAGGAATACCAGGAACCAGAGAGGGTTAGGGTTAGGAATAGCAGGAACCGGAGAGGGTTAGGAATAACAAGAACCAGAGAGGGTTAGGACTAGCAGGAACCCGAGAGGGTTAGGAATACCAAGAACCAGAGAGGGTTAGGGTTAGGAATAGCAGGAACCAGAGAGGGTTAGGAATAGCAGGAACCAGAGAGGGTTAGGAATAACAGGAACCAGAGAGGGTTAGGAATAACAGGAACCAGAGAGGGTTAGGAATAACAGGAACCAGAGAGGTTTAGGAATAGCAGGAGCCAGAGAGGGTTAGGAATAGCAGGAACCAGAGAGGGTTAGGAATAGCAGGAACCAGAGAGGGTTAGGAATAACAGGAACCAGAGAGGGTTAGGAATACCAGGAACCAGAGAGGGTTAGGAATAGCAGGAACCAGAGAGGGTTAGGAATAACAGGAACCAGAGAGGGTTAGGAATAGCAGGAACCAGAGAGGGTTAGGGTTAGGAATAGCAGGAACCAGAGGGGGGTTTCGGTTAGTAATGTCTGTAATGTGTTGTACACAGAATCCTTGTGGCTTCCCGTTGTCCCAAACAGCCTTGGTTTGCGCAGATCATTTGCCTCTTAGGCGTGGGGTCTCGTGGCAATTCCCGTTGCACAGTGACCTGTTGTCCCAGGCGCGCGGGCTGGTCTGGCAGCCGCGGACGGAGATTTGGAGTTGGCCCCTGAAAGGTCCTATCCGATAGAAAGGGGTTTACCTCTGAATGTTATTTACCATGAGAGGGTTGTATGGGTATTAGTGTCAAGCGTTCCAGCTTTGGTGCCAAAATAAAGGACATTTAGGGTGATGTTGCGTCCTAATATGGCCTTTCGCCCCCTAAGTCGATGTCCTCCGGGTTTTTCCCTTTTTCGCCTCCTCCATCTGCTTCAGCGACAGGTTACATGCTAATCCTTCTGGACGTTGTGTGTTAAAGTTTGGTCATTAGTTTCGTGAAGTTCCTTACCAATTTGTTTGTTTTCTTTCTGCCTGTTTAGCCTCAGTAACCGGTTGTAAGTAAGACGACTAGTACAAGCGAGTTCACAAAGGCTGTGGATTTTTTTTTAAACATTTATTTAACCTTTAATTAACTAGGCAAGTCAGTTAAGAACAAATTCTTATTTACAATGACAGCCTAGGAACAGTGGGTTAACTGCCTTGTTCCGGGCCAGAATGACAGATTTTTACCTTGTCAGCTAAGGGATTCGATCCAGCAACCTTTCACGTTACTGGCCCAACACTCTAACCACTAGGCTACCTGCCGCCCGACATGTCTCTGTCTACTCTCTCCCCCTGTCTGTCTCTCTCTACTCTCTCTCTCTCTGTCTACTCTCTCCCCCTGTCTGTCTCTCTCTACTCTCTCTCTCTCTTTCTACTCTCTCTCCCCTGTCTGTCTCTCTCTACTCTCTCACTCTGTCTACTCTCTCTCCCCTGTCTGTCTCTCTCTACTCTCTCTCTGTCTACTCTCTCTCCCCTGTCTGTCTCTCTCTACTCTCTCTGTCTACTCTCTCTCCCCTGTCTGTCTCTCTCTACTCTCTCTGTCTACTCTCTCTCCCCTGTCTGTCTCTCTCTACTCTCTCTGTCTACTCTCTCTCCCCTGTCTGTCTCTCTCTACTCTCTCTCTGTCTACTCTCTCTCCCCTGTCTGTCTCTCTCTACTCTCTCTCTGTCTACTCTCTCCCCTGTCTGTCTCTCTCTACTCTCTCTGTCTACTCTCTCTCCCCTGTCTGTCTCTCTCTACTACTCGCTCTGTCTACTCTCTCCCCCCTGTCTCTCTCTGTCTACTCTCTCTCCCCTGTCTGTCTCTCTCTACTCTCTCTGTCTACTCTCTCCTCCTGTCTGTCTCTCTCTACTCTCTCTGTCTACTCTCTCCTCCTGTCTGTCTCTCTCTACTCTCTGTCTACACTCTCTCCCCTGTCTGTCTCTCTCTACTCTCACTCTGTCTACTCTCTCCCCCCTGTCTCTCTCTGTCTACTCTCTCTCCCCTGTCTGTCTCTCTCTACTCTCTCTGTCTACTCTCTCCCCCCTGTCTGTCTCTCTCTACTCTCTCACTGTCTACTCCAATGTTCCCACCCGGGACTGCTGTGCAGAAGATATATTAGCCCACAGGGAGAAGCACGAGATTGAACTTCACTCAACTTTCTAGAGCAGTGGTCTGTAAAAAAAACACAATGATAAAGCCTTGTGTTCCTATTTTTTTTATTAGTCTTGTGCTTTTGGTGGTAGGTGCACCAGATCCGGCAGCCCGTGCGCGCTGGGTAGGCAACTGTTGCCATTTTGAACATTTCATATGTCTGAAGGTGCAAACTCTTCCTTCCCGGGCGGGCCCAAACGGGCCTTACCGCTGGCCAATCGGATGGCTCAGATTACCGTGTCTGGCGGGCCCAGAGAGCTAATCAAGTGAACTATAGTCCTACCGCTTTGCCAATCGGATGTCTGCAGTAACGTAGCAGGCATAAAAGAAAGCTACAGCAAAGTTGATACTGTGAGATTTCAGAACGTTTAAAACCACGACTAGAGAGACTGTCAATGAATACAGAAAAGAGCTGCTGTTTTTATGACTGAGCTCATTATTCAGTTCTTATTCAACACAGTCAACACTTTTATATGCCATCAAATGCGCGTTCTTCCTATTTCCACTCAGCGCTACAACAAGCACTGCAGCAGTAACGAACGAGGAGGAAAGCGGATCTACAGGCTTGCCTTGTTGTTGTTGTTGTTAGTGGTTTGTGTCTTTTTGAATATCGAGGAATATTTCACTTTCACTGTTCATAGGAGTAACAAAAATTCGTTTGTGCACGAGGCAGAAAATAATGCGGTGCGACTCGAGGTTCGCCATCAGCTGGAAGACGGTGTGCCCTTTTTTTGGTCAGTGTCAGCGGAGGAAAGGGAGAGCGGAGGGATGTTGAGAGACGGGACCCTCAGTCTGCTGCTCTCTCCCTCTGCTGAGACTGACCGTCAGATGCAGGCACCATCATCAGCCCAGTAAAATAAAAAGCGAATGATTTAAATGTATGCTCACTCAGCTGTGCCTCACAAGTAATACAACAACGGATCTATTACCGCTGTGATCATATAGCCTACCTAAAAATGTTGAAATATATATATTTTTTAAATGGCCTGAACAACAATGCATTGGCAGGGCAATTCAAGCATAGCCAGCAATGGACATTCTTCTCCTTAAGTTCAGGTGGTTCTCTTCCGTAGAGTTGGCATGTTACTGGTGATGTGGTGTATTCTGCCTGTGTATAAAAGGTGGCGTCTTGATTCCTTCTCCCATCTGGTTTGAGTGTTTTGGAGAGTGTTGCCAGCCTTGTACCATTCTCATGCTTTTGTCTGCGTCCCAAGTAATGCAATTATATTGGGAATAAGGGGTGTGTGTGTGTGTGTGTGTGTGTGTGTGTGTGTGGTGTGTGTGGTGTGTGTGTGTGTGTGTGTGTGTGTGTGTGTGTGTGTGTGGTGTGTGTGTGTGTGTGTGTGTGTGTGTGTGTGTGTGTGTGTGTGTGTGTGTGTGTGTGTGGGGGTGCTGGGGGGGTGATAGTGTGTGTGTGTGTGTGTGTGGGAGTGATGGTGTGTGTGTGTGTGGGGGGGTGATAGTGTGTGTGGGGGGGTGATAGTGTGTGTGTGTGTGGGGGGTGATGGAGTGTGTGTGTGTGGGGGGTGATAGTGTGTGTGTAGGGGGTGGTGATAGTGTGTGTGTGTGTGTGTGTGTGTGGGGGTGATGGTGTGTGTGTGTGTGTGTGGGGGGGTGATAGTGTGTGTGTGTGTGGGGTGATAGTGGCGTAATGTGTGTGTGTGGGGGGTGACGAGTGTGTGTGTGTGTGTGTGTGGGGGTGATGGTGTGGTGTGTAGTAGTGGGGGTGACAGTGTGTATGTGTGTGTGTGTGGGGGGGTGATATTGTGTGTGTGTGTGGGAGGTGATAGTGTGTGTGTGTGTGGGGGTGACCCAGTGTGTATGTGTGTGTGTGGGGGGAGTGATGTGTGTGTGTGTGTGTGGGGGGTGATAGTGTGTGTGTGTGGGAGGTGATATTGTTGTGTGTGTGTGGGGGGGTGATAGTGTGTGTGTGTGTGTGGGGGTGATGGAGTGTGTGTGTGGGGGGGTGATGGAGTGTGTGTGTGTGGGAGGGTGATATTGTGTGTGTGTGTGGGAGGTGATGAGTGTGTGTGTGTGGGGAGTGACGGTGTGTATGTGTGTGTGGGGGTGATATTGTGTGTGTGTGTGGGGGTGATGGTGTGTGTGTGTGTGGGGGGGTGATGAGTGTGTGTGTGTGTGGGGGTGATAGTGTGTGTGTGTGTGGGGGTGATGGTGTGTGTGTGGGGGGGAGGTGATAAGTGTGTGTGTGTGTGGGGGGGTGATAGTGTGTGTGTGTGGGGGGGTGGGAGTGATGTAGGGTGGCCAGTATTGTGTGGGGGTGATAGTGTGTGTGTGGGGGTGATGAGTGTGTGGGGGTGTGGTGTGTGTGTGTGTGTGTGGAGGGGTGATGGTGTGTGTGTGGGGGGGTGATAGTGTGTGTGTGTGTGGGGGAGGTGAGTAGTGTGGTAGAGGTGATAGTGTGTGTGTGTGTGGGGGGGTGATGGAGTGTGTGTGTGGGGGGGTGATAGTGTGTGGGGGTGATGAGTGTGTGTGTGTGTGGGGGATTGATGGTGTGTGTGTGTGGGGGGGTGATGGTGTAACGTGGGGGGGTGATGGTGTGTGTGTGTGGGGGGGTGATATTGTGTGTGGGGGTGATGGGTGGCTGTGTGTGTGGGGGTGATGGTGTGTGTGTGTGTGGGGGTGATAGTGTGTGTGTGTGTGTGTGGGGGTGTTGGGTGTGTGTGGGGGGGTGATAGTGTGTGTGTGTGGGGGGGTGATGGTGTGTGTGTGTGTGTGTGGGGGGGTGATAGTGTGTGTGTGTGTGGGGGGGTGATGTGTGTGTGTGTGGGGGGGTAGTAGTGGTGTGTGTGTGTGGGAGGGTGATGGAGTGTGTGTGTGGGGGGAGTGATAGTGTGTGTGTGTGGGGGTTGATAGTGTGTGTGTGTGTGTGTGTGGGGGTGATGAGTGTGTGGGGGTGATAGTGTGTGTGTGGGGGTGATGGAGTGTGTGTGTGTGTGTGTGGGGGAGGTGATAGTGTGTGTGTGTGTGGGAGTGATAGTGTGTGTGTGTGGGGGGGTGATGGTGTGTGTGTGTGTGTGTGTGTGTGGGGGTGATGGTGTGTGTGTGTGGAGGGGGTGATAGTGTGTGTGTGTGGGGGGGTGATGGTGTGTGTGTGTGTGTGTGTGTGTGTGGGGGGGTGATGAGGTGTGTGTGTGTGTGGGGGGGTGATAGTGTGTGTGTGTGGGGGGGTGATAGTGTGTGTGTGTGTGGGGGGGTGATGGTGTGTGTGTGTGGTGAGTGATAGTGTGTGTGTGTGTGTGTGGAGGGGGTGATAGTGTGTGTGTGTGTGGGGGTGATGGAGTGTGTGTGTGTGGGAGGTGATGGGTGTGTGTGTGTGGGAGGTGATAGTGTGTGTGTGTGGGGGGGGTGATGGAGTGTGTGTGTGGGGGGTGATGGTGTGTGTGTGTGGGGGTGATAGTGTGTGTGTGTGTGGGGGGGTGATGGTGTGTGTGGGGGGGTGATGGTATTATTGTGTGTGTGGGGGTGATGGTGTGTGTGTGTGTGGGGGGGTGATGGAGTGTGTGTGTGGGGGGGTGATGGTGTGTGTGTGTGTGTGTGGGGGGGTGATGGTGTGTGTGTGGGGGTGATGGTGTGTGTGTGTGTGGGGGTGATGGAGTGTGTGTGTGTGTGGGGGGGTGATGGTGTGTGTGTGTGTGTGGGGGTGACAGTGTGTGTGTGTGTGTGGAGGTGATAGTGTGTGTGTGTGGGGGGGTGATGGTGTGTGTGTGTGTGGGGGGGTGATGGGTGTGTGTGTGTGGGGGGGTGACAGTGTGTGTGTGTGGGAGGTGATGGGTAGTGTGTGTGTGTGGGGGTGATAGTGTGTGTGTGTGTGTGTGTGTGTGGGGGGGTGATGGTGTGTGTAGCAGTGTGTGTGTGGGGGGGTGATGGTGTGTGTGTGTGTGGGGGTGATGGTGTGTGTGTGTGTGTGGGAGGTGACAGTGTGTGTGTGTGTGGGGGGTGATGTAGTGTGTGTGTGTGGGGGGGTGATAGTGTGTGTGTGTGTGGGGGTGATAGTGTGTGTGTGTGGGGGGTGACAGTGTGTGTGTGTGTGGGGGGTGATGGTGTGTGTGTGGGGGGGTGATGGAGTGTGTGTGTGTGTGTGTGTGGGGGTGATGGTGTGTGTGTGTGGGGAGTGATAGTGTTTTATGTTTGGGGGGGTGATGGTGTGTGTGTGTGTGGGAGGTGATAGTGTGTGTGTGGAGGGTGATGGTAGTGTGTGTGTGGGGGTGATGGTGTGTGTGTGTGTGTGTGTGGGGTGATGAGTGTGTGTGTGTGGGGGGGTGATAGTGTGTGTGTGTGTGTGTGGGGGGGTGATGGTGTGTGTGTGTGTGGGAGGTGATAGTGTGTGTGTGTGTGTGGGGGGGTGATGTGTGTGTGTGATTGTGGGGGGGTGATGGTGTGTGTGTGTGTGGGGGTGATGGTGTGTGTGTGTGGGGGGTGATAGTGTGTGTGTGTGGGGGTGATGGTGATAGTGTGTGTGTGGGGGTGATAGTGTGTGTGTGTGGGGGGGGGTGATGGTGTGTGTGTGTGTGGGGGTGATGGAGTGTGTGTGTGTGGGGGGGTGAGCCTGGTGTGTGTGTGTGTGGGGGGGTGATAGTGTGTGTGTGTGGGGGGGGTGATGGTGTGTGTGTGTGTGGGGGTGATAGTGTGTGTGGGGGGTGATAGTGTGTGGCCCAGCCCAGTGGCAAGTGAGGGGTGAGAGTAAGTGGCTGTGTGTGTGTGTGTGTGTGGGGTGATAGTGTGTGGGGGGGTGATAGTGTGTGTGTGGGGGGGGGTGATAGTGTGTGTGTGTGTGTCATGGGGGTGATGGTTGTGTGTGTGTGTGGGGGTGATAGTGTGTGTGTGTGGGGGGTGATAGTGTGTGTGTTTGTGTGTTTGTGTGGGGGTGATGGTGTGTGTGTGTGTGGGGGGGTGATAGTGTGTGTGTGTGGGAGGTGATGGTGTGTGTAGTGTGTGTGTGTGTGTGTGTGGGGGTGATGGTGTGTGTGTGTGTGGGGGGGTGATATGGTGTGTGTGTGTGTGTGTGGGGTGATGGAGTGTGTGTGTGTGTGTAGGGGGTGACTGGAGTGTGTGTGTGGGGGTGATGGTGTGTGTGTGTGTGTGTGGGGGGGGTGATGGAGTGTGTGTGTGTGGGGAGGTGATGGTGTGTGTGTGTGGGAGGTGATAGTGTGTGTGTGTGGGAGAGGTGATAGTGTGTGTGTGTGGGGGGGTGATAGTGTAGTGTGTGTGTGGGGGGGTGATAGTGTGTGTGTGTGTGGGGGGTGATGGTGTGTGTGTGTGGAGGGTGATGGAGTGTGTGTGTGGGAGGTGATGGAGTGTGTGTGATTGTGTGGGGTGATGGTGTGTGTGTGTGGGGGGGGGTGATAGTGTGTGTGGGGGGGTGATGAGTGTGTGTGTGTGTGTGTGGGGGGGTGATAGTGTGTGTGTGGGAGGGGGTGATAGTGTGTGTGTGTGGGGGGGTGATAGGTGTGTGTGTGTGTGGGGGGGTGATGGGTGTGTGTGTGTGGGGGTGACAGTGTGTGTGTGTGGGGGGGTGAGTAGTGTGTGTGTGTGTGGGGGGGTGATAGTGTGTGTGTGTGGGGGGGGGTGATAGTGTGTGTGTGTGGGGGGGTGACAGGTGTGTGTGTGTGGGGGGGTGATAGTGTGTGTGTGTGGGGGGGGGGGTGATAGTGTGTGTGTGTGTGTGTGTGGGGGTGATGGTGTGTGTGTGTGTGTGGGGGGGTGATGGTGTGTGTGGGGGGTGATAGTGTGTGTGTGGGGGTGACAGTGTGTGTGTGTGGGAGGGGTGATGAATTGTGTGTGTGTGGGGGGGTATTAGGTGTGTGTGGCGTGTGTGTGTGGGGGGGTGATGGTGTGTGTGTGTGGGGGAGTGACAGTGTGTGTGTGTGGGGGGGGGTGATGGTGTGTGTGTGTGTGTGTGTGGGGGGGTGATAGTGTGTGTGTGGGGGGTGATAGTGTGTGTTTGGGGGGTGATAGTGTGTGTGTGTGGGGGGTGATGGTGTGTGTGTGCCAGGGGGTGATGGTGTGATAGTGTGTAGTGTGGGGGGGTGATGGGTAGTAGTAGTAGTAGTAGTAGTGTGGGGTGATAGTGTGGCTGTGTGTGTGTGGGGGTGATAGTGTGTGTGTGTGTGTGTGGGGGGTGATAGGGTGTGTGTGTGTGGGGGTGATGGTGTGTGTGTGTGTGTGGAGGGGGTGATATGTGTGTGTGTGTGGGGGGGGGTGATGGGTGTGTGTGTGTGGGGTGATGGTGATGGTGTGTGTGGGGGTGATGGTGTGTGTGTGGGGGGGATGGAGTGTGTGTGTGTGTGTGGGGGGGTGATAGTGTGTGTGTGTGTGTGGGGGGGGTGATGGTGTGTGTGTGGGGGGGTGATGGTGTGTGTGTGTGGGGGGGGTGATGGGTGTGTGTGTGTGGGGGGGTGATAGTGGGTGTGTGTGTGGGGGGGTGATGGTGTGTGTGTGTGTGGGGGGGTGATAGTGTGTGTGTGTGTGGGGGGGTGATAGTGTGTGTGTGTGGGGGGGTGAGTAAGGTGTGTGTGTGTGGGGGGGGTGATGGGTGTGTGTGGGGGGGTGATGGTGTGTGTGTGTGTGTGGGGGGGTGATAGTGTGTGTGGGGGTGATAGTGTGTGTGTGGGGGGGTGATGGTGTGTGTGTGTGTGGGGGTGATGAGTGTGTGTGTGTGGGGGGGTGATGGTGTGTGTGTGTGTGTGGGGGGTGATAAGTGTGTGTGTGGGGGTGATGGTGTGTGTGTGTGGGGGGGGGTGATAGTGTGTGTGTGGGGGGGGGTGATGGAGTGTGTGTGTGTGGGGGGGAGTGATGGAGTGTGTGTGTGTGTGTGTGTGGGGGGGTGATGGTGTGTGTGTGTGTGGGAGGGGTGATGGTGTGTGTGTGTGTGGGGGTGATGGTGTGTGTGTGTGGGGGGGTGATAGTGTGTGTGGGGGGGTGATAGTGTGTGTGTGTGGGGGGGTGATGGTGTGTGTGTGTGTGGGGGGGTGATAGTGTGTGTGTGTGGGGGGTGATGGAGTGTGTGTGTGTGTGGGGGTGATGGGTGTGTGTGTGTGTGTGGGGGGTGATGGTAGTGTGTGTGTGTGGGGAGGGGGTGATGGAGTGTGTGTGTGGGGGGGGTGATAGTGTGTGTGTGTGGGGGGGATCTGATAGTGTGTGTGGGGGTGATAGTGTGTGTGTGTGGGGGTGATGGTGTGTGTGTGTGGGGGGTGATTAGTGTGTGTGTGTGGGGGAGGGGTTAATAGTGTGTGTGTGTGTGTGGGGGGGTGATAATATCTGACCTGACGGAAAGCTCTGTAGTGGTTTAAATGGTACCCAGCTAGCCCATTTGGTTACTTGGAAGTTGTGAGAACATATATTTTTGTTTTCCAATTGGTTGTGATAAAACAGAACGTTTTTTTATTTTTTATTTTAGTTTTGAGAACAGAAGTGAAACGTTCTTGAAACGTACATTTATTGGTTTGTTTTAGGTTGCAGGGAGGTTCTGAGAACATTTTCCTGGAAATTATAGGTTATTTTGAGTTTTTATTTTCTTCAAATAACTTCCTTTAAACCATTACTGAATGTTTTAATTAGACCGTAAACAACACTGGTATCTTATTTTGGTTTAACTGTTTGGAACTCCAAGTACGGAGAGGACACATGCAAACTCATTTATTTTTTATTGTTAAACGGCATCAATGAGATTCGGACCTATGATCTTGTGTTCTCAATCCATGTAATTAGTCCATTGCACCACCAGGATGGATCTAGCATTGCCACGTTTTTAATTAACTCATATAAAGCTGTTGATTTTAGTCTATTCAAACAGACCTAATTTCAACGGAAACAAGCGCTCATTAAGATCAGGTGTGGCCAATTATTGGGCGTGGCCAACACACCTGAACACACTTAACAAGATAAGAGGATAGAGAGAGTTTTGTTGGCGCCGAGAACGGAATGTATATCATTTTTAAATAACATTCTAAGAATGTTCTCTCAATATTACTAAAGTTTTCTTGTTGTTTTTTTATGGAATGTTTTCTTAACGTCTTCGGAACAATTTTAGACCTTTAAATAGAACTACAAGGAAACGTGTAGGAAACGTTATGCCTAAGTAAATTCCCACAGGAGAACGTTGTTTCTTAACATTCTTGGAACTATTTGAGAACTTTCCCCAATGTCAAACCAGTTGGAGAACGTTCCTAGAACATTACCAAAATTGAATTGAAAAATGTAACCATGTTTGAACTTTGTTGGAAACCTTCTGTTAAAGTAATGAAATACCAAGAAAAAATTATATTTTTTTGTCAAGTTCCTTAAATTTGCTAAGAATGTTCCAAAGCTAAGCAAATATTTTGCACCATTCCCAGAAAGTTGTGGAAAGGTTGTATACAAAATAACCATTAGGACAACCACGCTCTCACCAAGCTCTGAGAAACATATGGTTCTCAGAACGTTATGTGCTAGCTGGGTAGAGCATGTTTTTTTTTTAAATGTCCTGTAGTTGTTTTATGTACTCTTTTATTGTATTATTTTGAGTCTGGAACGATTCTTAAACACATTTTAAATAATTTTGGATTCAATTTGGATATATTTGGGACTTGAATACTCCTCGAACACAAACTAATGTCACAACTTACGCCGAAGTCGGTCCCTCTCCTCGTTCGGGCGGCGTTCGGCGGTCGACATCGCCGGCCTTCTAGCCATCGCCGATCCACTTTTCATTTTCCATTTGTTTTTTTGTCTTTTTTTGTTTTTTTTTCACACCTGGTTTCAATTCCCCCAATTACATGTTCATTATTTAACCCTCTTTTTCCCCCATGTTTGTGTGCGTTATTGTTCCTGATTTATGTCAGTCCTATTTTGGTGGGCTTGGTATTTGTTACTACTTTGTTAATTCCTTTGTGTAAACTACGTTGTGTTGCTCATCTCTGCTGTCCTGCGCATGACTCTCTCTGCACCAACTACACCACGCCAGTCTGACAACTACAGTCGATATCCTCCTTTGTCCTAGTATTATGTAAGAAATGTAATGCATCAATACCGCAGAAACACTTCTCTAAATACAATGGCTGTGACCCAAACTAGATATCTTCCTCCTTCTCTGTGAGTGACAGAAACCTTCCTGTCTGATCCTCTATATACGTTGTGACGTTACCATAGAGATCAAAAAGAGGTCTCATCTTTTTGTATCTGTGCCATTATGGCGTCTTGTGACATTTTTTGGTGACGCTCTTATTCGGAGCGACTTACAGAAGTAGTTAGGGTTACGTGCCTTGCTCAAGGGCACATTGTCAGCTCGGGGATTCAAACCAGCAACCTTTTCCGTTACTGGCCCAATGGTCTAACCACTAGGCTACCCTGCCGCAGCATCCATGGTAAAGTTAAAGTAGTTATTTTGCGTTTGCAAAAAGTGTAAAGCTAATATTGTTGATTTACCACCATTTGGGTTGCTGGAGTCCTGAATCAAATCTTGTCTCATTCATTTATGAAATCAAATCAAATCACATTTGTTTGATCCCATACACATGTTTAGCAGATGTTATTGATCACATACACATGGATATGCAGATGTTATTGATCACATACACATGGATATGCAGATGTTATTGATCACATACACATGGATATGCAGATGTTATTGATCACATACACATGTTTAGCAGATGTTATTGATCACATACACATGGATATGCAGATGTTATTGATCACATACACATGTTTAGCAGATGTTATTGATCACATACACATGGATATGCAGATGTTATTGATCACATACACATGGATATGCAGATGTTATTGATCACATACACATGTTTAGCAGATGTTATTGATCACATACACATGTTTAGCAGATGTTATTGATCACATACACATGGATATGCAGATGTTATTGATCACATACACATGTTTAGCAGATGTTATTGATCACATACACATGGATATGCAGATGTTATTGATCACATACACATGGATATGCAGATGTTATTGATCACATACACATGTTTAGCAGATGTTATTGATCACATACACATGTTTAGCAGATGTTATTGATCACATACACATGTTTAGCAGATGTTATTGATCACATACACATGGATATGCAGATGTTATTGATCACATACACATGTTTAGCAGATGTTATTGATCACATACACATGGATATGCAGATGTTATTGATCACATACACATATTTAACAGACGTTATTGGTCACATACACTTGTTTAGCAGATGTTATTGCGGATGTAGCGAAATGCTTGTGTTCCTAGCTCCAGCAGTGCAGTAATATCTAACAATTCAAGTATAGCGCCCAAGCTGAAGAAGACAATGCTCTGGTCATTGGGCTGACCACTCCCAACCCATAGGAATCCCCACCAAATTGACTACTTTAAAATGGTGGAATCCTTCAATGGAAACGTCCGTGTAAAAATGGGTAATATCCAAGTGTGAGTCCTATAACTATCTCTATGGATGTCACACATCCAGTCCCCGCCGATGACACGGTCGGTTGCTGAGGGAAGAATGTGGGGCATGGGCATAGAACACAGTCAGCAATTATTTGTTCTGTCTACAAACCAGGTGGTGTCAAACCAACAGGTGGTGTCAAAACAACAGGTGGTGTCAAAACAACAGGTGGTGTCAAAACAACAGGTGGTGTCAAACCAGGTGGTGTCAAAACAACAGGTGGTGTCAAACCAGGTGGTGTCAAAACAACAGGTGATGTCAAAACAACAGGTGGTGTAAAAAAAACAAGTGGTCAAAACAACAGGTGGTCAAAACAACAGGTGGTGTCAAAACAGGTGGTGTCAAAACAGGTAGTGTAAAACCGGGTGGTGTACAAAACACGGGTGGTTTAAAAAAAAAGTGTGGTGTCAAAACAGCAGGTGGTTTTAAACCAGGTGGTGTCAAAACAACAGGGGGTGTCAAAACAGGTGGTGTCAAAACAACAGGTGGTGTCAAACCAGCAGGTGGTGTCAAACCAGCAGGTGGTGTCAAACCAGGTGGTGTCAAAACAACAGGGGGTGTCAAAACAGGGGGTGTCAAAACAGGTAGTGTAAAACCACACACACACACACACACACACACACACACACACACACACACACACACACACACACACACACACACACACACAGAGAGAGAGAGGACAGTGCAGACAGTCAGTGATGGTTCAGTCTGGCAAATGGTTGTTCTCCCCGTCGTCCCCGACAACACACATACTCTTAACAGAGCTCTCAACAACCTAATTGCCCGTTAAGCAACAACTCCAGTCCTCTTCTCCTCCTTCTCTCCCTCCTTCCTCTAGCTGCCTCTGTTGGGGCCCTCCTCTCCCCGGAGACGCAGCAAGCACTACCTCCACTGCCTTGGCCACCGCCATCCCAGCGGACAAAGCTGGTTGGAATGACGTCATGATATTAATCAGCGTTGCCACCTGGGACATTGTGTTCTGTGTTTACATGAAGCTGTGTATCCCTCTCTTGGTCAAACAACTGAAATCCTCCTATTTTCTGTCTTTCTTTCGCTGCCAAAAGATAGATGAATTAAATATACAATGAATTAATAAATGGAAGAGCTAATATGTAATGCGTCATTGAAATGAGTGATTTAACAAATTATTGATGTAATGAATAAATGAATAAAATATAATAAATTAATGATGTAAATGAATGAATGAAATATATATAGTGAATGAAATATGTAGTGAATGATTAATGTAATGAATGAATGAAATATATAATGAATGAAATATGTAGTGAATGATTAATGTAATGAATGAATGAAATATATAATGAATGAAATATGTAGTGAATGATTAATGTAATGAATGAATGAAATATATAATGAATGAAATATGTAATGAATGATTGATGTAATGAATTAATGAAATATGTAATGAATGATTGACGTAATGAATGAATGAAATGTATAATGAATGAAGGATGTAATGAATGAATTAAATATATGATGAATAAAATATGTATTGAATGAATGAAAGAGCAAAATGTCCTCCTCTGCCTTGTGTTGTTGTGCAGGTCTGACGGATGACCAAGTGAAGGCGTACCTCTCCCTTCACCCTCAGATGCTGGATGAGTTTGTATCGGAGAGCGTGAGTTCAGAGACGCTGGACAGATGGCACAAGAGGAAGAGCAGTAGCAGCAGGCCTGCAGGTAACCACACACACCCCCAGATACCCTGTTACATCTGTCCCTATCGAGCACCACCTAGTTTACAAAGTGCTTATGAACACTTAATGAATGCTCTATAAAGCCTTTTATTAGGGCAGTAGCAGCAGGCCTGCAGGTGAACACCACACACACACATCCATCTCCATGGAGGACCCAGCTAACCACAGTTGTTTATAAAGTGATTTGTGAATTGCCATTTAGCAGATGTTTTTTTTGTATACAAAGCGACTTACATTTTACGTACTGGTGGCCCTCGGGAATCGAAAACCCACAACCCTAATGTTACAAGCACCATGCTCCTTCAGCTGAGCCTTACTGGACCAGGGAACAAGCACCATGCTCCTTCCGCTGAGCCTTACTGGACCAGGGAACAAGCACCATGCTCCTTCAGCTGAGCCTTACTGGACCAGGGAACAAGCACCATGCTCCTTCAGCTGAGCCTTACTGGACCAGGGAACAAGCACCATGCTCCTTCCGCTGAGCCTTACTGGACCAGGGAACAAGCACCATGCTCCTTCAGCTGAGCCTTACTGGACCAGGGAACAAGCACCACTCCGATCATACCATCTGAATGGAGTGTCAGCTTGCAGCTATCCATTGTTAGCTTAGGATAACCTCATTGGGTACAAAGTCCATAGTTTTGTAAGGATGTGAGGCTGCATACACATTTTTACATTTTAGCAGATTGTCTATTGCAGAGCGACTTACAGTTAGTGCATTCATTTTAAGGTAGGTTAGGCGAGACAACCACATTTCCACCCCCCATTTCAATGCATTCATTTATTCAGCCTCGTGTGTGTCAACTTTAATCACGTCTGTGATAGACAGAATAGTAGACACAAAGAAAGGCAAACAGAGAAAGAGGAGAGAGAGAAAGGGAGAGACAGGAGAGAGAGAAAGGGAGAGACAGAGGAGAGAGAAAGCGAGAGAGAGGAGAGAGAGAGAAAGAGGAGAGAGAGAAAGGGAGAGACAGGAGAGAGAGAAAGGGAGAGACAAAGGAGAGAGAAAGAGAAAGGGAGAGAGAGAAAGGGAGAGACAAAGGAGAGAGAAAGAGAAAGGGAGAGAAAGAGGAGAGAGAGAAAGAGAAAGAGGAGAGAGAGAAAGGGAGAGACAGAGAAATAGAGAGACAGAGAAATAGAGAGAGAGAAGGAGGAGAGAGAGAAAGGGAGAGACAGAGAAAGGGAGAGACAGGAGAGAGAGAAAGGGAGAGACAGAGAAAGAGAGAGACAGAGAAATAGAGAGAGAGTGTGATCGACAGGATTAATTAAAAGAGAGAGAGGAAGAGGGTCTGCCGGGTCTCGATGGGTCATTAGACGTGTTTGGAACGGGCAAGTTGAGTCTTTGCTGCCCGACACACACACACACACACACACAGAGCGGCTTGCCTCACAGACCAAGCACATCCATCAATGGCCCACAGGCCTGGCTGGCCCTCCGCCCAGCTCTCCTACTGACGTCAGAAACAACCTCCTGGGACCAGCGCAGGCCTGAATGGGGGCAGGCTGTGTGTTTGTGTGTGTGGTGTGTGTGTGTGTGAGTGTGTGTGTGGTGTGTGTGTGTGTGTGTGAGTGTGTGTGTGGTGTGTGTGTGAGTGTGTGTGGGTGTGGAGTGGGGTAGCCAAGGGTGTGGGTGTGAGTTATGGAAGGGGTAGGAGAGCTGGTAGATTTGTCGCATTTTGGAGCGGTTTTCTGTTTTTCTACACGAGGGCTATAGACTAGAGTCATGTTGCCAGCCATGCGGATAGGGTATTGCAGGGTAGGTTAAGGTGGGGTAAGGTAGGGTAGGGTGGGGTAGGGTAGGGAGGGACAGGATAGGGTGGAACAGGATAGGGTAAGGTAGAGTATGTGTAGGGTAGGGTAAAATAAGGTAGGGTAGAATAAGGTAGGGTGGGGTAGGGTAAGGTAAAATAAGGTAGGGTAGGATAAGGTTGGGTAGGATAAGGTTGGGTAGGGTAAGGTTGGGTAGGGTAAGGTAAAATAAGGTAGGGTAGGATAAGGTTGGGTAGGATAAGGTTGGGTAGGGTAAGGTTGGGTAGGGTAAGGTAAAATAAGGTAGGGTAGGATAAGGTTGGGTAGGATAAGGTTGGGTAGGGTAAGGTTGGGTAGGATAAGGTTGGGTAGGGTAAGGTAAAATAAGGTAGGGTAGGATAAGGTTGGGTAGGATAAGGTTGGGTAGGGTAAGGTTGGGTAGGGTAAGGTAAAATAAGGTAGGGTAGGATAAGGTTGGGTAGGATAAGGTTGGGTAGGGTAAGGTAAAATAAGGTAGGGTAGGATAAGGTTGGGTAGGATAAGGTTGGGTAGGGTAAGGTTGGGTAGGGTAAGGTAAAATAAGGTAGGGTAGGATAAGGTTGGGTAGGATAAGGTTGGGTAGGGTAAGGTAAAATAAGGTAGGGTAGGATAAGGTTGGGTAGGATAAGGTTGGGTAGGGTAAGGTTGGGTAGGATAAGGTTGGGTAGGGTAAGGTAAAATAAGGTAGGGTAGGATAAGGTTGGGTAGGGTAAGGTAAAATAAGGTAGGGTAGGATAAGGTAGGGTAGGATAAGGTTGGGTAGGATAAGGTTGGGTAGGGTAAGGTTGGGTAGGGTAAGGTAAAATAAGGTAGGGTAGGATAAGGTAGGGTAGGATAAGGTTGGGTAGGATAAGGTTGGGTAGGGTAAGGTTGGGTAGGGTAAGGTAAAATAAGGTAGGATAAGAGTAGGGTAAGGTGAAACAAGGTAGAGTGAGGTAAAATAAGGTAGGGTGGGGTAGGGTAGGGTCGGCTAGGGTACAATAATGTAGGGTAGGAAAAGGGTAAGGTAGGGTAGGATTAAGGTAAAATAAGGTACGGTAGGATAAGGTAAGGTAGGATAAGGTAAAATAAGGTAGGGTAGGATAAGGTAGGGTAGGGTTGGTGAAATAAGGTAGGGTAGGGTAAGGTGAAATAGGGTAGGGTGAGGTAGGGTAACATAAGGTAGGGTAAAGTAGGGTAGGGTAAAGTAGGGTAGGGTAGATAAAAACATTTTCAAAATATTTTTTGGGGGTGTCAGGTAGCCTAGTGGTTAGAGCGTTGGACTAGTAACTGAAAGGTTGCAAGATCGAATCCCCGAGCTGACAAGGTAAAAATCTGTCGTTCTGTCCCTGAACAAGGCAGTTAACCCACTGTTCCCCGGTAGGCTGTCATTGTAAATAAGAATTTGTTCTTAACTGACTTGCCTAGTTAAATAAAGGTAAAAAAACTAGGCAAGTCAGTTAAGAACAAATTCTTATTTACAATGATGGCCTACCAAAAGGCAAAAGGCCTCCTGTGGGGACGGGGCATAAAATATATATATATATATATATACACTACCGTTCAAAAGTTTGGGGTCACTTAGAAATGTCCTTGTTTTTGAAAGAAAGCTAATTTTTTTGTCCATTAAAACAAATTGATCAGAAATACAGTGTAGACATTGTTAATGCTGTAAATGACTATTGTAGCTGGAAACGGCTGATTTTTTATTGAATATCTACATAAGCGTACAGAGGCCCATTATCAGCAACCATCAGTCCTGTGCTCCAATGGCACGTTGTGTTAGCTAATCCAAGTTTATCATTTTAAAAGGCTAATTGATCATTAGAAAACCCTTTTGCAATTATGTTAGCACAGCTGAAAACTGTTGTCCTGATTAAAGAAGCAATAAAACTGGCCTTCTTTAGACTAGTTGAGTATCTGGAGCATCAGCATTTGTGGGTTTGATTACAGGCTCAAAATGGCCAGAAACAAGAACTTTCTTCTGAAACTCGTCAGTCTATTCATGTTCTGAGAAATGAAGGCTATTCCATGCGAGAAATTGCCTATAAACTGAAGATCTCGTACAACGCTGTATACTACTCCCTTCATAGAACATTGCAAACTGGCTCTAACCAGAATAGAAAGAAGAGTGGGAGGCCCCGGTGCACAACTGAGCAAGAGGACAAGTACATTAGAGTGTCTAGTTGGAGAAACAGACGCTTCACATGTCCTCAACTGGCAGCTTCATTAAATAGTACCCGCAAAACACCCGTCTCAACATCAACAGTGAAGAGGCGACTCCGGGACGCTGGCTTTCTAGGCAGAGTTGCAAAGAAAAAGCCATATCTCAGACTGGCCAATAAAAATTAAAGATTAAGATGGGCAAAAGAACACAGACACTGGACAGAGGAACTCTGCCTGGAAGGCCAGCATCCCGGGAATCACCTCTTCACTGTTGATAAGGTAATAAGAAAAATCACATCTTTGAATATAAATGGTTTTGTTTTACAAATGCTTTGTTTGGCTTTGTAGGCAGATGTATCCATTCAAAGTGTATTTGTCACACTGTATGCACAGAATACAGCTAAGTTTAACTCAGTAAAATGACATGCTTACTTGCTTATTGGCAAAGGTATCCTTTTACTGATTTCATTAGTGTGGTGATCACACACACTCTACTACAGGGATGATGGACTCCACCCTAACCATCTAGGAGCCTGAACCCCTTCTCTTCATATTTACAGGCTGCCAAGCCCTGCTCAGGTAATACCTCCCATCCTTGTGAAGCGTTGTCGTCGTACTGTTGTCTATAGTGCCATGGAGTGTTGTCAGTTGTCATCTTGTACCCATTCGATTGAATAGATCTGCTATTGTTAGCTCAAAAGAGAAGCCCACTGTGGTCTGCTCGATGTGCAAATGTGCAAATGTGAATTCCATATTCTTGAATAACCCCCTCGGCTTTCAAATCACATTGAGAGCTTGGGCTGTTGCACTGCTGCCAAAGCCCATGTAAGTCAGTTAATAACATTCCATCATTAGTTACCCTGAGAGTTCCCCATACTGGACATTGGCTGCGGCCTCAGGTCCTATGGCGTTAACCTTGGAAAAAGTAATTCACATTTCTACTCCTTCCTCTGTTACAAATAAGTATAGACCAAATGGGGAAGTTCTATGCAATCTGATAGCCATACCAACTATAGCAATATGAACCATTAGACAGGGCCTGCAACCACCTATTGAACGTAGCCTGTTTGAGCTGGAGACTCCGTGTGACTTACAATTCGTAAAAGACTTGGGTTGATGCTTCTGAACATTAGTAGCTTACTTCTTAAAACTGGATTACATCACTTCTTGATTACATCAAGATCTGGGCTATGCAGACAAATCTGGACATTCTGGTATTGACTGAAATTTGATTCTCTGGGGATATTGTGGACTCTGATATTAATATTGAGGGTTGTAATGTGTTCAGAGCTGACAGACAGGGCAGAGGTGGTGGAGTGGTCATTCTTATAAAAATGTATGTATCTTTACTGAAATCCATTTCCCTTGCTAACATTTTTAGCTACTATCTTTAAGCCTTTGTCTGGGGAAACATGTCTCCATAACGGTTATAGGGGTCTTAGCAGCCTCCCCCCGGCTAATCTTTGTGCATCGAGGAGTGAACTAGTTTGTTGGCTTCTTTTACTAAATCAGAAGTTATTATCCTTGGTGACCTCAATTATGATTTGGGAAATATGCAGACTTCAGACAATCAAAAGAAGACATGTAATGATCTTAACCTAACCCAGCTGGTGACTAAACCAAAACGGCCCTACCCTAAAGATCCTTCAAAGTCAACTCTGATTGAGCTCATTCTAACGAATAACACCAGAGAAATATGTTTCTACTGGTGTCTTCGCCCAAGATATTAGTGACCGTTACCCAGTTGTTTGTGTTAGAGATGTGAGAATACAAAAAATCTAAGCCTCGTGTCATCACAAAGAGGAACTTTAAAAACTTCAGTATTCATGATTTTTCTTAACACAATATATATTTTAGTGATCTTGATTGTACTTCAGCTAATCCCTGAACTTGATTTAACTTTGAGCCTTTTTGCAGATGTCTTCTATACTATTGTGGGTAATCATGCTCCCTTTATAAAATGAAGGGTTAAAGGTAGATTGAATGCCAGGTACACACCGGAATGATCAGAAGTCATTCATAAAAGAGATGATGCTTGGGTCAAGGCCAGGAACACAGGCTTAGGCCCGGACTGGCAAGCTTTTAAGCTACTGAGGAATCATTGTGAGACAAATCAGAAAGACTAAATCTGATTATTATGTAACTGCTCTTTTGGATTGTAATGGCAACCCGGCTAAATTCTGGAAATCCCTGAATGGTTCTACTTCCTCTTCTACTCCAGCATGTACATTTCAGGTAAAATAACCCAATGTTTTTATCCCAGGACAAATTAGCTAGCAACAGCAAGCTAGCTAGCTATATTGCCATAATGTTTAATGCTTTTTGACCAGTCCTCAAATTATTATAGTTGGTTCAGAGGTCGTTTTGATATTTCAACCTACATGTCCTGATTGCGTCTGGTGTGGAGGGACAAAATAGACATGCGCGCGATGGCGCACGCGGATGCACACGGACGTCTGGTCAGCATGTTAGGCATTTAGATTGAAGTTTAAAAAACATATAGATGATCTGGTTAAGACGCTAAGATTTTAAGTTTTTTTTTTTTTCTACAGAAACAGATCGTTCCTTTCTCTAAGCAGTAGGAAGCAGATTATTCAGTCAACCTTTTTATCTGTTCTTGATTATGGCGATATTATTTATAAAAGCGTAGCTGCTACTACTCTTAAACCTTTGGATGCCGTCCACCATAGTGCCCTTCGTTTTGTTACAGGTGGCGTGTTTGGTACCCATCACTGCGTCCTGCATCAAAAGTTTGGCTGGACTTCGCTGAAGACCCTTAGATCTCTACGTTATTCCTTTTTTGTTTACAAGGCCATACTTCATAAACTTCCGTCCTATATAACTTTTCAGTTGAAATATATAGACACCAGAGATGCCTAACCCCGTTCACAGGATTGGTTAACTCTTGATATTCCTAGGGTCTCCACCGAGCTAGGTAAATCTGCTTTTAGTTTTAAAGCACCGTATTGCTGGAACAAAACTCAAAATACATTTCATCTTGATGTTCTGGTGCCGTTCGGGCAGTTTAGAGTATTGATTGGGGTATTATTTGAGGAGGAATGTAACTGTTTTGTGATTTGTGATGTTTTACTTATGCTTCCCATGACTATGTTTTTGTATTTTAATGTGTTAAATAAAAAAACTAAAACCAAAGAACATCATTATTTACCCAAGGTCGAGGTGTGACACAAGGCTGCAGTCTGAGTCCAAATCTATTCAACATTTATATCAATAAGAACGATCTGGCCTTAATGGCCATGTACTCTTATAATCTCCACCCGGCACAGCCAGAAGAGGACTGGCCACCCCTCATAGCCTGGTTCCTCTCTAGGTTTCTTCCTAGGTCCTAGCCACCGTGCTTCTACATTTGCATTGCTTGCTCTCTAGGGTTTTAGTCTCGGTTTCTGTATGAGCACTTTGTGACAACCGCTGATATAAAAAGTGCTTTATAAATACATTTGATTAATTGATATCAATGAATTAGCAGACTTGTTGGACCATTCTGCAGCCCCAGGACTCACGCTATTTGACACAGAGGTAAAATACCTGTTATATGCTAATGATTTGGTTTTTCTATCACCAACCAAAGAAGGTCTCCTTGACATTCTAGAGCAATATTGCCATAATTGGGCCGTGGCAGTAAATTTCCCCAAAAACTAAAATCACTAGATTACAGACAAACACTGTTCTTCTGTCATTATTTGTATTTTCTTTAATATCATTCCTCCCAAAATATCATGATTAGATTGCTGATCAGATGCTATTTAAAGATGAGAGAATGAAGGCCTGGACAGATTGCTGATCAGATGCTATTTAATTGGTTGAAGAGAGAAGGCCTCAAATCCAATCACAATTATTTGTATTTATTTTAAGTCAGTTAAGAACAAATTCGTATTTACAATGACGTCCTACCCCGGCCAAACCCTAACAACACTGGACCAATTATGCACCACCCAATCACGGCCCGGTTGTGATACAGCCTGAAATCGAACCAGGGTCTGTAGTGACCCCAACTAGCACTGAGATGCAGCGCCTCAGACAGCTGCGCCGCTCGGGAGCCCCTATTTAAAGTGTATTTAAATGTACACCTCAATACACTTTACATAAACAATTATAATTGGAGTGCTGATCTAGGATCAGTTCCCAATTGTATTGTCCATACAATCTTATTCATTATGATCTAAAAGGCTAATCTGATCCTAGATCAGCACTACATTTTTGTATTTTATTTTTTCTACTCTGAGACAATGAGTATGGGTTTTATTAGCTCCAGCTGTTCTCCATTGAGAGAATGCTATTGACGTCAGCAAGTCTGTAATCCAGGCCAGTACTCACACACACACTAACACACTCCCCAGGAAAACAAGCAGGTCATTGTGTCCTCCTCCTTTATTGTGGTGCATTCTGGGAAGTGTAGTCAGGTAGAAGAGGGAGTTGATCAGGGGATGCAGGGCCAGGGCTGGTTATTGTGCTTGTCGGAGTGATGACGCAGTACTCCCCCCTCTCTCTGTCTCTCTCTGTCTGTTTATAGCTGGGGTCTTTAGGGCCACAGAGCTGGCTGCCTGGAATATGAATCACACTCTTTGTGGGTGTGTGTGTTTGTGTTTGTGTGCATAGCTCTAAAATAACATTTTTCAATGGTAGTACTGGTACTCCCAAGTTTTTTTTTTTCTAAGTTTGGAGCACCACATTAAATTTAGGAGCACCACATTAAATTTAGGAGCACCACATTAAATTTAGGAGCACCAGAAAATAAGATTGTTTAAATTGATTGAGATACAGCCTATTTTGGGCCAATATGAATTATATCTACTTTTGAAGCACACGTTGTGCTTTAGAAACTAATATGTAACACTGTAAAGAAATGTGTTTTATTATAAAAGCTAAAATGTCGATATAAATACCTGTCATTGAAATTAGGTTTCTACATTGTGTAAAAGCACTATTTTCCCATTGAGATGCGTTACATTGAACAGTGTGCACTGTAAAAAATGTCAAGGTTTGTGACGATGACGTGCAAGAGATCTGCCGTTCATTCATTCGTATGATCATCGGCTTCCTGAAGAAGATATGCCCCTGTTTCTTTCTTTCTCTGCCTCCAGATGTTTTGGATATACTGCTAAAGTTGCCAGTTTGTTAACGTAAAAAAAAATAATAATAACATAGTCGTTTTACAACGGTTTATGAATGTGAAATGCGGTCTCGGCCGATCCGCTATAGGACGACAACATGTTTTTGCCTGTACTATGGGTCAGATCTTTTGACCTGGTTGGGCTAGAAGGAAGCCTCGGTAGTAATGGTGCAACCATGGCGCTTTTTTTCTCTCTAGGACACTGGGAAACAACGGAACAGCGATGCTTTATCATTACTACAGCTATTATCTGGGAAAGGTTTTCCCTAGTTAAACAGTGCTCCTAAAATAAATGGTCTCACAGCTAAATATTTTGTTGCATATGGCTGGTAGACTGGTACCCACTAGGTAGACTCGTAGGCTGGTAGGCTGGTAGACTGGTACCCACTAGGTAGACTCGTAGGATGGTAGGCTGGTAGACTGGTACCCACTAGGTAGACTCGTAGGATGGTAGGCTGGTAGACTGGTACCCACTAGGTAGACTCGTAGGATGGTAGGCTGGTAGACTGGTACCCACTAGGTAGACTCGTAGGATGGTAGGCTGGTAGACTGGTACCCACTAGGTAGACTCGTAGGCTGGTAGGCTGGTACCCACTAGGTAGACTCGTAGGCTGGTAGGCTGGTAGGCTGGTAGACTGGTACCCACTAGGAAGACTCGTAGGCTGGTAGGCTGGTAGACTGGTAGACTGGTACCCACTAGGTAGACTCGTAGGCTGGTAGACTGGTACCCACTAGGTAGACTCGTAGGCTGGTAGGCTGGTAGACTGGTAGACTCGTAGGCTGGTAGCCTGGTAAAATGGTAGGCTGGTAGCCTGGTAGGCTGGTGGACTGATAGACTGGTACCCACTAGGTAGACTCGTAGGCTGGTAGACTGGTAGACTGGTCAGCTGGTAGACTGGTAGACTGGTACCCACTAGGTAGACTCGTAGGCTGGTAGGCTGGTAGACTGGTACCCACTAGGCAGCTGTTTGGGATAGACTGGTAAACTGGTAGACTGGTAGACTGGTAGATTAGTAGAATGGTAGACTGTTACCCAGTAGGCAGCTGTTTGGGCTAGACTGGTAGACTGGTAGCCTGGTAAACTGGTAGGCTGGTAGCCTGGTAGGCTGGTGGACTGATAGACTGGTACACTCGTACCCACTAGGCAGCTCTCTGGGCTAGACTGGTAGACTGGTAGACTGCTAGGCTGGTAGACTGGTTGGCTGGTAGACTTGTAGCATGGTAGACCAGTGGACTGGTACCCACTAGGCAGCTATCTGGGCTAGACTTGTAGACTGGTAGACTAGTAGACTGGTAAGCTGGTAGGCTGGTAGATTGGTAGACTGGTAGACTGGTAGCCTGGTACGCTGGTGGCTGGTAGTGGTAGGCTGGTAGACTGGTAGGATGGTAGACAGGTAGGCTGGTAGATTGGTAGACTGGTAGCCTGATTGCCTGGTACTCTGGTAGGCTGAAAGGCTGGTAGACTGGTAGGCTGGTAGACTGGTAGGCTGGTAGACTGGTTGCCTGGTACGCTGGTAGGCTGCTAGGCTGGTAGACTGGTAGACTGGTAGGCTGGTAGACTGCTAGACTGGTGGACTGGTACCCACCAGGCAGTTGTCTGGGCTAGGCTGGTAGACTGATAGACTGGTAGGCTGGTAGACTGGTAGACTGGTAGACTGGTACACTGGTAGACTGGTAGGCTGGTAGACTGGTAGGCTGGTAGACTGCTAGACTGGTAGGCTGGTAGACTGGTAGGCTGGTAGACTGCTAGATTGGTGGACTGGTACCCACCAGGCAGTTGTCTGGGCTAGGCTGGTAGGCTGGTAGACTGGTCAGCTGGTAGACTGGTAGACTGGTCAGCTGGTAGACTGGCAGACTGCTAGACTGGTAGACTGGTAGGCTGGTAGACTGGTATACTGGTAGACTGGTAGACTGGTAGACTGGTGGACTGGTACCCACCAGCCAGTTGTCTGTGCTAGGCTGGTAGACTGGTAGACTGGTAGACTGGTTGGCTGGTAGATTGGTAGACTGATCGGCTGGTAGACTGGTAGATTGGTAGACTGGTAGACTGGCAGACTGATCGACTGGTAGACTGGTAGACTGGTCGACTGGTAGACTGGTAGACTGGTAGATTGGTAGACTGATCGGCTGGTAGATTGGTAGACTGGTCGGCTGGTAGACTTGTCGACTGGTAGACTGGTAGATTGGTAGACTGGTTGGCTGGTAGATTGGTAGACTGATCGGCTGGTAGATTGGTAGACTGGTCGGCTGGTACTCACTAGGCAGCTGATGTTGTTGTTTATCAGCTCTATTTGGATGCCGGCAGCACAGACAGACAGACAGACAGACAGACAATGATGTGCTTGTGAAGCAGAACAGAATCCCCTACTGTGCTGTCATAAGGGCCCTGTATTTTCTACTGCAGGGCCTCCATCAAAAAGCATTCAGGAGTCAGGCTGACCACGACCACGTGGGTCGGCACAAACACATGCACGCTCACAAACACATGCACGCTCACAAACACATGCACGCTCACAAACACATGCACGCTCACAAACACATGCACACTCACAAACACATGCACACTCACAAACACATGCACACGGGAGTGAGGACAACCACGACCACAGCAGGGCAACACTTATTGACTGCAGAGTCACCGCTGTCCGACCTTAACCATCCTGCGGGAAACGATGTGTGTGTGTGTCAGTGTATGTGAGCGGAGTTGAGCGGTCAGAAATCCCACCCATCACTCATGAAGCCACGTCAGCGTTCCAGGTCCTTTTCAATTCGCTCCACTAAAAACGCTCTTCTCTCACAGGGGGGGGGGCCTCTCCAAATTCGCTCCCTTAAATTAAAATCACCCATCTGTTGTTTGTGACTACCTGGACCTATCATTTTGGTTTTGAAGTATTGAAACCCAAACCATATGATTTGAATGAAAAGTATTTTAATAAACATCAGGAAAAGGTGACTGTAAAGAAGCGCTCATCATTTCAGAAAGGTTACATCAGGTGTATATACACACTTTAAAAAGGGTCAGGAGACAGACAGGTAGCCTAAGAAGGAACAAACATGAATTATTTAGGCTATATTATTTAAATTATTTCAAGGGTATAGCCTACAAATAAATAAATTGTGAAGCATTTGCGAGTGAGACACACTAGGCTGGCAGGGACATTAGGCGCTCAGCATTTAAACAACATGTTGATGTATTAGATCATTATAATATAGAAATTGCACATATAGGCTTTGACTTACTTCAAAGGAAATATAAATTAAAAGAAAAAATACTTATTAGTCTACAGTGCCTTTGAATTCATTTTCAGAAACACGAGGTTGGCCAGAGTCTGGGGAGCAGGCTCTGTGTCTTCAGACTCATGTGATGGTGTCCTGGAGAGCAGGCTCTGTGTCTTCAGACTCATGTGATGGTGTCCTGGAGAGCAGGCTCTGTGTCTTCAGACTCATGTGATGGTGTCCTGGAGAGCAGACTTTGTTTCTTCAGACATGTGATGGTGCCTGGGGAGCAGACTTTGTTTCTTCAGACATGTGATGGTGTCCTGGAGAGCAGACTCTGTTTCTTCAGACTCATGTGATGTTGCCTGGAGAGCAGGCTCTGTGTCTTCAGACTCATGTGATGGTGTCCTGGAGAGCAGACTCTGTGTCTTCAGACTCATGTGATGGTGTCCTGGAGAGCAGGCCAGCAGTGGAGAATCCCTGGGGATGCTGAACACCCTTTGGGAACACTATTGCCAGGCTGGGCAGGAGGCAAGATTTGAGGTAAAATAACCCTATCAAAACAGAAAGCCCATTGAAAGAGGAAATATGCCAGGCCTACTGGGCCAAAATCAATGATGGCCTGTTGTATAGATACTATAACTAAAATGAACGAAACTTTAAGATATCTTAGTTTTAGTTCATAAATACTTTGCTACAATGACACACTTAACTAGCTACTACCTCATTCATTTGTGTTCGCATGTGCACATAGTAAGTACACCGTCATGCTTCCGGGATACGTGTAGGTTCAGGTTCCACAATGATTCTTTAGTTGTGGACACTACATCACCGCGCTCCCTCTCTTGCTCTTGGTCCTCGTCAGTTTTTGTAAGTCACCTTGATTTAGCACCTGTGTGTTTCATCAGTTTCTTTATGAAAATATTTAGCATACTTGATGACAGTAGCTAAAGCCAGGCGCTGAAAGCAGCACACAAGTAGACTATAAATGCATTCTGGGCCGGGCATGCCGTAAGCTGATGAAGTCAGTGCTGCTGGAGCGAAATTGGAGCTGGCGAGAAGGCCGAGGCTTCAGCCTTTGGGAAACTCACCCCACAGTCCAGTCAAATTGGGCTCGGCTCTGCTCACATACTCTGGTGTGTGGTAGGGCAGGTATACACATGTTCATATCGTTTCTGTACCATTCAGAGGTACACGGTTTTACCAGAAATGCACATAAGGGGGCGCTATTTACAAAACACACATATATATATATATATATATATATACACACACAGTGCCTTGCAAAAGTATTCATCCCCCATGGCGTTTTTCCTATTTTGTTGCATTACAACTTGTAATTTAAATAGATTTTTATTTGGATTTCATGTAATGGACATACACAAAAAAGTGAAATGAAAAAAATAACTTGATTAGAAAAATTCTCAAAAGTTATAAATGGAAAAGTGGTGTGTTCATATGTATTCACCCCCTTTGCAATGAAGCCCCTAAATAAGATCTGGTGCAACCAATTACCTTCAGAAGTCACATAATTAGTTAAATAAAGTCCACCTGTGTGCAATCGAAGTGTCACATGATCTGTCACATGATCTCAATATATATACACCTGTTCTGAAAGGCCCCAGAGTCTGCAACACCACTAAGCAAGGGGCACCACCAAGCAAGCGGCACCATGAAGACCAAGGAACTCTCCAAACAGGTCAGGGACAAGGTTGTGGAGAAGTACAGATCAGGGTTGCGTTATAAAAAAATATCTGAAACTTTAAACATCCCACGGAGCACCATTAAATCCATAATTAAAATATTGAAAGAATATGGCACCACCAGCTTTTTGACCATCAAGGAAAACTCTATGTCTGGCGCAAACCCAACACCTCTCATCACCCCGAGAACACCATCCCCACAGTGAAGCATGGTGGTGGCAGCATCATGCTGTGGGGATGTTTTTCATCGGCAGGGACTGGGAAACTGGTCAGAATTGAAGTAATGATGGATGGCGCTAAATACAGGGAAATTCTTGAGGGAAACCTGTTTGTCTTCCAGAGATTTGAGACTGGGACAGAGGTTCACCTTCCAGCAGGACAATGACCCTAAGCATACTGCTAAAGAAACACTCGACTGGTTTAAGGGGAAACATTTAAATGTCTTGGAATGGCCTAGTCAAAGCCCAGACCTCAATCCAATTGAGAATATGTGGGATGACTTAAAGATTGCTGTACACCAGCAGAACCCATCCAACTTGAAGGAGCTGGAGCAGTTTTGCCTTAAAGAATGGGCAAAAATCCCAGTGGCTAGATGTGCCAATGAGACATACCCCAAGAGACTTGCAGCTGTAATTGCTGAAAATAGTGGCTCTACAAAGTATTCCGTTTTTTTATTGTTTGTTTCACAAGAAAAAACATTTTGCATCTTCAAAGTGGTAGGCATGTTGTGTAAATCAAATGATACAAACCCCCAAAAAATCAATTTTAATTCCAGGTTGTAAGGCAACAAAATAGGAAAAATGCCAAGGGGGGTGAATACTTTCGCAAGCCACTGTATGTGTATGTAAGCTATAATCTACACTGAACAAAAATATAAACGCAACATGCAACAATTTCTAAGATTTTAATGAGTTACATTTCATAAAAGGAAATCAGTCAATTTGAAATAAATACGTTAGGCCCTAATCTATCGGTTTCACATGACTGGGAATACAGATATACAGTGGGGAAAAAAAGTATTTAGCCAGCCACCAATTGTGCAAGTTCTCTCACTTAAAAAGATGAGAGAGGCCTATAATTTTCATCATAGGTACACTTCAACTATGACAGACAAAATGAGGAAAATAAATCCAGAAAATCACATTGTAGGATTTTTTATGAATTTATTTGCAAATTATGGTGGAAAATAAGTATTTGGTCAATAACAAAAGTTTATCTCAATACTTTGTTATATACCCTTTGTTGGCAATGACAGAGGTAAAATGTTTTCTGTAAGTCTTCACAAGGTTTTCACACACTGTTGCTGGTATTTTGGCCCATTCCTCCATGCAGATCTCCTCTAGAGCAGTGATGTTTTGGGGCTGTCGCTGGGCAACACGGACTTTCAACTCCCTCCAAAGATTTTCTATGGGGTTGAGATCTGGAGACTGGCTAGGCCACTCCAGGACCTTGAAATGCTTCTACGAAGCCACTCCTTCAAGGTTCGGGCGGTGTGTTTGGGATCATTGTCATGCTGAAAGACCCAGCCACGTTTCATCTTCAATGCCCTTGCTGATGGAAGGAGGTTTTCACTCAAAATCTCACGATACATGGCCCCATTCATTCTTTCCTTTACACGGATCAGTCGCCCTGGTCCCTTTGCAGAAAACAGCCCCAAAGCATGATGTTTCCACCCCCATGCTTCACAGTAGGTATGGTGTTCTTTGGATGCAACTCAGCATTCTTTGTCCTCCAAACACGACGAGTTGAGTTTTTACCAAAAAGTTCTATTTTGGTTTCATCTGACATTCTCCCAATCCTCATCTGGATCATCCAAATGCTCTCTAGCAAACTTTAGATGGGCCTGAACATGTACTGGCTTAAGCAGGGGACACGCCTGGCACTGCAGGATTTGAGTCCCTGGCGGCGAGTGTGTTACTGATGGTAGGCTTTGTTACTTTGGTCCCAGCTCTCTGCAGGTCATTCACTAGGTCCCCGTGTGGTTCTGGGATTTTTCTCACCGTTCTTGTGATCATTTTGACCCCACGGGTGAGATCTTGCGTGGAGCCCCAGATCGAGGAAGATTATCAGTGGTCTTGTATGTCTTCCATTTCCTAATAATTGCTCCCACAGTTGATTTCTTCAAACCAAGCTGCTTACCTATTGCAGATTCAGTCTTCCCAACCTGGTGCAGGTCTACAATTTTGTTTCTGGTGTCCTTTGACAGCTCTTTGGTCTTGGCCATAGTGGAGTTTGGAGTGTGACTGTTTGAGGTTGTGGACAGGTGTCTTTTATACTGATAACAAGTTCAAACAGGTGCCATTAATACAGGTAATGAGTGGAGGACAGAGGAGCCTCTTAAAGAAGAAGTTACAGGTCTGTGAGAGCCAGAAATCTTGCTTTTTTGTATGTGACCAAATACTTATTTTCCACCATAATTTGCAAATAAATTCATTAAAAATCATACAATGTGATTTTCTGGATTTCTTTTCCTCATTTTGTCTGTCATAGTTGAAGTGTACCTATGATGAAAATTACAGGCCTCTCTCATCTTTTTAAGTGAGAGAACTTGCACAATTGGTGGCTGACTAAATACTTTTTTTCCCCGCTGTACATCTGATGGTCACAGATACCTAAAGACCACCATTTGCCTTATGCAGTGGGACACATCTTCTTCGCATATAGTTGATCAGGCTGTTGATTGTGGCCTGTGGAATGTTGTCCCACTCCTCTTCAATGGCTGTTCGAAGTTGCTGGATATTGGCGGGAACTGGATCTTGTCACGGTATCTCTGTGCATTGAAATTGCCATAGATAAAATGCAATTGTGTTCTCTGTCCGTAGCTTATGCCTGCCCATACCATAACCCCACCGCCACCATGTGGCACTCTGTTCACAATGTTGACGTCAGCAAACCACTCACCCACACAACACACTACACGTGGTCTGCGGTTGTGAATCCGGTTGGAGGTACTGCCAAGTTCTCTAAAACAACGTTGGAGGCGGCTTATGGTAGAGAAATTACCATTCAATTGTCTGTTAACAGCTCTGGTGGACATTCCGGCAGTCAGCATGCCAATTGCTCGCTCCCTCAAAACTTTGAGACATCTGTTGTGTGATAAAACTGCACATTTTAGTGTCCTATTTATTGTCCCCAGCACAAGGTGCCCCTGTGTAATGATAATAGGGCTATCTTCTGTATACCACCCCTACCTTGTCACAACACAAATTATTGGCTCAAACGCATTAAGAAGGAAAGAAATTCCACAAATTAACTTTTAAGAAGGCACACCTGTTAATTGAAATGCATTCCAGGTGACTACATCATGAAGCTGGCTGAGAGAATGCCACGAGTGTGCAAAGCTGTCATCAAGGCAAAAGGGTGGCTACTTTGAAAAGTCTCAAATATAAAATATATTCATAAAATATACACTTTTTTGGTTACTACATGATACTGTATGTGTTATTTCATAGTTTTGATGTCTTCACTATTATTCTATAATGTAGAAAATAGTAAAGATAAAGAAAAACCCTTGAATGAGTAGGTGTTCTAAAACTTTTGACAGGTAATGTACATCGATATAGATATATTATATAGATATATTATAAACTCAGCATTAAAAGAAAGGTCCCTTTTTCAGGACCCTGTCTTTCAATTAATGAACATGTACCTGTGGAACGGTCGTTAAGACACTAACAGCTTACAGACGGTAGGCAATTAAGGTCACAGTTATGAAAACTTAGGACACTAAAGAGGCCTTTCTACTGACTCTGAAAAACACCAGAAGAAAGATGCCCAGAATCCCTGCTCATCTGCGTGAACGTGCCTTAGGCATGCTGCAAGGAGGCATGAGGACTGCAGATGTGGCCAGGGCAATAAACTGCAATGTCCGTACTGTGAGACGCCTAAGACAGTGCTACAGGGAGACAGGACGGACAGCTGATCATCCTCGCAGTGGCAGACCACATGTAACAACACCTGCACAGGATCGGTACATCCGAACTTCACACCTGCGGGACAGGTACAGGATGGCAACAACAACTGCCCGAGACACACTAGGAACGTGCAGTCCCTCCATCAGTGCTCAGACTGTTCGCAATAGGCTGAGAGAGGCTGGACTGACGGCTTGTAGGCCTGTTGTAAGGCATGTCCTCACCAGACATCACCGGCAACAACGTCACCTATTGGCACAAACCCAACGTCGCTGGACCAGACAGGACTGGCAAAAAGTGCTCTTCACTGAGTAGTGGTTTTGTCTCACCAGGGGTGATGGTCAGATTCGCATTTATTGTCAAAAGAATGAGCGTTACACCGAGGCCTGTACTTTGGAGCGGGAACGATTTAGAGGTGGAGGGTCCGTCATGGTCTGGGGCTGTGTGTCACAGCATCATCGGACTGAGCTTGTTGTCATTGCAGGCAATCTCAAAGCTGTACGTTACAGGGAAGGCATCCTCCTCTCTCATGTGGTACCCTTCCTGCAGGCTCATCCTGACATGAACCTCCAGCATGACAATGCCACCAGCCATACTGCTCGTTCTGTGCGTGATTTCCTGCAAGACAGGAATGTCAGTGTTCTGCCATGGCCAGTGAAGAGCCCGGATCTCAATCTCATTGAGCACGTCTGGGACCTGTTGAATCAGAGGGCGAGGGCTAGGGCTATTCCCCCCAGAAATGTCCGGGAACTTGCAGGTGCCTTGGTGGAAGAGTGGGGTAACATCTCACAGCAATAACTGTCAAATCTGGTGCAGTCCATGAGGAGGAGATGCACTGCAGTACTTAATGCAGCTGGTGGCCACACCAGATACTGACTGTTACTTTTGATTTTGAACCCCCCCTTTGTTCAGGGACACATTATTCCATTTCTGTTAGTCACATATTTGCGGAACTTGTTCATTTTTTGTCTCGGTTGTTGAATCTTGTTATGTTCATACAAATATTTACACATGTTAAGTTTGCTGAAAATAAACGCAGTTGACAGTGGGAGGACGTTTCTTTTTTTGTTGAGTTTATATAGATATTTTTTTTAACGGTATTGAAAATCATCACCATCTATATTATTCTAAATATCCCGATATAGAGTATAAACCGTATATCGCCCAAGCCTAGTGTGTCTCTAGATAGAGAGACCTGGCACGTATTATGCACTTTAGTCTGGGCTTTTCTCACTGCTGGCTGTGAAAAGGCTCTCTCTGTGTGTGTGTGTGACAGAGAGTTTTGTTGATGTTGCACAGTGTTTGTCCCAATCATCGACTACAATGCATTATCACATGGCCCACTGAATGCACTGTGTGTGTGTGTGTGTGTGTCGAGTACGTTGAGTACAGCTAGATTGGCCTGAGGTTACCAGACAGGCATTTTAAGGTGAAATCACACAGTAAACACAGTGCCTTCGAAAAGTATTCAGACCCCTTGACTTTTTCCACATTTTGTTACATTACAGCCTCATTCTAAAATGTATTGAATAGTTTTTTCCCCATCATCAATCTTCAAACAATACCCCCATAATGACAAAGCAAAAACAGATTTTTAGTAATTTGAGCAAATTAATTATAACAAAAAAAAACGGAAATATAACATTTACATAAGTATTCAGACCCTTTACTCAGTACTTTGTTGAAGCACCTTTGGCAGCGATTACAGCCTTGAGTCTTCTTGGGTATGACGCTACAAGCTTGGCACACCTTTATTTGGGGAGTTTCTCCCATTCTTCTCTGCAGATCCTCTCAAGCTCTGTCAGGTTGGATGGGGAGCGTCGCTGCACAGCTATTTTCAGGTCTCTCTAGAGAGTGACCACATAGACACTCTTTGGGTAGCCATGTCTTTTTGTGTCTCCCTTTTTCTATAGCCAATTGGTGGTCGCTGAGCCTGTATTTGGTCACGATCTGTCTCTGTTTTGTATCTCTGACAGAGTAGAGGTATTCTGCCAATTTTGTATTCTCTTTTGAGGGCCAAATAGCAATTGAGTTTATTCTGTGTTTTTGTTTTCATTTTCCCAATTTGTCAAATAGGAGGTTTTTCATTTTCAAATCCTCCAGAGACACTGGTTGCTAGTCCCAGGTAGTTGTACCAGTGGGCATGTTCAACCATGGTATTTCCTGTCCCAGGTAGTTGTACCAGTGTCTGCTGCTCTGATTCCTGGCCTTTTTCTGAAAAAAATCATAACTTTGGTTTTCTGAAAGTTGAGGTTGATTTCCCAGTTGATGCTGTATTCCTAAAGAATGTTAAGTTGTTCCTGTGTAGACCATGCTCTGTTAGTGACAGTAGGACAAGGCCATTTGGGTAGAGCAGGAATCTGACCTCGGCGCCTACTTCCGGCGCCAACAGAGATGGCAGCCTCGCTTCACGTTCTCAGGAAACCATGCAGTATTTTGTTTTTTATGTATTACTTCTTACATTATTACCCCGGGAAATATTAAGTTTTATTACATACAACCGGGAGGAACTATTGGATATAAGAGCAACGTCAACTTACCAACATTACGACCAGGAATACGACTTTCCCAAAGAGGATTCTCGGTTTGCTAACCCAAACACAACAACAGACTGGATAGCACGTGGCTACTCAAAGCAACGGCGGCGCCGGAGAAGAGGGAAACGCGCCGGTCTTTTGGTCAAGCTACGTCGACGGGCGCATCGTGCACCTCTCCGAGTATTTTAATCGCCAATGTACAGTCTCTTGACAACAAAGTAGACGAAATCCGATCGAGGGTTGCCTTTCAGAGAGACATCCGAGACTGCAACGTTCTTTGCTTCACGGAAACATGGCTCACTCAGGACACGTTATCAGAGTCGGTACAGCCACCTGGTTTCTCCACGCATCGCGCCGACAGAAACAAACTTCTATCTGGTAAGAAGAAGGGTGGGGGTGTGTGTCTTATGATTAACGAGACGTGGTGTGATCATAACAACATACAGGAACTCAAGTCCTTTTGTTCACCTGACATAGAATTCATTACAATCAAATGCAGACCGCATTATCTACCAAGAGAATTCTCCTCGATTATAATCACAGCCGTGTACATCCCCCCTCAAGCTGATACATCGACGGCACTGAAAGAAATTCATCGGACTCTATGTAAACTGGAAACCACATATCCTGAGGCTGCATTTATTGTGGCTGGGGATTTTAATAAGGCTAATTTAAGAACAAGGCTCCCGAAATTTTACCAGCATATCGAATGTGCCACCCGGGCTGGTAAAATCCTGGACCACTGTTATTCCAACTTCCGTGATGCATACAAGGCTATTCTCCGCCTCCTTTCGGCAAGTCTGACCATGACTCCATTTTGTTGCTCCCAGCCTACAAACAGAAACTAAAACAGGAAACGCCCGTTCTCAGGTCTGTTCAACGCTGGTCCGACCAATCTGATTCCATGCTGCAAGATTGCTTCGAGCACGTGGACTGGGATATGTTCCGGATAGCATCTGACAACAACATTGATGTATACGCTGATTCGGTGAGCGAGTTTATTAGCAAGTGCATTGGTGATGTTGTACCCATAGCAAATATTAAAACCTTCCCCAACCAGAAACCGTGGATTGATGGCAGCATTCGCAAGAAACTGAAAGCGAACCACTGCTTTTAACCAGGCTAAGGCTACCGGAAACATGACTGAATACAAACAGTGTAGCTATTCCCTCCGCAAGGCAATCAAACAAGCTAAGCGCCAATATAGAGACAAAGTAGAGTCACAATTCAACGGCTCAGACACAAGAGGAATGTGGCAGGGTCTACAGTCAATCACGGACTACAAAAAGAAAACCAGCCCCGCCGCGGACCATGACGCCCTGCTCCCAGACCAACTAAACAACTTCTTTGCTCGCTTTGAGGACAATGCAGTGCCACCGACACGCCCGCTACCAAAACCTGCGGGCTCACCTTCACCGCAGCCAATGTGAGAAAAACATTTAAATGTGTTAACCCTCGCAAGGCTGCCGGCCCAGATGGCATCCCTGGCCGTGTCCTCAGAGCATGCGCAGACCAGCTGGCTGGTGTGTTCACGGACATATTCAATCAGTCCCTATCCCAGTCTGCTGTTCCCACATGCTTCAAGAGGGCCACCATTGTTCCTGTTCCCAAGAAAGCTAAGGTGACTGAGCTAAATGACTATTGCCCCGTAGCACTCACTTCTGTCATCATGAAGTGCTTTGAGAGATTAGTCAAGGATCATATCACCTCCATCCTGCCAGACACCCTGGACCCACTCCAATTTGCTTACCGTCCCAACAGGTCCACAGACGACGCAATCACACTGCATACTGCCCTAACCTATCTGGACAAGAGGAATACTTATGTAAGAATGCTGTTCATCGACTACAGCTCAGCATTTAACACCATAGTACCCTCCAAGCTCGTCATTAAGCTCGAGACCCTGGGTCTCGACCCAGCCCTGTGCAACTGGGTCCTGGACTTCCTGACAGGCCGGTCCCAGGTGGTGAGGGTAGGAAACAACATCTCCACTCCGCTGATCCTCAACACTGGGGCCCCACAAGGGTGCGTTCTCAGCCCTCTCCTGTACTCCCTGTTTACCCATGACTGCGTGGCCAAGCACGCATCCAACTCAATCATCAAGTTTGCTGACGACACTACAGTGGTAGGCTTGATTACCAACAACGACGAGACGGCCTACAGAGAGGAGGTGAGGGCCCTCGGAGTGTGGTGTCAGGAAAATAACCTCTCACTCAATGTCAGCAAAACAAAGGAGATGATCGTGGACTTCAGGAAACAGGAGAGGGAGCACCCCTATCCACATCGAGGGACAGTAGTGGAGAGGGTGGAAAGTTTTAAGTTCCTCGGTGTACACATCACAGACAAACTGAATTGGTCCACCCACACAGACAGCGTGGTGAAGAAGGCGCAACAGCGCCTCTTCAACCTCAGGAGGCTGAAGAAATTCGGCTTGTCACCAAAATCACTCACAAACTTTTACAGATGCACTATCGAGAGCATCCTGTCGGGCTGTATCACCGCCTGGTACGGCAACTGCTCCGCCCACAACCGTAAGGCTCTCCAGAGGGTAGTGAGGACTGCACAGCGCATCACCGGGAAACTTACCTGCCCTCCAGGACACCTACACCACCCGATGTCACAGGAAGGCCAAAGATCATCAAGGACAACAACCACCCGAGCCACTGCCTGTTCACCCCGCTATCATCCAGAAGGCGAGGTCAGTACAGGTGCATCAAAGCTGGGACCGAGAGACTGAAAAACAGCTTCTACCTCAAGGCCATCAGACTGTTAAACAGCCATCACTAACATTGAGTGGCTGCTGCCAACATACTGACTTAAATCTCTAGCCACTTTAAACATAGGAATTGGATGTAACAAATGTATCACTAGCCACTTTAAACAATTTTGTATATAATGTTTACGTATCCGACATACTCATATCAAATGTATACACTGTACTCTAAACCATCTACTGTATCTTGCCTATGCCGCTCGCCATCGACCCAAATCTCTAGCCACTTTAATAATTATAACTGGATGAAATAATGTATCACTAGTCACTTTAAACAATGCCATTTATATAATGTTTACATATCCTACATTACTCATCTCATATATATATGTGTATATACTGTACTCCATACCATCTACTGCATCTTGCCTATGCCGGTCAGCCATCGCTCATCCATATATTTATATGTACATACTCGTATTCATTCCTTTACTCTTGTGTGTATAAGGTAGTTGTTGTGAATTTGTTAGATTACTTGTTAGATACTACTGCATGGTCGGAACTAGAAGCACAAGCATTTCGCTACACTCGCATTAACATCTGCTAACCATGTGTATGTGACAAATAAAATTTGATTTGATTTGATTTGATTTTTTCATCAGTCCAGGGCCTGCAGATTGGCCCAACGACACTGCTAGTTCGTTGATGTAGACCTTGAACAGGGTTGGACTTAAACTGCACCCTTGTCTCACCCCTCGCCCTTGTACAAAAAAACGATCTTATTTTATTTGTCAGTTTAATACTACATGTGTTGTTTGAGTAAACTGAAGTCATGATGTCTCATACTATGCCCCCAACACCGCTGTCGAATAGGGTTTTGTAATATAATCCATCATCATAGAATCAAAAGCATTCTTAAAATCAACAAAACATTCAAATACCTTTCCTGCTGTTACCGGTGACACATATTCCCCTCTAGACGAACAATGATGCATCTGCATGACTGCTCTATAGCGTCCAGTTACAAAACCAAAGACTTCTCAAATCACAATCTACATAAGTAAGAGTGATGGCAGTGTGTGGGGAATAGTTATTATTAGTTATTAGTGTCTAGTTTGTCACCATTTATGTATGGGGGTTATGAGCCCCTTGTTCCAAATATCAGGGAAGCAGCCACTCTCCAAAACCAGGTTGAATAGTTTTAATAAGGCATCGTGCAGCTCAGGAGTACAGTGTTTAAGCATTTAATTCTTGATGCTGATAGGGCCATATGCCTTTCCAGGTTTAAGGTTTTGTATTCTCTTTGAAAGGTCCGCCCGTGTCATTTGCTTTTCATTTGGGTGTTTTTAGTTGTGTGTTTAAGGGAGCTGAGTTTTTCTCTAATATATATTTTTGCTTAATGCAAGGTTTCTCTCTGAAAACGCTGTCGGCCTCTTTCTCTCTCTCTCTCTCTCTCTCTCTCTCTCTCTCTCTCTCTCTCTCTCTCTCTCTCTCTCTCTCTCTCTCTCTCTCTCTCTCTCTCTCAAAACACTGTGGACCTCTCTTAATTCAATTCAAAGGGCTTTATTGGCATGGGAAACATACAATGTGTTCACATTGCCAAAGCAAGTGAAATAGATAATAAACAAAAGTTAAAGTAAACAATCAAAAATAAACAGTAAACATTACACTTACAAAAGTTCCAAAGGAATAGAGACATTTCAAATGTCATTTAATAGCTATATACAGTGTTGTAATGTGCAAATAGTTAAAGTACAAAAGGGAAAATAAATAAACATGAATATGGGTTGTATTTACAATGGTGTTTGTTCTTCACTGGTTGCCCTTTTCTTGTGGCAACAAATCTTGCTGCTGGGATGGCACACTGTTGTATCAAAATTGGATTTGTTTTAGAATTCTTTGTGGGTCTGTTTAATCTGAGGGAAATATGTGTCTTTAATGTGGTCATACATTTGGCAGGAGGTTAGGAAGTGCAGCTCAGTTTCCACCTCATTTTGTGGGCAGTTTGCAAATAGCCTGTCTTCT
Source organism: Brachymystax lenok tsinlingensis (assembly GCA_030435695.1). Taxonomy (NCBI): domain Eukaryota; kingdom Metazoa; phylum Chordata; class Actinopteri; order Salmoniformes; family Salmonidae; genus Brachymystax; species Brachymystax lenok. Next base: position 3,378,383 of record CM059804.1, on the reverse strand, counting down.
CTTGAGAGCCAGGTCTGCCTATGGCGGCCTCTCTCATTAGCAAGGCTATGCTCACTGAGTCTGTACATAGTCAAAGCTTTCCTTAATTGTTAGTCAGTCACAGTGGTCAGGTATTCTGCCACTGTGTACTCTCTGTTTCGGGCCAAATAGCATTCTAGTTTGCTCTGTTTGTTTTGTTAATAGGTGATGACTTTGTCATGGAAGGTTTGGGAATCACTTCCTTTTCTGGATTTTGATAATTGGCGGGTAAAAGCCCAATTCTGCTCTGCATGCATTATTTGGTGTTTTACATTTTATAGTAAGGATGTCTTTGCAGAATTCTGCATGCAGGGTCTCAATTTGGTGTTTGTCCCATTTTGTGAATTCTTGGTTGATGAGCAGACCCCAGACCTCACAACCATTAAGGGCAATGGGTTCTGTAACTGATTCAAGTATTTTTTGCCAGATCCTAATTGGTATGTCGAATTTTATGTTCCTTTTCATGGCATAGAAGGTCCTTCTTGTCTCTCAGATTGTTCATGGCTTTGTGGAAGTTACCAGTGGCTCTGATGTTTAGGCTGAGGTATGTATAGTTTTTTGTGTGTTCTAGGACAACGTTTCTAGATGGAATTTGTATTTGTGGTCCTGGCAACTGGACCTTTTTTGGAACACCAATATTTTTGTGTTTCTGAGATCTACTGTCAGGGCCCAGGTCTGGCAGAATCTGTGCAGAAGATCTAGGTGCTGCTGTAGGCCCTCCTTGGTTGGAGACAGAAGCACCAGATCATCAGCAAACTGTAGACATTTGACTTCAAATTCTAGCAGGGTGAGACCAGGTGCTGCAGATTGTTCTAGTGCCATCACCAATTGGTTGATATATATATATATATATTGATTGATTTATTGATTTATTTTATTGATTTATTTATTTCACCTTTATTTAACCAGGTAGGCAAGTTGAGAACAAGATCTCATTTACAACTGCGACCTGGCCAAGATAAAGCAAAGCAGTTCGACACATACAACAACACAGAGTTACACATTGGAGTAAACAAACATACAGTCAATAATACAGTAGAAAAACAAATCTATATACAAAGAGTGCAAATGAGGAAGGATAAGGAAGGTAAGGCAATAAATAGGCCATGGTGGCGAAGTAATTACAGTACAGCAATTAAACACTGGAATGGTAGATGTGCAGTAGATTATTGTGCAAAGTAAAAATACTGGGGTGCAAAGGAGCAAGATAAATAAATGACTACGGTAGAGGATGAGGTAGTTGGTTGGGCTATGTACAGGTGCAGTGATCTGTGAGCTGCTCTGACAGCTGGTGCTTAAAACTAGTGAGGGAGATAAGTGTCTCCAGTTTCAATGATTTTTGTAGTTCGTTCCAGTCATTGGCAGCAGAGAACTGGAAGGAAAGGCGGCCAAAAGAGGAATTGGCTTTGGGGGTGACCAGTGAGATATACCTGCTGGAGCGAGTGCGAGTACTATGGGTGGGTGCTGCTATGGTTACCAGCGAGCTGAGATAAGGCGGGGCTTTACCTAGCAGGGACTAGCAGGGACTTGTATATGTTGAAGAGGGTGGGGCTTAAGCTGCATCCCTGTCTCACCCCCCGGTCCTGTGGGATAAAATGTGTGTGTTAATTGAGTCGAAAGCTTCTTTTTAAATCAACG